>VWZP01004054.1:58141-74386 GCA_013396995.1 Dicaeum eximium | reverse complement strand
CAGCCCGTCGCCCTCCTGTCGCCCGGCCGGTGCCCGCTCGCCCACGGGGACAGCCGCGCACCCCTATTGCCGGCCTCGCCCCGGTTCTGGCCACTCTGCGCTTTAAACCTCTTTGCCTGTCTCTTTTTACTTCTTTGGAGTAGCATTTTTCAGCTGTCAAACTCATTCTCCTTTCCTTTGCTAAGTCCGGTACTTATCCCGCATTATATAAGTGGCTTGAAAAAATGTTGGCCATGTCAACTGCCAAAAGCTTGACATCAGAATTTAAAGTGCAAAAACGTTTACATGATGCTAGCCTACTATTTCAGCTGATGCTATTTTAAACTTACAAATCCCCACTTATTGACTGAATATTCTTGTCATAGTACACTTGTGTAGACTTTTTCAGAGAGGGGAAGCACCACGAGAATTCCTGGCCAGAACTGCACACTGCGCAACTCAAATTCTGGATACTGCCATGAATTTTTTCAAATGGCAGCTCATATCTTTAGAAGTTACTGCAAGTTTGTGTAAAACTTTGGATACTAAACACTAAAAACATTGATCTTGTCCTGCATTTTTGTTCCTGGGATGCTTTGTCTGGTAATGTTAACATGGGGGTTTCAGCTTTTTCTGACAAGTAGAACCTCTCACTTTCAACTTAAGCACAATAGCAGGAAGTCTGTTTTCCTTAGAGGTCTTTCAAAGAACTGCAAGATTGAGCTCCTGAACTTGCTGTGATTGAAATGATCATATTATGTTGTTTCTTCCCGAAATCATAAATTTTGTGAGTTTACAAGTTTTGATAATGTACTGCATAAAATGTTTCAGTTTCTTCCAAAGCATTATAAGAGAGCTCCTACTTTTCTTTCTTGATTAAGCTTTATTAGTGAGAAGAGTCCTCTACACAGGACCTTAGACAAGGACTTCACCATATTTATTTGAATTAATCTCGGGGCTGAACACAGAATACTAGGACAGATTCCTTTAGCAGTGTTGAAATAGCATAAGCGAGCATATCTGATGCTGACCATGCATATGATATTCCCAGCAACTGACTGACATGCCTCCAAAAGATCAAATTCAGCCTTCCTTGCATGATGTAAGATAAAAATCTGGCCTAGGATTTAACTGTACCTGGTAATTAAGTTTAAAGAACAATAAGGCCTCACAAACCTCTCTGGGCCTACAGTAAGCATGCTGGAATCTTGGTTGCCATTTCTGCAAACTGTTTACAATTCACATAGCTCTGCAAATCCAATCCTGATCTCAAATTGCTGCTCATAAACAACATAGCAGAGATTTGGTGTATGAGGACATGCTCTGAATATCCCTTTGCTAGCAGTAGCGTGGCTAACTTCTAGCATTAGAAATGCCTCTTATTACAAGCAATGCTCAATTAACTACTTGAATATATCTCTCAGCCAATTTTTTTTTTTTTTTGGTGACTAGTGGCAAAAAGGCAGATACAACATGCTTTATTCTCCTCTTCTTTTGCTAGCTGCCTGTAAATGCGGGTTTTTCACAATTGGAGTCAGGGCAGCCTCTTAAAACCATCCCAGAATTTCTGTAGCAGTCTATCATAGCCAGATGTTGTCACTTTCAAAGTACAATACAAAGCTGATATTTTAGGCAGTGTTCTTCCTTAATCTTAACACATCAGTGTTTATCAGTGAATCTTGCTAGTGCAGTGATTGTGAAAAATGAGGTAAACTCTCCTGTTTCATGAACCGTATTTTTAAGAGGAAAGAAAGCTCTTCGCAGGACATATTGTTCAAATGAGAAAGAAAGAAATTACACACCTGCATTTGCTTAACTTTGCAATTAAAAAAATAATTAAGGGTTCTATCTCCAATATTAGCAGTTTCATGAAGACAGGCAAGCATCCCAACACATATGTTACTCTGGGGAACTTGAGAAATTGTGTAGAAGTGAAGCTTGATCTAGCTCTAAAAGAATTGTGTTTGAAGAGAGATTTGAGGGAAGGAGAACTGGGAGAGGAGAACTGGAATATACAAGATAGAAAGGAGAATTGTCCAACGTCAGGAACAGGAACAGCTCTCACTCATTTTACCTTGCTCTACTTTACCTGCGTTATGTTTTATTAGCTCACTTAAATTAGGGGAAAATGTAATGTTCTGAGCTGGGATTATGCCCAGTGGTCATTGGTGTAATGGTAAGTTATTTCTAAGAGGAAAATTATAGGGATCTTAAAAGAACCAGAGACACCAAATATGCATTCAGACACGAATACCCACCACCCTAGTCTCAGGATGCATAAATTGCTTGCAACTGAAACTCTGTTCTTGCAGTGTGATACCCCAGGATGGGTTTGCTCTTGCCTGGGGCAGTTACTGTCTGTGAGGGATGATACAAAAGAGTGTGACAAAAAAGACAGCCTAGGGAAACTCAATTCAGGCTCCATGGCGCCACTGCAAATTAGATTTAGTAGAGACATGAACTGACATGCCGTAGTGGAGAAGGATTGGGTATGACTTTACAGAAAGAAAGTAGCACCTCAGGATTGTCCTGGGTCTCTTCGATGAAGCTCTTGGTTACGTGAGCACGTGCTTATCTCCAGGAGACTTTCAACAATGATTAAAAAAAAAATCTATAGAAGAATGAGATGAAATGTTCCTCATAGATTCATGACTAGTTACAGCTAGAAATATGCAACAGGAATAAAATTTTTTTCTCAGTCCTCTGGGGATCCTAGGACCTGTGCTATCTGACATATTCATAAGTGATGTAGGAAAAGGGAGTGAGAAGATGATGGCAAATTTTGCATGTGGTAATAAACCACTCACAACAAGAGAGGCAAGAAAGAGCTATGCAGGAGAATGTGCCCTGCAGAAAGATTTCATGCTACTGGTAGGTTAGAGGATACAATACCTGGTAAAATCCAATGCTACCAAACGTGCAGAAATGTATTTGAAAAAAAAACCAACCCACAGGTACTGTGACAGATCCAGCACTAATTACTATCTCTGAGGAACAAGACTTTTCGGTGAAAATATCTGCTTACTTTACAGTGACAGTTAAGCACACAGTAACAAGAGTTACTGGGAAAGGAAAAGTAAGTAAAAGGCACATACTACTAGTTTACTACCAGTAAAAGGGACTGTACTACTACAGAAATTCATGGTGTGAGTGTATCCTGATGACTGTTTTTGTCAGAACTGACGACAGCTCAGAACTGCTGTCATTGAGAGGACATAGCAGAAAAAAAACAATTTAAAGGGTGGCAAAGATGAACCAAGATTTGCAGCAGCATCAATATTCAAAGGTCAACTGAACAGGCAAAGATTCTAGATGCCTACAAAGAAAGGTATGTTAGAGAGAGAAAAAGAAGAGATGTCTAGACAGAGCAACACAGAGAAAGTGTGTGGAAAGAGAGTCCAATCTTTGGGGATAAATTGTCTTTTGCATTAGGACTACAGGTAGAGGGGTTTCACTACAAATAATCTACTTAGATTAGACATAAGGAAGAAAGTTTTTTTTACAAGGAAGGTGGTGAGGCACTGTAATAGGATATGTTGGACTTCCCACCTCTGGAAACATTCAAGATGAGTTTGGATGGGACTCTGAGCAACCTGACCTAGTGGAGGATGTCCCAGCTGATTGCAGGAGGGTTGGACAAGATGACCTTTAAAGGTCCCCTCCAACTCAAACTACTGAACGATTCTATAACTCTTTTTCATAATGATATAGAACGGAGAGGTGTCAAATGAAACAAGGTAGTGCCAGCCTTAACATCAAAATTATGTATTTCATAATAGGCTCTGAAATGTTGAAAACACTGTCAGAAGTTTGTGAATGACAGATGGTAGTGTGGATTAAAAGATAGGATTTGTTCCTTGAATGTTAAAATATTCTGTTTGACACAAAGAGGAAGCTCGGAGTAGTTTCTGTGCCAGGAATGTCTGGAGGCAGGGAAGGTACACTGAGACCTGTGGCTCTTCAGGGGCTGTTTTGGGAGAGCAATGCTGAATTGGGTAAACCTGTAGGGTGACCCACTACACCTTATTGACTTATGGCCGGGAGAAATAGCAGTGGGGGCGTGCAGGCTGTTCAGGATTCTGGTGACATGCCGAAGTTGCCGGCCCATGCCGATACCTGTGCTGCTCTACCTTCGCCGCTGTTTTCCCACGTTACCACGTGCAGGATTACAGCCAGCGGAGGGAAGCCTCTCCCGGTGTGCGTGCGCTGCCAGACCGCAGCGGAAGAGCACAAAGCGCTCATGCTCTGGGACACAGGCTCAGATGTAGCCCATGTAGCTCAGCAGGTGACTTTTCTCCCAGGCGCTCAGGTGCAACTGCACTTACGTGTCTCACAATTCTGCTTAATGTTTTCGTGCTTGCAGGGCTGTCTTCCGCCTTGAACAGCGTGTCTGAGAAATAGCATGCAAGCCCCTGACCAGTAACCCTTTTTTCCCACTAGATGTCCCACAAACCCAGCGATTGCAGTCATTCTGCTCAGCTGGTGCTTCTTTCAGCCACGAAAGTTTATAATCTCTAAAATAGAAGGTTCTACTAAAGAGAAATTCTTTATTCATCTGTATGATGGTGAATATGATGAGATATGCTGGAGAAGAAGCTTAATATTCCAAAACACGTTGATTAAATTAGATTTCAATGGGAATTTATTGTTAGAAGCTGGACTTCCTTCAAGGGTTCAAGTCGAGCAAGCTGTGAAAGTCTAATAGAACCACAGGGGATAAGAATGAACAAACCAGTTTAGGACCTGGCCTGTAATGCTATTCACAGCTCACACACAAGGGTTCTTTACAAAGCTGGTCCTAACTTGTTATTAATAGTGTTTGGGGCTTTTTGTTTCTTTCGGGGTACTGCCTTTCTAAATAAGGCTTTTTCTTTCAAAATTTCAACTCTTCTGTCTCTAAACATATGTATGACCCCCACAGATATACAAGTTTCTCTGCTTAGCATACAAAGATCCACTTAATAACTCTTCCACTGAGGATATGGAGATTTAGCTGCCTGAGTATCTGTATATTTTTATAATTTGAACAAAAGCCGAGAGCTGCTGCTCCTGCTTTTAGGGTGAGAACACGGGATTTGTGAGCTAAAAGGTGAAACTTGTTGCAATTATTGACTCTACAGCTATCACACTAGCTGTAGTGATATACATATATACAGCTATATAGTTATCACACCTGGAAGTTCTTTTCTGTGCTATCTAGGCAGCTGAATTTGGGATACCCTGTTCTAAATGTTGCTAAACCACATTTACTGTGAAAAGCTAAGGTGTTTTTTTTTTTTCATTTTGCAGTAGGAATACTACTCAAAAATGTCTTAATAGGCTGGGTTTGCTCTGTTTAAAATTTTATTTTATAAATGCGGAGAATAATAAGGACTTTTTTCTGACATGCTTTTAGTACAGACCAGAGATACTGGCCATACTGTTGCTAAAGCAAGTCTTTAGAAAGATTTCAACAGTTGAAGTGTTTGCCAAGAGTAACACAGCTTCTAGAAGGATACCTAAACTGCAAGGAAGACTGTAAAATCCACTGTGATCCTAGGTGTGTTGTTCTGCTAACTAATTGTTCTCATTACTTAAATGTGTAGATTTCTCCACATGGAATTTTCTCACTTTTACTCCAGCCCTGGACTTGATTATACCTTTCCATACTAGGCTAAAAAAACACCAGAGCCAATATCAAGGCCTCTATTTGTTCTAACTGATGAAACAGTTTAACCCATCAGGGGATCTACATGGTACCAGTTTAAAAGAGATTAAGAGTCCACAGAAACTAGATTTAGATTTAGATTTAGATTACTAGGAGGAAACTTAGTTTTTGACTATTACATCACTTGCAATGGTTCTCCCTTCAAGTACCTGCTCAGTTAGAGACTGAGAAAATAATAGAAAAAATACTCAGTGTGGTGTGTTTCCATGGGAAGGAAAACCTTTGTGTTTCCACAACCCTGTCTGGTAGAGTCTTTGGTAAAGTTCAAATGAAGATGGACAGTTGTCTTCTTTAGTAAATGTTTCTTAAAAATCACAGGGTCTTTTTGGGAAGTGGGTGTCTTTGTCAACACAGATAACTAGATAAACTAAGGTAGTCCAAAGTAAAGGCTTAGGACTTTTATGGCTATTTCAGTGTTAAAATGAAATAGATTAACAAAGCTTTTCTTCTTTGTTGAAAAAGAGATTTTTAGTGCTTCTCTTTTCCTTTTTATTTCTCCTTCTTCTCAAGCCTATCACAAAGTGGTATTCCCTTTGGAGAATTAAAATATTTTCATATTTTTAGCGTGTTCTCAGTAGTTGCTGCCAAAATCTGGGGTTCTTTGACTTCATATTTCTACTTATGACATATCTCACGGGAGACTTTCTAGCAGGCCTGGGGTGAAAAAGGCACCGGAGGCTCTGGCTGTACAGTGCGTACTGAGGGGAAATTTGCTGTGTAGTGATAAGAGAGCAGTTGAGGAAATGGTTTGGATACTGACCTTCAAGTTAGAAGGGAGCAAAATCTAGGACAGCAGAAGGAAATCTAGTAATGTGAAGGAAACAAAGAGCTTGTGAAATATGCTTGAGACAAGAAAGGAAAGAAGATTCTCTTGAAATTGGGAAGGTTTTGAAAAAACCTAAGCTTTTCAAAAGCTAGATTCAGCAGTATTTTGGAAGTAGTGGGAATAGAGGTTCATGAGCTGTAAGTCTGGCTTTCTGTGGGACACTACCTCACTACTACCTCAGACTCAGCCCAGCTAAGAGTGGAAACAGCTTTATTCTTGCCCCACGATTGGTCCTGTCAGAGGGCCTACTCAGACATTTACTTCTTTGCTGATTACTAATGTTCTGATTCTCAGATTAAATGCCTTCCAACACTGTTTGCAACCATTTTTTATGTGACAGAATCATAGGATATACTGGGTTGGAAGGAACCCACAAGAGTAATCAAAGTCGAGCTCCTGCCCCTTTACAGGACAGTCCCAAGAGTCACACCATGTTCCTGAGAGCATTATCTAAACAATTCTTGAATTCTTTCTGGCTTGATGATGTAACCAATTTCCTGGGGAGCCTGTTCCAGTGCCCAGCCACCCTCTGGGTGAAGAACCGTTTCCAATATCCAACCTGAACCTCTCGTGACACAGCTTCAGGCCATTCCCTTGGATGCTGTCACAGAGCAGAGATCAGTGTCTGCTCCTCCTCTTCCCCTCATGGGGAAGTTGTAACTGCAGTGAGGTCTCCAGGCTGAGCAGATAAAATGACCTCAGCACTCCTCAATGGCTTCCTCTCCAGACCCTTTACCTTCCTTGTGGCCCTTCTTTGGACACTCTCTGACAGCTTAATGTCTGTTTTATATTGTGGTACCCAAAACTGCCCCAGCACTGGAGGTGAGGCCACCCCAGAGCAGAGCAGAGCAGAGCAGAGCAGAGCAGAGCAGAGCAGAGCAGGACAATTCCCTCCTTGCCCGGCTGTTGATGCTGTCCCTGATGTCCCCAGGACAGGGCTGGCCCTCCTGGCTGCCAGGGCACTGCTGGTTCATGTTCAGCTCACCACTGACCCAGAGCCCCAGGTCCCTTTCCATGGCACTGCTTTCCTAGCACCTCCTTCCTCACTCTGTCCATACATCCAGGGTTGCCCTGGCCCAGATGCAGAATTCAGCACCTGTCTTAATTAAATGGCTGGTGATTGCCCATCTCTAATTTGTCAAGGTCTCCCTGCAGGTTCTGTCTGCTCTTGAGGAAGTCAACAGTTCCTCCCAATTTAGTGTCTTCAGCAAACTTGCTCAGTATCCCTTCCAGTCCTGTATCCAAGTCCTTTATGAAGATGTTGAAGAGCACAGGACTGAGGATGGAGCTCTGCATAACCCCACAAGTGACAGGTCAGCAGCCTGATGTCATCCCAGTCACTGTAACCCTTTGTGCCCCACACATGACCCAGTTGCTCACACATCACAGGATGTGTTTGTCCAGCTGTGGGCTGGACATTTTGTCCAGAAGGACACTGGGAGACACTGTGTCAAAAGGTTTACTGGAATGCAAACAGATTCCATCAGTTGGCTTCCTTTTATCAGCTGGGTGGGTTACCTTGCCATGAAAGGAAATCAGGTTTGATAAGCAGGACTTTCTCCTCATGAAGCCATGCTGGCTGTGACTGATGACTGTGTTGTTCTTCAGCTGTTTTTCAATATCTCCCGGAATAATTTTGTCCGTAACTTTACCAGGAACTGAAGTGAGGCTGACAGCTCTGTAGTTTCTAGGGTCATCCTTCTTGCCCTTCTTGGAAACAAGGACAACATCCAGTCAACTGGGACCTCTCTAGATTCTCAAGACTGCTCAAAAATCATCAAGAGAGGCCTTGTGATGACATCAGCCAGCTCTTTGAATATTCTCACATGAATCTCATCAGGCCCCGTAGGTTTATCAGGGTCCATCTGGAGTAGCTAATCCCACACTACTTCATGGTCAGCTGAGAAGGGATCACACTCACAGCCATGTTCCTCCAGCCTAGGGCACTGGATGCCCTCAGTCCATCACCTGTGTGGAAGACAGAGGCAAAGAAAGCATTAAGCACATCTTCCTGGTCTCTGTCCCTGGTCTGTGAAGTCACCATCCTCCTCCTGTAACTGCTTGTGTTATTTCTGCACTGACTTCTGCCAAAACTGTATTTGAAACTCTTTTTGTTTTCCCCCATAGTTCTGTCCAGCTTCTACTCCAAATGAGCTTTGGCCACATGAATTTTCTTTCTGCTGTGGTATATTTCTCCCACACCACCTAACTTGCTTTCACTGGGAATACACTTTTTTTTTTTTTGCCTTAGCTCCTTATCCCCATTCTTTATCTCAGTGCTGCCCTTTATTTTAAATAACCTTTTACTTTCCCTCATTTTTGCCTTTAGAATACAATCACAGAAATAATTGTCTCAGTTATGATTTTTTAGAGTATTTAATCAACTCCAGTAGCCTAGAATCTCTCTCTTTTTCATATTAAAAAATGCCACTTGTTTGCACATCTTATATTTAAATCTGGTACATTCATAAATGTTTGAAAACCACTATTGATTATCTGTGAAATCAGCATAACGTGTTTAAAAAGAAATGAGACTGTATTACCATAATTTTTTTAAGTACCTGTAAACATACTTGTTCTGCCAGATTGAAAACAGAGTCTGTCATGAGTCTTTATGAAGTAGCCTTTGAAGCTGAAACATGCTAGTTTAAGGACAGTATTTTTAACACTTGTTTTTATTTTGCTCAGGTCTCTGTCTTTGCAAATATTTTGCTTGCTGTTTTCCACTATAATGGAGTGAGGACTTAAATTTTCACATTAGAAAATATTTGCCTAATTGAAGTAATATTTCAATTAGTCAGCTGCCTCAGGTACTGCATTTTGCATTTCAGAAGAATGTAATATTTTTCTTTTTTCACCCCACTAAGTTTATTTTGCAGTTTGAAAACACATTTTCTTCCAAGTATCCTGTGAAATGACACTCAAGTAAAAAGTGCCAGAAAGACATCAAGTTTGCAGAGTTAAAAGAGTTTTTATCTTCCTTTGATGATTTGTTGCCATTCTTGAAAAAGTCCTGTTGGAGTTTCGTTCTTTTGATGTAGAGATCTAGNTTGAATTAGAGATGTAGATTAAAAAAAAAAAAAAAAAAAAAAAAAGAGAGACATGAGTATTGTTGGTTTAATATGTACACTCGAGCCTGATCCAATACACAGAGAAAGCAAAAGCCTTCCATTAGCTTTTATGGACCCTTAAAACATTAGCATATCCTCCAGTGCAGCAGCTGATAAATTGTTGCTGATTGTGGCCTTTGAAAATGAACCGTGCTGGGGTTTTTACCACTTCCAACAGGATCTCACCAAGGTGATCATTATGTACAAAGCTAAGTAAGAGAAACATTTGTTCTGTAGCATATTATTTATGTTTTTCCCCTTGTCTCCCAGTATCTCTTTCATTACTCTCCCCTTTCCTATTTATTATCTCTGTAATCAGATTATCTTAGTATGCATAACTTGTTGGAATATAGTTGGTATGAAAGGCATCATAGGAAATAAAGCTTTATTTCATAAAGATTGTTTTTAAATGTTGGGCATATTGGCCAGTGATTTAATTTTTATTGCACTATGAAATCATAAGCCACTTGAAAAGTAAACTATTATATCCTTCACAGCAAATAAGCAATGAAGTAATGAATAATACATTTTTTTATTTATGTTGCTTCCTGCAAGTTCCATCTAAGCCTATTGGGTGAAGATTTAATTTTCATTACACAGTGTAGCTAGCAGTTGTACATCCATAATCTATCACAAAATAAATATTTGTATTGCTGCATTTAAAAACAAAAGAAAAAGCGGGGAACTCTGCTCCTGTTGAATAAGGCCTTTCTTTTTGTTTTTGATATCAATTTTTTACCCAGAGATCCTACTATGGATAGGTATGGTGAGTTTCATGTTTATGTTTCATGAGAAGGTGGGTGAAAGTAAATTGTATTTAGGCATCTAAGGAAATGGTTGTGGATAGCCAGACTGTTAACTTAGGTATCCAAGTTAACTAGCTTTGGCAATGAGGGTTGATGTGTCTGCTTTGCAGATGACACACAAGTTTTAGAGCAGTCTCTTGATTATTCCTACCTCAGACATTAGACATATCCAACACATAGGAGCCTTAGGAATTCGAGTGTCTTGCCAACACTCAGATGGTATCTTGATGTTTGCAAAATGAAGTATCATTCTCCAGCACCCTCCCTTTCCCATCCATCCTTCTCTTCCATGGCTCATTTCCTCCATTTTTGCTAGCAAAATGACCCGGGGTTAATCTGAGCTATTTTTGTTTTGTTTTATTTTGTTTCAACAGACAGTCTTATCCAGCCTTTTTAGAAAATCAGATTTGAGGGGTTATTATCAAAATAGCTACACAGTCAGTTCCAAAGGAATAAGAAGACAGGAAGAGGCACATGTATAGGATCAGTGAAACTGACTGAAGCACAGATGTGGCAGTTTTTCAGGTACTGGAATTTTTCCACTAAGCTACAGGCTAACACTTGTTTTAACCCAAATGCTCATATTCAAACTTTCCAGTGCCTGTTTTGCCTTTAGATCTCCTATGTTAAGGATGAGGAGCTCTTTGCAACACAAGAAATGTTCAGAGGTGGCCTTTGTGATAACTTAAACCACTCCAGTGGCACAGATGGAAGAGAAACGCCCTCCAGTCCTAGAAAGACCACAGAGATCTGGACTCCACTGAGTAGTTCCGACCCTGCCAAGGCTGAGAGGCCTCCAGAAGGTCCCTTCTCCACAGCTCAGTTCTCTCACCATCCAAGTGGGTGTAAGCCCTTCCTGGTAAAACACTTTCAGGCTCGCTGGTGGTGGTTCACTGTCAGACTGTAATGCAGCATGAGAGTGTGTCCACAATACCCCAGTGACCTTGCAGGTAGGCACTGAACATAAAACAGCTCTGTGAAGATAGTCAAAGACCCTCACTAACTCCCTCAGGAAACTGATCTGAGGGAGTTTTCTTCTACTGCCAAATCTTCTAAACACGATATCGTGTGTATAACAATTCCCTTTCTTTCAGGGAACTGACCTGACACCTATCACCTCTGATGCTGACAGGCAGAGCTAGGCTCTTGGTAGCTTGTTCTTCCTGGTACCCAAAGAACGTTGGTGTCATCACATTGAAGTTTTCTTCCATTATTGCCTTTAATACCCAGAAGAATGATACAAAAGGCCCCTCTCAGTACTGTGAGCCTGTGCCAGGGGCCCTTTTGAACTCTTTTTGTGTTCTACAACACCCCTTGGGTGTTTTCCCTGAGACACACAGTAGGCTGAAGTAAGACTGTCGCTGAAATACAGGGGTAGCTCTTAATCTTCATTACCACATATTCCAGCTACCTGTATCAGTTACCTTCACATTTATAAGCTTTCCTTCTTGCTGCAAGGGCTAGGATCTTACTTATATTCAATGGAAGCTACACTACTGAATTGATCTTATGCCTCTGGAGCATGAGGCTCTCAGTGTGGTATGGTAATATTTACAATATGGGTTGAACCATGTACTCCTAAAGAAAAGAAGATCAGATGAGCTGTTAGTTTATCTGGGGGTAAGAACTCTCAGTGACTTCCAGTTTTACTGGTATAGATTCTCCACTTGTGATCATTTGTTGCTGATCTTAATCCTTCTTCCAAAGGTCTCTTCTTGTTCATCACTATTTTCAAATTTAAATACCTAACCTTCACTTTGAAATAAGCTCAGATCTTACTTCACAGCTTCTCTATCTTTGTGTTTCTTTTGGCCTCTCAATGCCTTTCCCAGCCCATTGCTATCATCAGCTGCTGTCTTTTCCTCATCTCCCACAGAAGACTGACTTTGGCAGGCTCATTAGCATTGAAGTGCATTAGGTCAGTGCTTCTTCAGCACCTGACATGATGTTTGCAGAAAAGGAAATTAAAACTCCCAGTTCTTCTAAATATTCCTGTGTGTCTTCTCCTTTGAAGGGGGTGAATTTTGCATCTTGTACATTTTGATTCTGTTGCTTACCAGCTCTTGGGCCATTGAGGGTTTATTGCCCAGCTTCCCTTGCTGACATACAAATTTTCCTTGAATATTGTAGCAGAAGTTAGGATGCAGCTTTGCTGATTAAGCAGTGGTATTGAGCAACAATAGCACTATACATGATCAGAAGTATTTTTCCAACCAGCAGCTCTTGGCAGCACAAAGCCCCCTCTCATCAGGCAATGCCTATAGATATGCAGAATACAAAGTCAGGCTGTGTGCAGGAGCTGTTTAACAGAACAGCACCGTGCACTTTACTAACCATAGGCAACAGCAGAAAGGGGACCAGGGCATGGAAACTCAGACCCAGAACAAAACTTAGCTCTTGGACAGAGGGATTGAATCTGGTAACAGCTAAGCTTGTCATGCAAAGGCCTGTTCAGTACGACCAGTCCCCCTGAAAATGTATTACTGCAAGTGCTCCGCCACAGAAAGAATACGTGTCTGTCCTATTTGCTACATGGTAAATTGGATACAGCGTGGCTTTCCATTCTTCTGCAGCTATAGCAGAAAGGGTAATCCAGTAATGTCTGTGCAGAGATTTCTGAGAAATCAGCTCTGGAGTGATGGAGGTTATAGAGCTGCTCACAAGTACCTTTCACAAAGAAAATTATCCATGCCATGTGTAGGGGTATACAGTAATGCCCATACCTAATAACAGCAAATTTCCTCACATACCCCACAGAAATATCTTTTGCCTCTACACCATTGCTACACAATATAAGAAAGGAGATGGGAGTCTCCTTGTTCTTTTAACCTGAATCTGGGCATAAATCTGAGACCGAAGACTTCAGAGTTACCTTCAGAGCAAACGCTGCTAAATACTTATTATTTGATGGTCACTTTCCACATGAGGATCAAGCATGCTTCATTTTTTTATGCCAAAGCTGGACTAAGGGGCTGGGTGGGAGGTTGTGAGATGTCTTCTGATTATGGTCTCACCCATCCAGCTGAGTGCCACAGGGTTTCTTTGAGGTTACATTGCAGTGGTGAGGGGACAATCTGCCAATGTGTTCTGTTTCCTCCACAGAGAGTAAATGAGATGAGCACCACAGGGGAATTAACATGAGATAACCAAAATACTGCAATTCCCTTGCCAGTCAGTGATCCTCCTGGCAGACAAACCTTCTTCACACTGTGATCTTAAACCAGTGCAGTGAAGTGTGTGCTTAGCATTTTAGCATTTACAGCTTTGCTGTTAACTGTCTGCTGTCTTGGCAAATGAGGCCTGCTTTAACTGCTCATGTCAAACGCATTTGCCTATCCTCGGCTGAAATACCAGCATTCACAGAGAAATTTGCACAAGCTTGGCTGAAGAGCATCTGTGTGTGGACAAGTCTGGGCAGCAGGACCTCTTTGGAGTCCTGGTACAGTGTGGCTGTGTGGTATCTTTGCTCATCTGTAACAGCTGGGCTCCTCTAGGCAAAACAGAAAAACCCCACATCTGTGTGTCCAAAACCCCATCTGCACTCCTGATCTGGGACAGAAACTTCCATTTCCCTGTGCAGGGTTTTAGACTCAGATTTTTCTTCGTTGCTGATCATTGCAGCACAGAAACAGCTGCACACAGCAATATATTCATAATTGTGAACAGGAGGGCAGGAGCCTTCTGCTGCAGCACAGGGGTGCAGCCCCACACTCAAGTCCAGTATCTTTAGAAGAGCAGCAGGTAGAGAAGAGAGAGATTTTTCCCCAGAGTACTGAAACTTCTTTTCACATACATTTCCATCAGTAACATTACCTGCTAGCTTGGTGTATTTAACTTACAAGAAATTTAGAGAATATAGCATTGATGCACTGACAAAGAGACTGACCAAAGATAGTCAAAGGTCAGTCAGGTGGAGCCCGTATAGCTAATGCAAAAAAGTGCTTTTGTCTTTTATTGCTATCATGTGCTGTTGTCTGTGTTTGAGAGTGTGTGTATGTGTGTGTGTGTGTGACTGTATTTTCAGCAGCTTGGGTGTAGAATAAAACTAACTTCATTCCCTTGACAAAAAATATTAAACCTCTGACAAAAAGCGTATGTTCAGCAATTGCATTCCACATCTATTTTCTTTGCCTTTAAAATTATTTATACAAAATCACCCCCCATTGCTCCACAGTGCTTTGCACTCAATGAAAAAGTTTCTCTATGGATAGGACTCACTTTTTTGTCTTCGTCTTACCTGTTATATGACATATAAAATACAATGCAATAACAAAAGAAATGGCAAAAGATTATATGAAAAAATTAGATTTTTATTATATGAATGCCTAGAAGATAAAAAGAAAAGAGTTTATTTCTGCAGAGGAAAAACAGAAACAGAGAACAATAATATAAATACTGCAGCAAAACAAAGAAATATTCCTAGGCTTGCCCTTCTGATTAATTCCTAATAAAATACACAGATTTTTCTGGATTTAATTCCAGACACAACAGGAGTGGCTTTTCACTGATGAAGTCACAGTCTGATGGCCTGGATTTAAGAGAATGGTGGATTCTGAATATCCAGCATCAGCTTGTGAATCAATTTATATGCAGTCAGACAAAACACGCTGGTAACATAAAATTATAGAGGCAATGAACCTGAGGCTGTACCTTGTCCTTATCAGCAATGATGGCAGACTTGCCACTGGCTTTAGTCTAAATCTTTGCTTGTTTGTGAGGTTGGATAAATTATGATTAACTTGAAGTCATGTCACAGAAATGTTAACAAGGCAAAAAGAAAGAACAAGGGAACAAATTTTAACATGAAAACTAATCATTATATATTCCATAGAAAATAATTTATGTTCTTTGAACTGTAAATTATCCTTGGAGTTCAGTCTTTTGCAGATTTCTCAAAAATTAAACATCAAGAAAAGATTTACATTTTCTCTCTAGGAACTTCCTTGTTGCATTAGAGAAAATAAAGTCTGCCTTAAAACAGAAATTCAAAACTAATCACAGACATTTAGAAATAAGCCCTTTGGTTAGTTTCAAAATGTTGTTTTGAAAAATGGAAATATTTTCTCCAAATTGGTATTTTCCCAGGGGTGAGTGGGACTCTTTAAATTAGGAAATACAGGAAACTTTTCTCCTCCACTAATTCATCTACTCGACTCCGGAATTTGAGAATGAAGCTGCGGCAGTTCTTTGAAGGAAAAAATGAGTGTCTGTAAAGAAGAATAAACTCCAGTGTATCTCTCCATCTGCACAATATTATTTCATGTTATACATTTTCTGCATTTTGCAAAGCAGGAACAGAAACAGACTATACATCTGTGCTGTGCTTAACCTAGAGGTATCCCGATTTTTGCCACAGTGCTAACAAGAACCAAAATGGGTTTGTCCTGTTCACTGTAATGTTTAATAAGTCAATGAATAGGACTTCAGCCCATCTGGGGGAGGTAGATTAAAACACTCACTCTACCATTTTTTCCCCCTAAATATTCCTCAGGAAAGTACCAGGACCTTCTGCTGCTCTTCAGCGCGTTCCAGGCTGCCTCAGTTGTAGCTGTGCCAGAGGTCTGATGTCTAACATATATCTGCTCTTTTCTGCTTCAAGGCTGTCACTTCCCTGCATTGAGTCTGATTTTCTGCAGATTTTCCTGAGGTAAAGAACTCATGCTCCAGACAAACTCAGTCCTCTTGTGCTGGATACAGAGCAGCTCCTAATCTTGCTAAGCCTAGAAGCTCAGCTTTAATGTCCAGTACGGTAAGTCAGTCTCATCCTGTTCCAGTTTCATAGCTAAAGATTTGGAATTTAACCTTACATGGTGGTTT
>VWZP01004054.1:2354-57897 GCA_013396995.1 Dicaeum eximium | reverse complement strand
TATAAATTAGTATGTATATATAAAATTAAGAAATGGCTGGCTAACCCAGTCCTTCACAAACTACACTGTTCTCTGTTTCACCTCTTCCTCATTCCTAGCAAAGAGGTGAGGTAGCCATCAGTCCTGGCTTTCCAGCCTGCTCCAGTGTCCTCCCAGCCATGCTGTGCCAAGGTCTGCACCAGGCTTAAGCCNCTCATGCTCCAGACAAACTCAGTCCTCTTGTGCTGGATACAGAGCAGCTCCTAATCTTGCTAAGCCTAGAAGCTCAGCTTTAATGTCCAGTACGGTAAGTCAGTCTCATCCTGTTCCAGTTTCATAGCTAAAGATTTGGAATTTAACCTTACATGGTGGTTTTCATCCAGAGGAGCCACTTGTTTGAGCTGGGTACACTAAGGACATGCCTCAGATGACCAAAAGCAGCCAGACAAGGTTGGTGATAACTGTCTGCCAGTTACCAGAATTAAACTCTCTGCCAGTTNCTGTGCCAAGGTCTGCACCAGGCTTAAGCCAGAGCACAAAGGATATCTGTTCTTGCTAATTTTTCTGCTCTTTAACTCCCTGCCCCCTGAACTTGAACTTGCTGATAGAAAATTACTGTCTGTCTCTATATGTTCCACCCAGCTGTGCTTTACAGTCCACTACAGCCAAGAAGCCAGTGCTGATTCTCTAGTGCATAGGAGAATCCAGATTACCCCTGGGATAACATGTCACTTCCTTTCAGGTATTAGCTTGCAAGCTTTGCACAGTCACAGCATGAAATCACAAGTCTGGACCTTATTTTGATTTTTTATTAGTAGCTGATTGACACTGCTAGCCAACTAGAAAATAAGACTGATATCCGGGAATATAGTGAAAAGCAAATGGAGTTGCCAGTTGCTGCAGATAAGCCAGGTTATCTTCTCATTTCCTCACAGAATGGGAGAAGGTTCATTTTTCAGGGATTTGCTGTCATTTGGCCATGTGAGCAAAAGCAGAGTCAGTGCAGCCACATCTGGCTGTATGGGTGCCAGACAGAGCATTCCAGCCCCAGGGCCACCTTGGATGAGCTCAGTACAGCCATGGGGCATCCTGTTTCTTCATCACTCATTCTCTTTTTTTGGATTATTTTATTTATTATTGGAAGTGCTAAACAAACACCTCCTTGTGAAGACTCTTGTTGTTAAGTGCAAAGCTGTACTGGATAAGGGAAATCCCAACATTTGCAGAACCCTTCATTTCACATTCCCTACTTCAAAGGCATGTGAGGGAGTGTGGTTGTGTGTGTTCTGTTATAGCATTCCCTCTCCTCAAACGCAAAAAGATATTCCTGGGATAACCCCTGAAATATAAGTTTGTACATGGATATCTCCTTTGAAGAGAATTTTTTTCAAGTAGGACTGCCTGTAGAGATAGGAAAAGGGGTAATGGTTTTAAGGTGAAAGAGGGTTAATTCAGACTGGGTATAAGGAGGAAATTTTATATGCTGAGGGGTGGTGAAACACGGAAACAGGTGACCCAGAGTAACTGTGGATGCCCTATCCACAGAAACAATCAAGGTCTGGTTGGATGGGACTCTGAGAAAAATGGTCTAGTTGAAAATGTCCCTGCTTATGGAGGTTGGACTAGACGACCTTTAAAGGTCCCTTCCAAACCAAACCATTCAGTGATTCTGTGATTTTTTTCAGGATAATCCTTTTAAAATATGTATTTTCTGGTTCCAGTGTAAAACATAGTAACAACTATGTCAGGGAAGTAGTCATCACTCGGCTGTGATGGGATATGAAACAGGACTAGAGAGGTTTCTCCTAGCTCCCCAGAACTTCTGTCCTCAAAGTGGGACTGGGGAATAGGTAAGACTGTGAATATTCAGAAATAGTATTATTTGCTTTAAACTCATGTACAGTTGCCCAGATGAATAAGTTTCCTTCCCCTGATTGTCTTTTGCTGTCGGATTTTTTTAGGATTTATGCAGAACACTTCTTTTTTCCTCCAATTTAAACTGCAACAACTGAGTTTTAAAATTAAATCCTTAATTCTCTATATGATCACGTAACTCCTGGAGCTCAAGTTTTATAATGCACAAATTGTCACCCCAACTGTTTCCTCAAAAAATTGAGGGATTCAGAGCTCCTATAGCTTTTCAATAGAGCTGCAGTTCTGAGCTGGATCCTTTATCTTCATCTTTGACTTGCTATCTTTAGCACTCTCCCTAGACTTATTTCATGTCTCTGATCTTACATACCCTGCACACTTACATACTTGGCTCTAGATTTTTCCCCCTGGAGTTTCCTCTTCACTGGTTCTTCTCTCTGGCACTCACTTTCTCTCTCTCTATCAAGATACATCCTCTTTTGGAGTGTACATCTCAAATCTCCCTGTCTGTCATTATGCTAAACCCATTTCAGGCCTGTATCCATGTACTTTTATCTTTGCCTTGCAAACAAAGCTGATTTTATCTTCTCTTTCAGTTGCCTTTTTCTTTTCTTTTCTTCTGTATTTGTACAGTTTATCTGTTTATAGTCAAGGCTGTGCTAAACACTCTTGCACTTACCTCTGACAAAGCATTTTTTGACCCTCTGGATGATACAGCCATATTATAGTGCTGTGAATGCTAGTACCCCTTTCTTGCATGCAACCATCAATAATAATTTTTTTTGTTGTTCCTTCATCCAAGTGATTTATGTTGGGTAGGCCGTTACTGTAATTATGCATGGATGCAATTTACATACACAATTTAGGCAAGTGGACCATATTAATCTTGCTTTGAAATGATGGTTCTCACTCTTTCACAGATTAACTCATTATTCAGAAGATCCTGTCATTCACTTACTAGAAGTTAGGCATTTCACTTCTCCAGCAATTAGAAACCCAAAGAGTAGTTATTGAGCTACACAGACTTCCAAGGGAAGAAATGGAAAGCTGGATCATTTTGGTGAGGCCAAGGACTTCTTATAGATGTAATATTCTATGAGCAAGGAAAAGCTTGCAAGAGTCTCATCTAAGTCATTGTTCCCCTTTGTTCATGGAGAAAGGGAGGAACAACACAGCCAGAGCTGGTATAGAGCCCTTCCTCCTCATTGTTTGTTCCTTTCAAAGGGGAAGAATTTAGCTGTACTACTCCATCTTTGACCATCCTTTCTCTGAGCAGTTGCATGGGAGTTGCACGGGAAACCATCACAAAAGCAGTTTTGTACCTCAGCCCGGGCTGCTGCACTGCAGTGTGGAGGTCAGGAAGGACAGCATCAGCCAGGCATAGACAATTGTAACCTACCTTTAATTTATTTACACAGATAGGAGTCAGTTGAAGGTTTCATTTCCTTTGTTTCCAAGAAGTGCTCCGGAAAAGAAATGTCCCAATTACCTGCAGCTGTCCTTCAGTTTTCTAATGATCCACTAATTTTCCCTTTTTGTGCAAGTTTTTTTCTGGAACTTATTTCACTAATGTTTTCCTTTGTAAAAGCCTTTGTATCCTGTCCAACATCTTCCAAGGTAGATCCTCACTCATAGAATTATAAAATTGCTGAAGTTGGAAAAGACCTTTAAGATCATCAAGTCCAACCTAGTGTCGCCACCATGTTCACCATTAACCCTCCTCAAGTGCATATTCACGTTTCTTGAAGACTTTCAGAGATGGTGACTCCACCACCACCCTGAGCAGCCCATTCCAATGCTTAATGCTCTTTCAGTGATTGAATTCTTCCTGATGGCTGACCTGAACATACTCTGGCACAGCTTGAGGCCATTTCCTCTTCTCCTGTCACTGGTTGCCTGGAAGAAGAGGCTGATCCCCACCCGTCTACAAGCACCTTTCAGGAGGTTGTAGAGAGTGATTAGGTCTCCCCTGAGCCTCCTTTTCTCCAGACTAAACACCCCCAGCTCCCTCAGCTGCTTCTCAAAAGACTTGTGCTCCAGACCCTTCCCCAGCCCCACTGCCCTTCTCTGGACACTCTCCAGCACCTCAACACCTTTCTTGTACTGGGGGGCCCAGAACTGGACAGAGTGGCCTTTACCAGTGCTGAGTACAGGAGAACAATCTCTGCCCTGCTCCTGCTGGTCATGCTGTTGCAGATGCAGGCCAGGATGTCCTTGCCTTTCTTATCCACCTG
Organism: Dicaeum eximium; assembly: GCA_013396995.1. Lineage (NCBI taxonomy): Eukaryota > Metazoa > Chordata > Aves > Passeriformes > Dicaeidae > Dicaeum > Dicaeum eximium. Next base: position 53,812 of record VWZP01004054.1, on the reverse strand, counting down.
GCACACACTGGCTCATGTTCAGCTGCTTTCACCAGCACCCCAGGTCCTTTGCCACCCAGCAGCTTTCCAGCCACTCTTACTCAGCCCATGGCACTGCCTGGGGCTGTTGTTACCCAAAAGCAGGACCTGGTTTACTGAATCTCATACAATTGGCCTTGGGCCATGGACCTAACCTGCCCAGATCCCATCTGACCCACCAGATCTCAGACAAGAGAGTAGTCCCCTAGGGTTGGATTGTGAATTTCAAATCTAAGCTGAGATGGATGGGAGGAGCAGCATCACTTTGTGTGGGGATCAAAGTAGAGGCTTTATCCTTACCTCTTGCCTCTTCGTATGTTTTGGAAAAGCTGATACCACTAGCCTACAGGATTGCACCACACTGTCCCCTGCCCTTTTACTGTCAGCCCCAACAGTGGCTGGCTTCCACAGGAACGGGAGGCACTCATTTTCCTCTGTTCTACTGCTATCCTTTTCATAAGTCACCACTTTGATTCTCATAGTGTGAGAAGAATGAAGGTCTTTTTATTTTCTTCATCCACTAAGTTGGAGCAGTGTCAATTTAGTTTTCAGACAGCAGGTCACACCAGCCAATAAACAAACCCCTATGATCCCCTACAGCTTTCATATGCCTGCACTTTGACATTTGATTTCTGAGACTCCCACTGCAGCTGAAAAGGTCTGTTCACAGTTTGTTTCTAAGAGCTCTGTATAATATTCAAACTATCTTGTGCACATACAACATGGGTGGGGAATTTAATTGTTTATAACATGGCTAAGTATTCGTAAGTGTTTAAAGAGTCTCTAGACCAAGCCCCCAGTGCATGGTTGCATTTCTAAATCCCATTTGTTTTTAAAATCCTTCTTGTTCATATGAAGAAAACTAAGCACTGTTTTTTACCATCTTAATCAACTTTTTTTTTTTCTACTGCTCATGAACAATGGGTTTGCAAATAGCAAGAGAAGTGGTTACAGCATGTGATTATAACCAGCAGCTGAGCATGTCTGGGTGGTTTGTCACAATCATAGTGACACCAACTCTATTGCACTCAAAGGTGACAGGTAGGCCAGCAGGGTTAAGATGCCTGCGCTGTCACAAGTGCTTCAAAGTCAGGGGCCAACAGAGCAGTTGCAGAACAGTTTGTAGCAGAATACAGCAATATTTTGGTGTGGATTCTGGACTCTGGTGGTGAGTGGTGCTGCAGTGCAGCTGAGAGCCACAGCCCAAAAGCCAGAGCATTCTGGCGAGATCAGAATGCTGCAGACACTGTCTTCCTGATGTGCCTTTTTGGCTGTGCTGGACAGAAAAAATAGTAGCTTTTTAAGGATTAAATTCTGCATAAAGTCAGCATTAGATTACTAGTGAGAGGAAAGGTTACAGTACTGGTTTACAGCAGTATGTATTAATATAATACCTATCAAAATGAAGATGAAAACATTTTAGGCTCTTAATTACATGCCATGGGCATAACACAATAGGTTTGGTTAACTGAGATCTTAACAAACTTACAGGCTACAGAAGATGCAAATACACAGAGTTTACTGGTCAGGGAAATTTAAAGAATAATCCTGTTTAATAACTGCTATTCTACTGCATGTAAAGAAGACAACAGATGGATCCAAGTGGTGTTCTCTTAACAGAAAGGCTTACCTCTGGGACTGGTACAGGAATAGAAATAAATCAAAGAAAAATTACTCTAGAAAGGTACAGAATGGTATTCTTGAGGAAAGATATCTAAATATGACACCAGCAAAGCAGCATTCAATACATTTTAAATTGGCCATATCCAAGAAACAATGTGATGCCTCACAGATATGATGCACATGATGCAAACTTCTATTATTTCTGTTAACAGAGTGCATCTGGAAGGCCCTAAAGACCTGAGAAGTTTTTATGGGCATAACTTCTTTCTTTCTTTCTTTTAAAAATATTTTTTCCTGGTGGTAGACAAAGGGAGCACAAACACACATATTCTTTCACTATGTAAAATAAAAAGTAAAAATAGTTTGTAATGTTAAATATAATGTTAAAATGCTTTTAATTAATAGGAAGGCTCAGTCATTGTCTTCCTCCTGGATGAGTGACAAAAAGAAAGCCTTGATGACTTTGAAGAAAGATTTGGAAAACACAAGCTACATAAACACTGGAATCTTATTTCATGAGCAGATTGCCCCTTCTTCCCATACTGCTAAAAGGTAATCTGCCAGACCCTTGGTCACTGTGAGAGGCAATGTTTTTCTGAAGCTGATGGAGCATCCTAGGAGCTGTCCTGACTTAAATTTTCAAAGGATCTGACCTAATATATTACAAAATATAATATGGCTGATGTAAAGGGGACATACATTTATGTCCTTATTGGTCATCTGTGTGTTTGGCAGCAGCAAAGTGACCTCAGGAAATGTGGTTGCAAAGCAAATATACAGGTGGAATTTGTTGCTACGGCAGTTTCAGATGAAACAATGAGCTTAGAGTTAAATAGCAAGAAATTCCTTGGTATCTTCTCTTAATAAAATCCCTGGACTTCCTGCACCCAGTGTCCACAAGATTTTTCTCTTTTATATGGAGGGTCCTTTAGTAACTAGAATTGAGAAATACAGCCTGGTTCATTCCACTCTTATCTATAGTTATGTATATGCCCTTTATCACTGCTCTGTCTTGAGCCTGACCTGAAAAATAATCCTGAACTGAAAAATGGTACTATAAATCCAGAATAGCTCCACAGATATGGGTAGAGATGGACAGATCACTCTGAGCATAAGCTGTTGTATTTCATCTTCAAATTGTGTAAATATATACTTCCTTTTACAAAGAAGGTAGTTTATCTAATATTTGATAGAGCTCATTGCTTACTAGAATACAAACATGAAAGAGGCAGCTATCCAATGTAGTTAGAGCAACCATTTTTCTGGCTATTCTTGTTCTGTCTGGAAATTTTGTCTGCACAGAGTTGAAGAACAGCATTCTTTTATGATCTCTTGGAATCAGGGCTAATGAAGCAGCAGACCTGATGACGACACTCATTAGGTATCCATAGGTATCCATATCCCACCTAGTACACATGCTCTTTATACCAGCAGAGCAGGCACTAGACCACACACACAGAGGTGTGGTTCTGAAAAGAAAACCTGGTCAAAGCCACAGTACTACCACTGAAATTATAATATTACAGAGTACTGCAATTTAAAACAATTTTAAAAATATGTAGCTTATAGTAAAGAAGTCTCTCAAAAATGTGAAGTTCTCAATTCCTATAGAAGAACATAAAAAAAACCCGAAACCAACAACAACAAACATTATTTTATTTTTCCCTTTATCTCTTTATTTTCATTGTTAAACTGATTTAGTTCACCCTTAGGTTTACCATCCTTGTTACAGCATATCTGTGTAGATATTAAGACTGTTTAGAAAACCCTAACAATCTGTAGCACGTGCACCTGAAGAAATAGGGCAGTCTTTAGGGGGCTGGGTCAATGTTTTCCTCTCTCCTGTCTTGTAAGCCAAAACACAATTTGTTGTTTCTTAACTTTTTTGCTAGAAAGTAAATTTGATGGGTTCTTACAGTGTCCACATCAGGTTTCTGGTCTCACTAAGACTCCACAAGAGTGTTGCTCTTACACAAGAGCACAGTAGCTCAGAGACCTTCACACTGTTTGGAAGCTGGATACAAAGTCCTACATATGTGCATGGATCAGAACACAAAGTGGTGTTTCCCACCTTTTTTGCCTTGAGTAGGAGCAGAGTGGTTGCAGCTTCATATATCCCAGGCACAGAGGTATTAAAAATCATGCCTGCACACCTCAACATTCATCTGACAAATGCAAAATCCACTAAAGTCACTAAAAGGTTTTCAGTTGACTTTACCAGCTTTGGTTCCAGTCCAGCAAGGCAATTGCTTTAATAAGTTTTCCAGAACCATGTGGTCTAAGTTACAAACAAAGTGTCTTATTTGTATTAGATCCATAGCAAAAAATGCTAAATCAGATGGAGAACTCATATTCAAATTACAAGCCAAATATACAGTTCTGTTCCCTGTCTCTGAGTGAAAATAAATTGGTATGTCCATTGGCAAGGGGACAGCTGGCCAATTTAATGCATAACTTCAAGTCCAAAACCACTGCCTCACAGTGACTTTGCCTCTGGCATACATCTCAGCAGTGGGTAGCAGAGAAGCAAACGGCAAGGTGGTCAGCATTGAAACTGGGGTGGTAATTTTAGGAAAACAAGCTCAAGATGGACATTGGGACAGGAACACAGTATCCTATACCCCACACACTCTGCAATACAACTGGACTGTTGAGTGGAAATGCATGTCAAAACTGTGTTGGCATTATAAAACTGTGCTGGAAAAATCTGGCCTTGAATTTCAGAGGCAAAGGAAAGGGAGATGCATGAACAGGCCAGAAGGCAGCAGAACTGACCAAGACTTGAGACAGTTTTACATACACTAGCATGGATATCCCATGTGATGTGAGTGCACAGCTACCCTGCAAAAAACCATCAGACATCTTCAGAGTTATGGAAGGTGGAATGGAATCAATGGAATAGTACCCTCATCTCCTGAAACTGCCTTACAGATCAGCAGCATTTCCCTTCCACCGCTTTGCAGCCCACCAAGACACCTGGAACCCGAAATACGGATCCACAACATAAGTCGTTACAAATACAAATAAGATGAATGATGACATTTCCTTCTCCATAAGATCTGCTGCTCTATGACTACTCAAGAGAACATTTGGTCATGTGCTCTTGGGGAAACAAAGAATTTCCCAGACTTCTTATGTTAACAGTCTGGGCAGTTCTTGTGTTAGCGACTCCACCAAGCAGCACCCTAGGTAGCCACTGGTGAACTTGTCCCTCTAGAATTTTGTGGAACCTAGATATTACCCTATGCAGGTAAAGAAAAGGAAATTGCTGTCTTGTTTAAAATATTTTCAGCCTGAAAATAAGAATCATGATTTTAGGATAAAATGAAACCTCAGTAACCCACTGTTTTCATATTTGTACTAGCAGAGGGCTTTTATAATGACAAGAAAGATGTAAGATCACGTCAAGTTAAGCTTGTGAAAAAAATAACACATCTTGTGAAATAAATAACGCTTTAAAAAAAAATTTCCTAGTCAAAAAAATGAAAAAAAGTTAAAAGGTTTCACAACTAATTAGCTTTATAATCCTATCCTGGTGCTGTCGGTGCCTTTATGGTTTATTGGCTGGACCTTTTTTATACAAACATTATTACTCTGCTAGGGCAAACACTTAAAACTGCTTTTAAAGATATCTTCAAAAAATTATGATTTTCAAAAGCTCCTTAGAGTCCTGTCAAGCTCCAAGACAGATAGAGTTATCTCTATGGTATTTTCTCTGTGTTTCAAGACAGTAAATTGATGTGTAACAGGTGAAGTTTCCAGTGACATTTGGAAAGAGATAGAGGAGGAAGATCTTAGAAGAATCAATAATCAAAATTAGCTGGAGACCTCTTATTTTTTATATTCATGTAAAGTGGGAGACCATGTGATACCTACAAGACTGTTTTTCAATGTCAAGTTCAAGAGGTAAACTGGTATATGGTGTTATATCCATGGCAATGTGTTAGAACACTCAAGACTATTACTGGGCTCCTACAAGGTATGTGGCACTCATTCAGCAGTTTTCTCCTTGACTTGGAAATAAAAACTCAAGTGCTTAAAACTTTTGCTTTTTCCTCCAGTGCTTACCTTTCCCTATGGAAGGAGGAGAAGAGACTGACTGAGTGGAAGTTAACTAGCAGATCTTGTAGCCTTCCACCTCTTCAATGACTTTCCCAGAAATGTCATTCCTTCTGCAAATTCATCTTTTAGTGCTCTTTCAGGCAAGTAAGAAGGCAGGAGAGGACAATACCCCAGGATGCTGTGCAGCCCTTCAGAAGGTCCTTGACAGGCTGGAAAGATTGACAGAGAAGAACAGTTTGAAATTCTACAAGGACAAATGCAGGGTCCTGCACCTGGGCAGGAGCAGCCCTGGGTACCAGCACAGGCTGGGCCCGGCCTGCTGAAAGCAGCTCTGTGGAGAAGGACCTGGGGGTCCTGGTGGACAACAAGCTGTGCCTGAGCCAGCAGTGTCCTTGTGGCCAGAGGGACCAACAGAATCCTGGGATGCCTTTGGAAGAGCACTGCCAAGGTCAGGGGTGATCCTGCCCTGCTACTCAACTCTAGTGAGGTCACCTGGAGTCTGTGCTCAGTTCTGGTCCCTGGGGCACAGCAGAGACGTGGAGCTCCTGGAGTGGGTCCAGCAGAGAGCTGCAGAGGTGATCAGGGTACTGCAGCATCTCTCTTATGAGGAAAGGCTGAGAGAATCAATCCTGTTCAGTCTCAGGAAGAGGCAGCTGAGAGGGGACCTCATCAGTGTCTGTCAGTGCCTGCAGGGAGGGGTCAGAGCAGGGACCAGGCTCTGCTCGGTGCTGCTGAGCAGCAGGACATGAGACAACAGGCAGGAACTAATGCACAGGGAATTCACCTGAACAGGAAGAGGAACTTCTGTACTGTGCAGTGCCTGAACACTGGAACAGGTTGCCCAGGGAGGCTGTGGAGTTTCCCTCACTGGAGCTATCCCATTTTTTTGGATGCAATCCTGTGCCGTGTGCTCTGGGATGGACCTGCTTGGGCAGGAGGGTTGGACCAGATGACCCAGAGTGGTCCTTCCAACCTGACCCATCCTGTGATTCTGAAATCCTGATCACAAACATAGGAAAAACACCCTGGGAAATTATATCCTAAGCAGGAGTTATACAGCAGTCTGTGAAGTTAACAGATGAGAGGGTGGGGAGATGATACATATTATATTAAATAGAAAAACAATGGAAGACAATCTTTAAAATCACCTTTTTTTGAGATCAGCAGAGGGACTGAAATGGGAAGACAAATATTAAGATGGTGCCCTGAGCCCCTCAAAACATTTTGGACCATTCATTTTCATTATATCATCATCGTAAACCGAAAAGACAAAAATTTTTTTTTTCCAATACCTCCCACACTTCCAAATAATATATATTTAATATTTGTTGCATGTAAATTTTTTGAGTGTCCAAAGCATTATCACATTTGTAGAAGAGCACATTTCTTCCTTCTGCTTTTTTTCACTGCATTTAACATAGGTCCAAAGAACTGACTTGGCAAGAGAAGAACTTGCTCTGCTAAATCACCAGGAATAAACCTGGGAATTATTGACTTATCTGAGATGAAAGAGTGAGAGAGATGTATAAAAATATGCTTATATTCTTAGGTGAGAATTTTTTTGCCTTTTGGTCTTTGTGCTTCTGCTGTTTCTTTATGAGTTGAACAAAGGACCCTGTAAAGAGTGTCTGAGTTCAAAACAATGCTTTCCCCACCCTACCAAAACACAGCCAAGGAAGAAAAAAGGAGAAGGAAAACAAGGTTATTAAAACAGGAACCTACAAATCCACAAACAAGTCTGACAGAAAGAATAACTGAATAGATTTCTCATAAATAACAAGTGTCAGGTTTGGCTCTTACAAGCTACCACACATGTTACCAATGGACCCCATTTCCAAGGGACTCCTTTGCTTAAGAATCTTCCAATCTTGTAGTTAAATGTACTCAGATTGAATGGTCTTTGGGGCTTACTTTGCAGCACACATCTGCAGCACATCTGTAGCACACCGACACCCTAATATATGACCAAAGCGCTGTCAAAAGTTTTGCTAGAGGAGTCAGAAAAAGTAATATTTATCAAAATAAGCTACAGGGTTACATTTTAGGATTTGAACATACAGACTACAACATCCATTTTGGCGTGCTGGCACAAATGAATGATTGTGCTCACTCCTAATCACATTTATTTTAAATTTTAAACAAAGTAACAAGGGGACACCTATTGTTTATTCCCCGTAATCATATTGTTTTAGCAGTGAGATGCATATTAGTTCTTAATTATAAATTCTAATAAATTCTTATAAATTATAAATAGAGATTATATTAATTATAAGTACACTGCAAAGTGTGATTAATAAAAATGTATAGTGTGTTAGGGAAGAACACTTGATAAGCACTAATAAGTACTAATGTGGCATTAAAAAAAAGCGAAAATTACTGAGGGCAAAAGAGTGAGGCAACAATGAGGAATGCAATGTTTTATACTGGCCTGATGGCTGCAGGGCTATGACCACTCTTTTTCTTGTTGCACATCATCCTCCCATTCCCCACTTTTGTTCTCAGCATTTCCTTCTGGCATGCTCGGAAGCCTGGGCCACAATGAGGCCTTTCTATGTTATCTCCTGGTCTCTGTGTGCAGAACTACAGGTCTTGGCTGTGGTTTGTAAGTCCTGATGAAGTACAGGTAACGTGTGAAATCTATTTAATAAAACCATCCTGAAATGTCCTAGGAAGTGAAGAGATGGAGGGACCAGAAAACAGCCCAGAATACAGCAGGAGGCAGGGAGGTTAGGAGACAGAGCTGACAGCACATGAATGAAGGCTGTAAAGACTCTCTTCTCTGTAGCACCATCACTGCTTGCAGATGCTCATGTGTGCTTTCTGGCAATGCTGCAGCCAGTCCACATGAGAGACAACAGAGGACAGAAAGAATCTGAGCCCTTGGAGAGGTCCATGTACTTAAAACGGTCAGTTTGGGTAATAAATATATGTCAAATATTTATTGATGTGACAAGAGAAGTCTGATGCCATTTGTTTAGTCCTGTTTTTTCAGCATTTACTACATGTCCATGTGTAGTATGTCTCGGATGTACAGTTGTTTCTATATTGAGTAAATGGCAGGCAGGGATTGTTTTGGGTTCCTTCCCCTAAATGAATTAAATAAGGGCTTCATAGACTGTCTTATGGGAAACATAAAGACAGAAAGAGCCTTGAAGGCTCAGTTGAGATCCAGATCTAAATTAAGTAGATGGTGTCAGAAGCTAAGAACCTAATAGGATAAACTCATCTCTTCACTGTTTCAAGGTAGTTTAAATTTACATGGACCTTTATGTATTTCCTAATAATATCCTAAGGAAGAAGCCCTACCAACTCTGCAGGAAAACTAGAGTTTCCACGACCCCTACCCCTTCAGTTTGTTGGGCAGCCTGAACTTCCTAACCTGTTCAGATGTACATTGGCTGAAACAGCTCTACACAAGGCACTCTGTTTAGTTGAGCCAGAAAAAAACAATGTATGCAGAAGAATTATGGCCTTAAGTCAGATATTGTCATATGCACTCTATGCACGTCTATAGCATTTTGTAAGTTAGGCAATTATTTATTACAAAGATTAGTAGAAACAACAAATATATTAATTTATGAAACATCACTGGTTTCTAATTTAATAATAAGATACAAATTACCATTGATTTGTTTGTTATTGCAACAAAACTAAATGTGACTTGCTAAATTAAAGTTTGCTGGTTTTAAGTGACATTACATTTGTGAGGTTTAATTGTGAAAGCTAGTAAGTAATAGTCTTTCCATTTTTCAGAAATTTATTAAGTTACTGAAGTCAATAAAAATGTATTTTCTTCTATATAATTCTATTTAACACACACATAGATTGGTATAACTCTTAATCAGTATCTCATTGGAATAAACACCAGGATGGTAAAATAGATAGAGTGACCTTGGCACACTTAATAGGTCAAAAGTTTATGCTCTTCCTTTGAGAAGAACCTATGAAAAACTCCTGGCAAAAATCTATAATGGACCATGAACAAATTGACACAATGCTACATATTTGGAATTTGTCTTTAAAAAAAATGCTGATATTAAAGAAAAAAAAAAGAGGGAGAACAACAGAATTTTTAAAGCTTTAGTTAATGAGAAAATAATCCATTCTTCATAATGATGAAAACATCCAGATTCCAAATGTCTTAATCTGCCCCCTATACTCTCATCCTAAAAAGAATTATAAAGGTATAAAATATCCCATTTCAACATGAGACACCCCCATTTGTACACTTCCATCTCAAAAGACTTTTTCATTGCTCTTCTTTTAATCCTATTCTGGACTAAATGCATCCACATGTTGAGCAACTCTGGAAAATGTTATAAATTTACAGTCCTCTTTCAAGTGAAGACAAGCTCCAAGGCAAGGACGAGGCTCTTTTACCCCCATGAATCACAGTGGAAAAGCCTGCTAACCTCACTGGCAATATTCTTCTGCTACCCAGTCTCTCCATCTGCTCACTTAACTGCCCACAAACAAAGGTTTCCTTGCTTCTACCAAATAGTTTTGGGGTAAACATCCTGTTTTAGGTCCTTCCAGAGTGACTAATTGTAAAATCAGGTGTTGAAAATAAGTGTAGGGATCTATTTTTAACTATGAATGAGTAATGGTCTAGATGCCTACTAAATGCACTTTGTTTCTTAGAGAGGCCTGATGTGCTGACTTTGGAATTTACGAAAAAAATGAAGTCCTGTTACACTGGGCCTCCAAAACCTGAAAGGAAGGTTATGAGCATGCTTGAAAATTTGATGCTTTGCATTTAAATCCATTTTTACCTTTTCAAGGAAAAGGGGTGGCTCTTGATTCTGGCACTTGGAAATCACATGTTCATACAGCAGGCTAATGTAGCTGCAAGCTGAATCAAGTTGATCCTTTCTGATGTAGAGTTTTTAGAGGGGTCTGAGTACACAGAAGTATGAGAGACACTCTGTCCTGCCTTCCCAGGACATCATTCCTTGCATCCTTATTGCTGTGTTCACATGCATTGTCTCAAGGAAGAGAGGTGAGGGCGAAATTCTCTGTTGTATCCCTTTGCTTCACTGAGTAAGGAACTATGTGGACTGGGGTCTGATTCCTTCCCACAGCTACAGAGCAAGAGAAAGAATGGAATATTTAACCTGAACACAGGGCTAGTATCCAAATTCATGTGCTGGCTTAGTTAGCATCTTCCCTGGTGGAGGAAAACTGCCTCCACCCCCACTAGACTCCCGGGTTCATGGACTTTTGAAAAACTGTGTTTCAGTCCTTATCAACGAGTATTTACAATCACCAGGCACATGATGGATATTTTATACATCTACATATTCTCAGGAACAAAACAAAAATCTCCTCACTGGTATAGAGGTGGCTCTTAGGCTGAATCAAACTGCAGACCACTGATTAAAGCCAAATCCAGACAGAACAAGTTTCAGGAGAGCACAAGGAGAAGCAGCTGGATGAATATGCTGACAAGAGGTACCTTTAGTAACTGTGCTTTTCTGATACAACAGACTCCTCCGTGATAAAGGTAATTTTTCATCTGTAAGATGATGATGTATCTCACAAGCTGGTCTGAGACAGGAACAAAACTCAGCAACAGTCTAACGTCCCAAAACCCAGCACTGTCAAAAGTTCACGTAACTCTTCACTCATCTTGCCATCTCCCAGATCAATGAACAGCAAGGCATACATTTAACTTTTAAACAAAATTCTAAGCTCTAATTCTATATACTCCACTAAAATGCTTCTCCCTCTGGACAGAGGTTGCATTAACAAATGTGTGCCAAGTTTTATTAATTTTAATCAGTATGCTACTGGAAGACAGCAGGGACTTTGCCAATGAGGAGAGTGTAAAAATCTTACCAGTGAGAAAGCCACTGGGAGTCATGTTGTTATTTAGAGGCAATTCACTAGGCTTGTGGTGGATTACCTTTGTTGGTAGGATTTTCAGGAAGAGCACCTCTCCATACATCCAGAACTGGATATCCTGCCCCATCGCAGCAGAAAGCAAGTTGCCAACTTGCATGGCTGCAAAGATAATCTCCTAAAACTGTAATTAAAATTACAAAATCTGTCTGAATCTTGTAACTGCCTGAAACTCAGCAGCATCAACTTCGGTGTTCCAATCATTTTGGCCTCAATATGTCCAACTACAACTTAATCACAGAATACTTTGGGTAGATAGGCATATGTGAGAAGACAAACTACGGTGGTTATTATGAGTACTGCCAGAAAAGAAAGTCAGAGGAAAGCAGTGGGGGAGTGAAAGAAGGGAGGAAGGAGATCAAGTAAGAAGAAAAGCAGATATTGTAATGAATTTGATGACAGCACACTGTACAAACCACAATTACTTGGAGTCTATATAAAGGACAGGCTTTGCTTTTCTCCACCCTTGGCTGTGATCCGCTTGCCATTTTTGCCAACAAGTGAGCAGTCCATGTGCCTTTTGGGCAAATATGGAGTCCAGAGTTCATTGTCTGCCCTGTGAACTGCAGTTTCTTAGCACACCACAGTTACTGACCCTGCCAGGAATTCCTGCCATGAGTCCTGCACTTCTCCCACATGTACTGCAATTCCTCGGTCTCTGCAAAGGCAGGCTGATAAGAGTGTGATGCAGACATACCACTGGCATCCCAATCACGCCAGCAAAACTACTCCTCAGCTTCAATTCCTGCAGCCTCGAGCATATTCTCCTGGCAGTGATCACTCTCGAACTTGGCTGCTGCCCTTTCTAAGGGGACTGGGTTTCTGTCTCCTTTCCTTGTTCCTGAGGTAGGCAAGGGCTGTCTTCTCCACTGTCTCCTGTAAAGGCTTTGATTACTGCCTCCTTAACTTCTTTATGAGGTACTTGCAGTGCTTTTACAGGATAGGGGCTCAAACTCCCTTCCTCTGATCTTCTGTCCAAAAAGACTTCATCACCATTTCCTTGTCTCCTCTCATACCCTAAAGAGGTACAGATTTCCTTATTTTCCTGTATCAGCATTGTTCCCACAGAGAGACAGTTTTTCTTCTGATCTCCTCCTGGTTTTTCTCCACATGTCATAAAATTACTGCATGGAACTCATTGAACAGAGTATCAGTTTTACAGATTCACAAAGAGACTGTATAAACATACATAATTTATATGGACATCAAACCCACTGAAAGTTATCAAAGCAAACAGCAAAATAAACAAATGAAGCTATTTCCAAACCAAAGCCCACACAAACCCTCAAGACATAACAACTCTGGTGTTTCAGGGTTTATACTGATCTCTAACTAACCAAGCTTAGGATGAGACCTGGAGCAGAGGGCAGATAATCTGCCTGCTAATACGAAGTTTCTGCACTTTCTTCTGTCTTTTAAATTTTAAAGAGGGGATACTGAACCAAATGGATTTAGTCTTTCATCCCACCAAGGTTTCATTGCTCTGAAGATATGCTTTGGATTTCTTGTTTATCGCAGTTTTTTTCTGGGATGGTCAAACTCCAGTGCTTCCCTTTGCCTTCCTCCCCCAGCCCTCCTCATCCCCTCTAATCTCCACAGGGGTTTCTATATTAGTCTGAGTGGCTGGATAGGTCTCAGCCTCCATCTGGGGGGGATTAAACTTAATTTATCCTCTTAATTCAGCAACAATTTCCTCACCAAATCCTCTAGCTTCGCCTTCGCCCCAGCAGTTGGCTAGCATCAGCCCCGTACCTTCGGGGAAAAAACAGAGGAAGAAACCCGTGTAAAATGACGATGCTCCCTGGGGAGAGCAGCACTGGAGCTGGGGTCCCGCAGGGCACAACGAGGCCGAGGGCGGGGGGAGAGCAGGGACAGGCAGGGGTCCCCGCTGAGGAAGGGGTGACACACTGCCCCAGGGTACCCAGGGGTGGGTCCTGAGCGCCCTCCCCGGGGCAGGGCCGGGCTGCCGAGCGACCCCGCCGGCACGGGGTACTCCCGGCAGGGGACGCCGCGACCCCTCCATCGGGGCCGGTCGGAGCAGCCGGGGCGGCGGCGCCCAGCGGGGGAGGTGCCGAGCCGTGCCCCGCGCCGGGCGGCAGTAATCCCATCAAAGGGCCGGACCCAGCCTCCTCCCCCCTTCCCTCCGTCCCTCCCCGTCCCTGCCCGGCGCGTCCCAGCCCCGCTGTCCGCTCCGCTCCGCTCCGCGCCGGCCCCGGCTCCGCTCCGCGCCCGGCTGCCGCCCGGAGGGGCGAGTCCCCCTCGCCCGCGGCCACCGGCCCCAGCTCCCCGCTCGGGCGGGGGGACTCGGCGCACATGGAGGTGCCGGGCGGCTGTCACCGCCGCTGCCTCGCCCTGGCGCTGCTCCTGGCTTCGTGCATCGGGTGTGCGGCCACGCCGCGCAGGAACATCCCCCGCCGGCAAGGTAGGACGGGCGGCAGCGCCGGACGAGGGGTGCCCGCCCCGCGACACGCTTGCACCGGCCAAGTTCGCGTCCCTTTAACACAGGGGCTGCCCCGGGTCGGGCACGGGCGGCAGCGGGGCCGGGCGGCAGCGCCGGGGGCAGCGGGGCAGCGCCTGGGGTCGGGCCAGCGAGCCCCATCAGAGAGCTCGCCCGGGAGCTCCGAGCGTCCCGCGGAGCGTCCGCTGCTCCTCGCCCTTCCCGGCGAGCCCCTGCCGCCCTCTCACGGGGAAGAGAGGATGCCCAGGCAATGGCTGGGACCCATGAAGTTGTGGGGTCGGTGTATGAGCCGTTTTCTGCGACATCTTACACGCGGTGCCGGTGGGAGCACTCGATATACAAACCAGAACCAGGCTGCAGCTACTGCGGAAGAAATTGGCAAAAATTTTATCCGGTTTTCCCTGGATCCCGTTACCTGCGGTGGGGCGTGAGCAGAGTTAGAAGCCAGGCGAACTAGCTCTAAGCCAGTCAGAGGTGATCTGTCGGGGAGGCTGCTCCGTGGCTGTGACATTTGTGTCTGTGGCAGCGAATAACCTAAGACATAGAGTAGTAAATGTGAAAGAAAAATTACCAGAGAAGCGATGATTTTGTCCCAAAAATGTAGCTATCCAAGCATGATGCGGTGTGCCTCCTGGTCCTGCTCCTGGCTGAGCGCTTCCCTGTGGCAGAGTTCCCACGGCTGTCGGCGGGAGGTTTGAGCGCTGATCAAGGGCGTCCTGCACAGTCCTGAGAGGTTGAAAGTTAAAACCCCGAGTCTGTTAAAACCCTTTTACAGTCTGCAGCATATGGAACAGTAAGGTAAAATGTAAACAATGAGATGAGACGCAGTGCATGGTGAAGTTTGACATTCTGTATACTTTACAAATTGCGGTGCTAAGAGAAGATAACTATGCCCGGGACTGTCTCAAACGCTGGGACTGTCCTGGAGTCCTTGTGACCAACACCGACTCTTATGACTGAGTTCACTGAGATCAGTTCAGCTGAAAAAAGTTTAGTAAGTTCTGCCTCATCTCACAAAGTGTTTGTAGCTTCAAATCCTTTTTGTATCTATCCCACAGTATTGAAAGATTTTTATTGCTGGTTTTTGGAATCACTATGGTGCCTTTTCTTGCTCATATGAGAAGAAAACAAATGTCTGTACAGTTGGAAACTTAATACTTAAATACAGCCTGAGCTTAAAACTCTTACTGGACAGATGGCTAATTTTACTGGTCTGACCTGGTCTCTTAGGGATCTAGTCCCATGATCCTTGGTTGTCATAATAGCCACCATTAAGTACTTGAGGAAATTAGGCAGACAGTCGTTGTGAATGAGATGGTTAGTAGCTTGAATTAAAAATACTGGATATATGAACTTGGGGAGGCAAATGTGTAAATACTTTAAAATATTCTTTGACTGTAACATACTGTTGTACTTTTTTCCCCTATTCACAGAGGAAAATCAAAATATATATATATGATTAAATCCCATCTGGGAAAAATGTATTTGTGTCCACTAAATTAAAACAGCTTAAAGCTCAGAACTTAATTGTAGTGTTGTGAAGGAAATTAATTAATATGTTAGTATTGTGTTTACCTTACTTTTGTTAGCACACATTTTATGTTAATTTTTAGTAACATGCTTCAGATTCACTGACTGATTCAATCATTCCTTTCTTGCTTCTTTTGCTGAATAAGAAGTAATGAGTTTTATTGGGCAAAATTTTTTCAAAGTCTGTGCAAACATTTGAAAATCCACTTGTAGCAAGATTTGAAAAGGGAAACCCCACACACAGATTGTGTGCAGCGGTGTATATGTGTCTGTGTATATGTGTGTATATATATATATATATATATATATATGGTTAAATCCCATCTGAATTTTGTGGGGACTGTTGGTTGGAATTGAGTGCTCCCAAGAATCCCATGACTGGGTTCTTACTGTGAAATGTTGCTCTCAAAACACTCAGAACAGGTGTAGTTTCAAGTAGCTGGAACATCTCTGCCTTGTTTTGCAGCATATCATATGCTGGGTGGTTAAGAGAGGAAAAGAAGTATTATTTACTCACCCATCCAAAATTACACATTCAGTGAGTAAAGAAGAGATAAGATAGTAAAAAGTTCTTCAGGATTTTTTTTTCTCTTTCATTTTGCCCTTTTAATAGTGATAGAAGTGGGACTTGTACAGGAATTTTAACTGAGGTGAAAGCAAGAGGTTATTTCAAGAGGGAAGTCATAAAACCAGTTGATCTTCAATAAAAGAAGCTAACTTGGAGGTCCTGTGGATCAAAAGAAAAAGGATAGTAAAATGGATGTCAATTTTTCCCAAGTTTCAGTTCAGGGCTTAGCTTGCAAAGATCAGTTCTGTAATCCCAAGAAAGTAGCAAAGTAAGGAATCTGTTTGTGAAGTTAAAAATATGTAGTAAAAGGCCACAAATGCAACTTCTTAAATTAAGCTTCAGGGAAAAAGGCTGTCGCACTCAAATAGAAGACGTTCTGATGACTGCTAAAATCATTTGAACATTTATTTACAGTTACATAATACGTTTTCTGGAGACAAGGAAACAGGATGACAGACTCTTTGGGAAGGGCTTAAAACAAATCCTTAGACACCGTGTGGTGAATAGTATAGCTGGGAACAGATTAGCCTGGGATTCTCTATATCTTGTACTCCCAGAAGCTGGCACTCATACTGCTGCTTTCACATTGTTTTCTTGCCTTTGCCTTCTGCAAAGGCACAGGTTTTTGCCATCTCTGTTTCAAGTTTCAACTGGTTGAAGAATAGAGAGTCTGAAGCTAGCTCCCAATGTGTTACTCTGCTACTAATATAAACACAGTATTTAATTTTAACGGTTGTCTGATTTTGGAGAATTTTAGGGGAAAGAGCTGACCAGTCCTGTGGATGTTCATGGCACATGTTGTGTAAAGTTGTTGCACTGTGTTGCACTGTATTGCTCTGATGCTTCTTTAGTAACAGAGAGTAAAAGTCCAACGCCCTGTAGAATAATAAAACGGGTAAGTTGGTCTGCATGGAGAATAAAAATAATCATATCTGATGCTTAGGAATGCTTCTCCTTTTATAAATATATTATGCTTGCCAGCTAATATAAATAAAGAATTTGGCTTGTATCTCTTTCCCAGATGTCCACAGACATCACTGACTTTCTGTGTGAATGCTGGAGGAATCAGACTAGTTAAAGTCTGAAGACTTTACAAGAGAGCAGCACTCAATACCAGGGTCAGAGTTTCAAGAGTACAGATCCTTGGTCAGCACTACAGTAAATGACTTTTTTTTCCAAAGGATTTGGCAATGGGATACTTGAAGTCTTTAGTAAATCTGACTTTAATAAGAGCTGCTACATAAGGAACACTTTTGAAAGTCTAGCCATATTCATGCATCAAAACAGGTCAAACTGTCTTGAAATCAGGTCTACAGATATGCAAAATGGAATAGTCTTTAGGAAAGAAGGTGCTTATTTGAGTTTTTAAATATTTTACAGCTTTTTGTAACAACAATAGGATGAATTCTTATTCACTGTCATAATAAATCCCACATGTAAAGTATGCAAGGGTAAGGTTGATTTGCTGCTGGATGTGAAGTGTCTGAGAAGAGGAATGATTCTGAAGCTGCATGATTCCTAATGTGAGGAATGTAGAGCTGTCAGAGACAGTGCATATCTGTGAGCTAGAAGTAATAAAGAAGATGTGAATAATTTATTTGAGGGAAGATTAGTATCATCTTCTTACAGTTTCAAAAATGCCTGATGTCTTCAACACCAATAAAATCAAGCACTAATTATGTATGAATTTGTTGTTTGTCACCTTCAGGTGTAAGTTGCATCGCCACATTATGTGGCATTCTCATTTTGATTGGACTTGCTGTTGTACCTCTGGGGTCCATGGTCTGGTAAATTTTGAAAACTGATCAACCACATCACCACCTCATGCAGAGAGGAGCATTCTGATAATACTTTCCAGGGCAGCAATAGAAATGTGGTGAATTAGTCCACTTGAGCATGTTACACTGTGTGTCACTGTTACCCATTTTGAAGTATATTTTCTGACTTAGTCTCACTGGCAGCAAAATGTCTTGTGCCCTTTCCACCATGAAATTGCTGTCTTCCTCTATACAAGGAAACTTTCATGTTTTTCACTGGCACCATTTTGCCAATGCCAATGTCTGAAATGACTATTCAGACTTCCACCAGTGTTCAGAAAGGTAAAATTAGTCAAGACATTCTATACCAGATACTGGGGTTCACAGTGATGCTTTGGGGAGGAGGGGTTGTTTTGGAGTTAAGGCACTAGAGTGATCCTTGGGAAATCTTTCTGCCTTGAGGCTGTCACAGACTGTCTTTGACAGCTTGCCAGTCCTTCATAGGACAGATTTTCATTTTTAAAAATGGGATTGGAGTTTTATGCTTTTATCCTTTTCCAGCCATGCCACTTTAGACAGTGAAAAGACTCCTATAGGAGTCACAGCTGTACCCCAATTTTAGTCAATGCTTCCAGGCTTTAACTGACTGATAACGAGTAGGTGATTTTTGTGGTGTCTTCTGGTGTGCCTTGCAGGAAAAACCCCTCTTTTTCTATCAGTGACACTGGATTAGACAGGGCACAGCACTGTGTACTGTTTGCAGCTCACTAGAAGTGAACACATCCAACAATCATACTCACCTTAAACTTAATGGCAGGGATTCTGAGTGTCAGGCACCCAAAAGACATCCTGAGGAACAGAATAGTACCTTGTTTTCTGAAACTGGAAATTTCAGTGCATGAGTTCTCTTCAGTGCCCCTTAAAACTCATTGATTACCTGAGAGAATACTTGGAAATTTGTAACTCCTCAGATCATGCTTAAATTTGGACTCAAAGTTTTGCATGTTTCTATTTATGCTCCTTTAATATATGTTTATGCTCTTTTTATGCTCTTTAATTGAAAATAAAATTTATTTTAAAAAGGTGACTATCATTGCTTCATGTCCCCAAAACAGGACTGATAGGACCTTTTCACAACTTTTCCATCACAAGGAAATGAAACTCTAAAATGCTTATAGAAAGTTTTTCATATTAAAGATACCTGTAATCTAAGTAAACAACCATGAATAGGTCTTTGCAGAGTTTATTATTTCGTTATTGATTGTAGAGTTGGGTGCCATATTTATCAGTGAATGTGTGATGGTGGTCTATGATCACTTAACAAAAGACTTCCTAAATCACAGGGACACAGGATATTATGTTAGGTGTGTGATCTTGAATAAAATTTCTTAATTATTTTCTGTGCAAACAAATGATCTATCTAAAAAAAAAAAATCCCACAAATCAAACAAATCCCCAAACCTGTTCTTCATGTCTAATTCCAGCTGAAAGGAAACTTTTGGGTAAGGCTAGGCAAGATTTTATTTCCTTTTAACTTTTAGTGAAGATGGTTACACGTAGCAACCAAATTAGTTGTTTCATATAATGTGACCATCCAAACCACAGCAAAAGATCAGCATTACTTTTTCAGACTTTTCAGAGCCATTGAGCTGAGAACAAGCACGCCAGAATTCATCTCTGAAAGTAACTGCTTCAGGAGGGCCTAAGCCACTGAAAATTGAAGGCTTAGGGGGAAAGCTTTCACACAACCAGGTACCTGACTCAAACCTAGATAATGATACGCTGTGTGATGATCCATAAAACTCTGCAGGTGAGAGGTGTACAGTGTGAAATACACCAAGTTCATGCCAGTTCCTCCATTGAACATAGGGTAGCTACACCCAGGAGTAAAGGCTACTGTTGAGGAAAGTCCCTTGGGATATTGGCCTCCAATGAAAAAGAAATCCACACAATATTGATAAAGGGAGACATTTGTTCAAAAGGGAGAGGACAGCTACATGGTTGTGGGAGAAACCCTGTCATCTCTTGGGCTGGATCCCTGTAGGTAGATAGCACAATGCATTTGCTTTCTTTTCTTAAAAAGATGTCTCACTCAAGCAGCCTCAAAGTTATCCTGGATAATTTTTTAGAGCTAGGAAATATAGACTATATGCAGGTGCTAACATCTGAACATGGCTTTCTGAGTATCCCCAAGTAGAGATAGGCTGTCTTTCCCCTTATATATGTTAACCTTACAGCTAATAAACACATTTTATGTAACAGTGCAGATAGCAGTCGTGTCAAGAACAGTTCTTCTGAGAAATGGACTCTGAGTGGTTCTGAGTTTCCCCACATCCTCAGAGGATAGTCAGTCCAGTGTTATTTGCACAGAAAAATCTCTGAAGCTGGAAGAATCCCAAGACATATTATTCTCCACACATCTCTCAATTTTAAAAGTAGGTTAAAATTGCTGGCATCTATGAAAATTATGGTATATACCAATACCTATGTACATTTGGAACTTGCAAAATTGTCTTTCTAAAACGATGGGAAGCGAACATCCCGTGAATGTTGATCATGCTTCTTTCAAATACAGAAATCATTCTGATCTTTCTGCTGTGCCAGAGGTATTGTTGCACATACAAAGTTTGAAATCAAGACTGGCTTTGTGCTTCTGCACTCAAAAATCTTTTGATAAAAAATCCTAAGGGCAAAAATTATACAGTATTTCACTCAAGTTTAATTGCTTTTATGCATAAAAAATTTCAACTAGAATATAATTTTAGGAAAAAATAAGCCAAACTATGAACAAAACCTGTCAAACTGTAGATGATGGAAAGTACGTGTTTAGGACCAAAATTTTTGTGGTTTAATTAGAGATTGCAGAAGCCAGAATCTATTCCTTGGAACTGAAATGTGAGGTCTCTTTCATATTCTGCTTTCTAGACAATTACAGGAGAAGGTAACATGTTTCCAAAAATAAGCAGGCATTTTATGAAGATGACTGTTTACAGAGATGTTGGCACTGCAGCTGATACTCCAGCCATGCATGGAGATTGGTGTCCATCCTGGCATTTTTAGTTCCCATTCCCATTTCATGACGTTGTCATTCCCACGTGAACCTGTGGTGTGCAGGTTGCTGATGTTCCCATCTTAATTGATCAGTCACAATGGCAGGGTTGAACTTTGCAGTGAAGAACTGTTTCTCTGTCCATGTGTGTGCCAAAGGACCCACTCAGTATGGTGAGATGAGGGCCTTCCAGCCATCTACCCCTGCAGAGCCATTGGGTCATAGGAGGGAAGAAGAAACCTGCAGAATAAAGCAATTCTTTCAGGCACTTCTGGACAAAGAACAGGACAACACCTAAAATGGGTTTTAAGGGGAAAAAAAGAAGTGAGCTGTTTAGACAGCTGATGCCAAGTAAAGGACATGGTTTGTATGAGGTAGCCCTGGTAGAGGTTTGGGACAAAAGGTTGGACTCTATTGGCTGCAGGAGACATGAGCAGGGAATGCTTTGAGAGGATCAGGGAGCATTAGATACCAGCTGTGTGGACATCATAGCTGTGCCTGGGTCATGTGCTGTTTTCTGCCCTATGTATTGGTTCTTTATGCTGTGATATATTTCCATGGCTCATTGTCTCTTGCACCAAAGAGGGTTTTGTCCTTCCCTGTCGGTCTCTTGGGTCTCACATCCTGCTGCTTTTTACCGGTTCTTTACTGCACAGGCCATGTCCCACACCAAATCAGTGAGGGGATTCAGGTTTAAAAACCACAGTTATTTCAGTAGAGACTTAGTAGAGACAAAGGAGTTCCTCTGGTTTTACTGATAGTGCTGGTGAATGGAGAGACTTGCTGACTGCAGAAAGTATTGGAATTATCCCATTTCTTATGGAGGAACTGAGTTGGGGAAGAATTTCATGCTCCTTGAAAAGATGCCAGATTTTCTTTGGAAGTAAAATACTTGTGGGAATCATACAAATGTGTATAAATGATGGGGGAGTAATGAAGATGGAGCTAGGCTTTTCTGAGTGGTGCTCTATGACACAGCTGGAGGCAATGGACACAAAGGGAAAGCAGGAAATTCCCTTTAACATGAGCAAATACTTTTTTACTGTGAGGGTGAATTTAACCTGAGCGGTTGTGGAGTCTCTGTCCTTGGAGATATTCAAGCCCCTTTATGCAAAGTCTTGGGCAACCTGGTGCAGCTGAGCCTGCTCTGAGCAGGTTTGGACTAGGTGATCTCCAATTGTGCCTTCCAGCCTCACTCCCTCTGTGATTTTGCAGTGTCACAAGGATTTCCTGGAAACATCTGTTTCAGCTTGCAGGTTTAGCTTCCTTTGAGCTCTCCTCCACCCTGTCATGGACTGAAAACACCAACTGGACCAACTAGTCTGATTTCTACAGAGAAATGAGTGTTTTCTGGGGTTGTGATCAGTGTGAAGTGTTAGGTGGGAGGTTGCTACACTTTGTGTTGTGAAGCACTATGAGGCCTGTGCCAGAGCCTCAGGGATAATCAACCCGCACGCTGATTTTTGTGATACTCTCTGGGGTGGGACCAGATCATTTGTGTCCATGAATAATGAGCTTCAAAACAATCACTCAGGGCTTGGAAGGATTGTGGGAACCCAAATGCTGCATGTCATGTCTTCCCCCTGCAGATTTGTTGCCTGTCACATGGTCAGCTTTGTCGTCTTTACACTTTAATCTTTTTGCGTGTGTGTACGTAATGCATGTGTGATTGTCTGATTGTAATTTTTTTCTATCTGACCACTATTCAGGAAGCTCCCCTTTAATTATTTTCTTGTACCAAGTAAGATTTTCCTTCAAGAGCTGTTTTGTTCTGGGTTTCAGCAAGAAAGAAATGTGTACTAGATAAAGTGAACCAATTAAGGTACATCAAGGAGAACACTTTTCAACTATTGTGAACAATTTTTGCCACGTGTTCCATTGAGTTAATAAGATTTGGATAGCAAACACCTGAAAAATAAGTGATAATAATTGATGGGAAAATAAATTTTCAGGTTATTTATTTGGCATTTTTACAATTTCGCTGGTCTTTTTACTTTTCAAAGTGTTGTGGTTTGTGAAGCTCCTCCAGTATTTGTGCTTCCTAGCACCTCAGATGCGTAACCCATGAGACACAAGATGTTGGAGGAGATGCCAGGATGTGCTACTGGCATGCTGGTTCCTAGGCAGCCCATCCCACTGATTACTGAAGTTTATTACACAGACAGGGTGATGTACTGTTGCTTGATTTCAGCTACCTTCTGGCACTTAAGTTGAATCTCTCAGACACATTTTTTGGAAGTTATTTGAAAACTGCTGAAGCAGCTGATGAGAAGGCAGGCCATGGCAGGGCAGGCAGTGTGCTGGCAGCAGGCAGGGCTAGCTGCAGCCTGCCAGTCACTGGACACATCCACAGGGACAAGGAAGGTTGGGGCCCAGACCCAAGCCAGGAAAAATGTTGAGCTTTGCATTCAAGCAGCTTGTAGGCTGGAGAAGGGAGAAGTGAGGCTCAGTGTTGTCCCATCCCTCTCCAAGAACAGGAACCTGGTTACCAATTTCCTCTGCCAGGCCAAGGTGCTGTAGAGATATCAGGAACTAGGACAGAACTGGGGCTTCAATGGGCAAAGCACAAGCCTGGTTTTAGAGGAGTAAGTATTTGATTTTGATTCAGACTTCCAGAAATGCACTGGAAGCTATGCAAGTGAAGTGTCTTGGTGGGGCTTTTTACAGGCACCTATACTCCATTTCCTCTGGAAGTACAAAATGCTTCCATTCAGTGAAATATTTCACCAAGTTATCCAGGTGCAGGTACAGGGTATGATCATAAGCACTTGTGTGAATCAAACTGGCCTCTGAACAGTAATTATTAAAAACATAAGCCTATAAGAGTTGCCTAGAGATTGCCTGATGTGCTCATTTTGGCTAGGGCAAGACAGATACAAACTAGACCTTTGGTTGGAGATATGATGTCCCCTGCTTTTTATAACCTTCAGCACCAGGAATTCTCCAAAAGTGTGTCCAGGGCATAACCATCCATAGGCAGAAATTTTTATATATAGCTCTTCACAATTTTCTTTTCAAGTAGTTATTGCTTTTCCTTTTCAGTCCTGGAAGTCACTGTTGCACTGTGCAGAGCTCCCCTCCTCTCTCCTTCCTTTTGCTGCAGCTGGAGCCTTCCTGGGAGCAGAGCCTTGCTCCAGGAAAAAAGGAGTGTAAGGAGAGAACTTCCCCTTGCTGCCTTTCTGTTCAGTGATCTGCAGAGCCAAGGTAGAGCAGGAAAAGCCACCACAAACTCACCGGTGACATTGTGCCTGTTTGCTCTTAATGGGATTCATGGTGTTGCACTGTAGCTTAAGTGCTGAGCTTTGTCTCCTTCATTCCCCTTGCTGGGCTATAAAAATCCCAGTGACTGTCACCTCAGATGTCCCTGGGGCAGATAACAGATGCTATATAAGCATCAGCAAAACATCACATGAATCCAAGCCTGTTATTTATTAAAACGTTGAGATATTTTTTTTTCATTGTGGTTTTTTTTTGCAGTATTTTTAGAGGACTAATGAAGGTCAGGTTAGTCTCTCCAAAGATTTGTGCACTGTGGTTTGAATCTAAACCATGGTGCCTCTCTAGGGCCATGTTACCTGCCATTCCTGCTGCAGGATCTGATGCAGTGGTAGGTGATTGATTTAAACAAATGACTATCAAGATTTTTGGTGTGTGGATGTGGCTGCTCCTGGTGCAGAACCAGGACAGGCTGGCTGAGATTTTACAGTTTCAAGTCCTTGTCCTTTGTAGTTGTTGTGGCTGAAAAATTCTTGCTCTCTTACGTACTGCTGCTGGGCAGTGGGAGCTGGAAAAGGCTTCAAAGGAATTTAAAGATGGCATATTTTTTTCATTTAGAATTTCCTGACCTTTTCAGTTTGTCATGTTGTCTTCCTTCCACTGTAGTGTTTGCATAACTTTCAGTCTGTAAAATAAGGGGAGCAAAAGACCTTATCACTGTTTATTGTTTAATAAATAAGAATTTCATCAATATTTCAGTGAGAGTGTGAATGTCCTGTTCTACACTTCACTTCACCTCTTGGAGTGGACAAGCTTTTTTCCCTCAAAAACAGCTATTACAATGATAAAATGCTATTTTAATAAAATTCATAGTGAGTTTTTTGTGAATTGGTGAACAAAAATGTTTCAAAGATAAGAACTTCATAGGTATTTCTGGAAAGTGTTTTTTTCTAAAAACTTCAATTTAGAAATGGTTTGAATTGTTTTTCTTGAGCTTTTTTTATTCCTCTTTTCTTACATTGTGACATGTTAGGAGTGACAGCCAGCATTTCATCAACAAGTTTCACTTGTTTCATGGGACACAAGTGGGAGACACATGAACCTGGAAAATAAGGAGCCCTTCAGTCAGTAGCTTTTAGCTGTTACCCACAGAGATTTAGAAGTAAAATAGGGATATCCTTATCTCCTTTCATTGGCTAATGCTCTCTCGTTAAGTGTAGTACAGAAAATGTAGTACAAAGATTTTGATTTTCTAAACTACAAACTCATAAAGATGAAATTAACCATCTGTTTTCCTTTAAATGTATTGCTATATTATTGCGTGTGGATTGTATCAGTGAATTTGCATATTGTTGCAGGATCTGCAAGTACCTGTTACTGCCTGCATGCCTTGATACAGCAATAACATCTAAAAGGAAAAGATTAAATTTAAAACATACTTAAAATTCTAAAAGAAAAATTTCTAACACAAATCCTTTCAGATATTCCATTCATCAGTATTTAAGATTAAAACTGTTTTCAATCACTAATATTTTAATCTAATTTAAAATTTGAATCAGATTTGAAATTTGCTCTAAAATAGTAGTACTAGTAGTATATACTAGTAGGGATGAGCTTTATCCAATTCATCCAAAGTCCTTCAAATGTGAAGGTTATGAACATAGAAATATATTTGGTTTGAAGTTGATGTTTTTTCCTCATAACTGTTCATCACTGTAGTAAGATTTTGGTTTCAGTCCATGACTAGAAGGAAGGAAGGAAGGAAGGAAGGAAGAGCTGTGCCTGCATAAGCAGTATTTTTGCAGTAGCTGGAGGAAAGGATCTGTGTGAAGTGGCTGCTCCTGAGCCATGCACAAGGCCAGCATGGTTGGCCTGGGGGCAAAGGGTGGATTCATTGGAAGTGTTTCTTTCTTTCGAGGTAACTGCACAAAATCACAAGGGCAGATGTGGAAGTGACATTTCTGCTGGTGGGTTCAGTGATGGCAAGGAGCATCCAGAGGTACTGGTACACAGAATCACAGAACAGTAGAAAGTCAAGGGGTTGAAGGGACCTTAAAGACCATCTAATCCCAATCCCCTTGCCAGAGGGACACCTCCCTCTAGACTGGGCTGCTTAAGGCCTTATCTAACCTGGCCATGAGCGTTGCCAAGGTTGGGGCACCCACAACCTCTCTGGGCAATCTGTGACAGTGCCTCACCACCCTCACAGCAAAGAATTTCATCTCTTCATTGCAGTAAGGGATGACACCACTGATTGGCCCAGGCTGGGGACCATTCCCAGGAGGCACACATTTAGCCTGTGGCCACCCTGATGGTAGCCCATGGTGTTTAATATATGGGCAGAGGCTGTTGTATACAGCAGTGAGAGCCACAATGGAAATGACACTTGTATTGATGGCATAAGCATCTTCACCATTTTTAATTTGCTTTTGTGAAGCAAAAATTTAAATAATGGTCATTATTTTTAAATGGCAAAATTTACTCCATCTCAGGGAGAGTTCTTATATATTCTTCAGCTTCCTTGGAGAGCTTGTTTGGTGACTTTGTCCCCCTAAACCAGGACAGACTTCTTTACTGGTTTGGTGGTTTTTGCCTATTTTTACAAGTACAGAGCCAAAGACATGTATAAACGGGAAGGAAAGTATCTGTAAGCAGAAAAGTAAACACAACATTGTCAGCTCAACAGTGTTTATCTAATGAGGCTAAATTCTCATTAAGTTCTTGTGCTTGATATATTTTCACAATAATATAGTCATAATATGTGTGAGAATGCTCCCCCTTGATTAATGGCTTCTTTGCATGGCACTGGAGTCATTGTTTCCATTACCATAAAAATCATTTTTGACAATATCGAACTTTCTGTGCCTGATGGGCCGGAAAGGAGAACAACTGTGTTTGTACAAAACGTGTTTAATTTTATTGTTTATATAAACTGGCTCCTTGCTCTTAATGATCAGAGCAAATCTCCATGCCTTTCTAAAGTATTCACTGGACCCAGCTGCAGAGGGCATTGGCAGGGGGATCATCACTCAAGCAGATCTTCAGAGCATGGACAACTAGTGGATATATCTCACCTCCCTTGTGTGCAGATTCCCAGTTCACAGGGTGCAGAGGGGAGGGGGCTCTGTTGTGGTTTTGCACTGTGCATGGCGCTACCAGATTAACAGAGGTTTCATGCTGAGTTTTGAGGAGAGGTATTTCTGACCCCAGTTGTAGGAGAAACTACAAATACCCCAAGAGTTTTACCCTTGAAAACTCTTTATTATTTTTAATGGTCTAAGCGTGACGTTTGACATAAAGATATAAATGTTTAGATGAGCTTCAATATCTGTGTTTAGTGTGCCTAATACACTATGCTCTGTAAAATCATGCAAAATACATTAAGCTCACATTTATCTCAAAATGGCTTGTCAGTAGAGCAGTGGCATGTGCTGCAGCAGTTGTGATCAGCTGACAAACTGCTTTGATATTGTTGTTCAAAAGCCATGACATCTCCTGCAGCTCAGTGCCATAAACAATGCTTGTGTCAGATCCTGCCGTCACTTTGCCAGGGCTGTGAAGGGAAAGTTCAGCCCAGAAATGGACATTTTTTACTTTCTACCAGGTTGTGAGAAGTGACTCTGAATCCCCAGATGCACATCACTGAGCTGTCAGGCCAGGAGTGGTGACAGCAGAGGACTCTGGGACTGCCATGCTGCATGAGATACTCCTCTCTGCCTTGCCCTCTAGCCTCCCCAGGAAATAACTCTATGCTTGGGTCAAAGCTGCCACTGGCTTTCTTTTTCCTCTTGGCTCCCAGTCGGGGCATGAGGCAGAGGCAGCAGGTCCCCAGCAGTGTGAGTGCCATGTGCCTGCCTGTCACATGGCTTTGTCACAGAGAGGGCAGGATGAGGTGGTGTGGTGAGCGCTGGCCACCACCTGGGGCTGCTGGCAAAGACAGTGCTTGGCCTGATGGTGCTTACACCTGGCTCCCAGGCGTGTATCCAGCCATATCCCTGTTGGGTTAGGGGAGTTCCCTAACTTCTGGGAAGATCTAACCCTCTAGGGAGTCTCTTCTTAGGGAGAACTAAACAGGGAGGATAAAAATATAGGCCTCTCTGGCTCCTTGCTCTTGTTTTTCCTGTCTTAGTCCAGGGATTTGTATTTACTCTACAGTGACAATTTATAGGCCAATGTAACTGAGGTCACTGTTTGGCTCTCTGTGTCTCTTTCATCATCTGCAACCTGTAGATAGCAGTGTTTTCTAGGGCTGAGTGAATAATTCATTATGTGCCTCCTTATTAAACAGATGTTGTCTCGCTGCAGATAGTCTACAAATGGATTGCATTTTGTTCAAATTTATTTGTTGTTCCAAATTATTCACCAAATACTTATAGTAAATAATGCCATTGGCCTAAAGTGCATTCAGAATATGAATTTGAAGCCTGCCTCACATGGCTATTTGTCATTGCTGGTTAAAATTCGTTATTTTGGTAACCATGCCTTCCAGCAAACTTGTCTCATAGAGCTTCCCCAGGAAGTAACACAAGGATGCTATGAATATGTTAAGAGTGAATGTTTGGGGGGTATTCTTTCTTCCTGATTACTAATGCAGCTGAAATGCTAATCTGCCTAGTTGGGTGTTGTGAAGGTTGGAAAGCTGTTTTCTGAATGTGAATGCTTCTTAAGTGGACACTGATACACCAGCCCTGGCTGCTCGTCCCTGCCACTCCTTTAGGTAGCAGGTGGTGTATGGTTCCAGCTACTGCTGAATGCAGGGCAGAAGGTGACATAGGAGGTGGCACATGTTGTGTTCAGAGCCCCCAGAGCAAGCAGGAACCCATGGGACTAAGTCTGGGCCAATGAAGAAAATGGGTGAGAGCCCAGGGAACATGGCATGGTTTGGCTCTCTTCCACACAGTTGTACTTTCCTTCCCCAAAGATGTCCATACTGACTTACAGATGTGGTGTGTGAGCTGTGCTATTCCATTCCTGGGAGACCTTCCCAGCAGTCTGACTCTGTGCCACAGCTGTACTGTACAAGCAGTATGAATGTGTTAATGTCCCTGTCTTTGGGTCCTGGGTAGTATCCAGCATTTCAGGAACACATTTAAAAGCCTATGCATTGCTCAATAGCGCTGCTTGAAGCACTGGGTGCTCCTAAGCTAAGCAACAGCTTGCCCACTGAGGAGATGTACCCCTTGCTCCCCCTCTCCTGGTGTTGCACTGCTACCTTGGAAGTCAGAAGTGGAGAGAGAAAAGGGACACCCAAGTCAAATCTGAGTAGTAGTCTGTGTTTGATAGTTTGGAATGAGGGCAGCACAGGCCTATTCTTCAAAGACACACCTGCCAGGCAGCTAAAGGAGCGGGGCTTTGTCCTACAGCTCCTTACGCAATGCCATTTTGTTTTTAGCAGATAGGCTGGGGCCTCCTCTGGATATTCTGCTGGATTCACTGAACTGCACAGCGTTCAGCGTGCAGTGGAAGATGCCAAAGCAGCACGCCAGCACCATCACGGGGTACACGGTAAGTGACGCTCCGTGCCGCTGCAAACACCGAAACCAGTGCGACAGCCCCTTCTCCCAAAAAACGATGCCACTGCCCAGAAAGCGGCCAGGGGACATGGGGCTTGAGCAGATTGAGCTGTACCCTTAAAAAACAAGCAGTTCATGTTTTAGAAACAAGCTATGATGGGAATTTGGGTTGGATGCCAAGGGCCTGCAGTGGATATAGATTGCTCTTCTGTTGTGGTTTTCCTGCAAGGCTCTCAGTGCTCTCTGCAGCTGATAAAACAGTAAAGTAGAGCAGAGCAGGTCGATATTACACTGTGCAAGTGAGGGCCATGCAGATCCTTTAGACTTGTAGTTCCAGTCTGAGGATTACTTTAGCAGGAATATGTTTTCAAACTAAGCCTCTAAAACTTCCCAGACTGGCAGCAGGTACAAGGGAAGGACTGTTTCATGGAGTCTCTTCCTGGATAGGTACTGTACTGCATAGAATCCCTGGGAACCCACCTACAGCCATAAATATCAAAAGGGCTTTTGTTTTATTCCCCCTACCTCAAAAGTCAGTTTCTGTTTAAGAAGCTGAATGATCTTCCTGTTGTATTCAGCAATTTTATAGGGAAGTCTCTGACCCGCATCAAGCCTCTGCCATGTTACCTTCTGCTTATAGGGCAAAACAGAAGGGCTAGGCTAAACTGGTTACTGTATTTTAGTGTTCAAGAAGAAAAACAATGAGTCCTAACATGCCATTCATTCTTTTTTGTTAGGTATTGTTTTAACAGGTATTCCATGGCAATGAAACTCGGTCCCAAAATGGAAGCTAGTCAGTAGGAAGTTAACACCAAGGAGGTTGACTAGAGTGTCTTGCTTTCTGCTTCAACAACAAAAAAAAACTGAATAGCAGTTTTTCTTATTAGCATTTTCTGTGGATGGATTTGAAATTTCTAGGAATAAAATACCCAAAATTCAGTTTTATGTAAAAAGTTGGGAAGCAGAATACTACTGAGTACCTTACTAATGTATACTAAAAAAAAAAGAAAAATCCCTGCAAATAGGTATTTGTGGTACACACACTCCTTTATCCCACAGTCTTGTAAATGACACTGGTGCAGCCCAGCTGCAGAGTTCATTTTATTGTTATGAAAGTGCTATGGACTAGCATATAGTAGCCTAAAACTCCAAAAAGCACTTCCTGTGGCCAGGAGCTGCCTCAGGTGAGCTCTGTGTGTAGCTGGGTCCACACTTCTCTGTGAAAACAGAGGTGCAGGGACTAAGTGGCTTAGGTCGTAAACAGAGGTCACTCTTCATGCATGCAGATCAAGCATCTGAGCTCCACTTCTTGTTTTAAGCCTTGAAGTGGTGTGTGGCATGATAATAAAACCAATGACAAGCAGCATCCATAGTGCTGTACCCAAAATGTCTTCGCTGTAGTATATTGACCCTCTGGCATCTCTGGGTCTCTGTGCACAGGAAAGCAGATTGTTTGTCTCATTAGTTCCAGTACAGGGCAACAGACATGGGGAGACAATTTATGATACAGCAATTTTTATGATGTCATAATCATGTAATGTCAGCATCTTCCTTACATGAAGTACGGTGTCTATATTGTGCAGACTAGTCCCACAACTCTTCAGCTGTCCATGTTAACCACAGACAAATGATGCACAACTAAAATTGTCAGCTCAGGCCTGTGCTACAAGCACTACAAGTGTAGTAATTAATTGTAGCGTTCGGTAGGTGTATACACTGCGGGGTGGTGTCCTTTGGTCACACTGACAACTTCTAGCAAATGTGTAAGGATTATTAAAGGACTTCAGTTTTTCCTGCATCTAAAAAAGTAGGGCATCATGGGCTCAAATTCTGTCCTTGGTGTGAGAGTGGTGCACTGGTGCACTCATTCTTGAGTTATTCTGAAATACTGAGTTATTGCTATAACTGGTTTGACTATATTTTCTTCCCAAGGTCTTTTACTCAGAAGTTGAAGGTGACAAAGCAGTTAAACAGCTCTCACATGATGTTCCCCTGAGTCTGGATATGATGAGCATGGTGAGTATTTCTTTTCATCAACAGTCAGAACACAGGAGCAGAACATGCAGGTGGAAACTTACAGCTGTCTCCCTCTTGTAGTTTTGTGAAATATGGTGAGGATCCAAGCCCCAGATCTGCTCTGGGTATTGAGCAAAAGGAAATCACAATGTTTTTGTGTTTGTCTGATGCACTTTTTCTCCTTCTTGTCTGACTGTTTTATCATGTAAAAGTATTGGGATTTGCTCTCAGCTTCCTAGTACTGACCTTCGACATCTACTTAAATAGAACTTTTAATCTTAAATGCATGGATTTTCACACATGGAAGGAGTGGAATTGCACGAGTCTCTGCACGGTTAGAGCTGCACTATCACTGTGTGTGTATTGCAGTGTCTGACACAGCTATGTGAGTTAACACACAGTGTTTTTGCTTCTGTCTGAGACTGTGGCCTCCTGAAGTATGGCCCCTTTAGTGGCTGTTCTGCAAGTTCATATTCTAGAAGATTCCCCCAGCTGCTGGTGTTTATTTTGTTCTTGAAAGGACTACTTTTTCTCATTGCTCCCCATTTCTTTTAAAGTTATGTTTTTTCATTATATCTCCTTTGCATTCTTGCTTTGGAGTTTTATTTTTCCTTTTTCCCTTCTCTTTCCTCCTTCCCTTTTTCTGCCCCACTTCCTCACTAGAAGTGTGAGTGAGGAGGGTCCTCAGATTTCCTGCAGGTTTCCATCACTCTGGTTGTCAGTTCTGACTTCTGCAGGATTCTGGGATCACAGTGAATAAAACAATATTGCTGTCATTATATATAATTTCTTTATTCATGCATTATTTTCTCCCTTCTTATCTTTATCTCTGTATTCCTTTCTTGCCTTTTTTGTTTCTTAAAAACTATTTTTGCGAGTAGTGCCAAGAAAGATCAAACAGCACTGATTTTTTTAATCTTAATCCTAACAGCAGTACTTCTTAATTACTGGAGAGGAAAGCCTGTATCCCAGTACTCATGCAGATGATTAACAGCCACACCGACTGCTATATGCTCCAGCATTGGTTTTGTTTTAATTCCCTGACCCATTATTTATGTGGTTTTGCCATCTCTTTTTATTATTTTAGCTCTTAACAAGTCCTATTTGCTTTTTCCCAGGGTCAGCTTGAAGGACAAGCAATTTTTGTAAGTATTACTTCACATGAAACTTGGTCACAGATGTGCTTTAAAATAAAATTGAGTGTTTCTGACTTGGTCCCTCCACAGACTCACACACAAAAGTTGATCTCAAATGTTGATTCTATGTAGCACTTACACATGATCTTTTGTGGTCAAAATGTAGCAGATAGTAGCCTCAAAAATCCACAGGTGGACAAGGTAGACACGTGTAGGCAAAGTAGCTCCCTTTTTAGCAATGGATAATCCTTTTTATCAATCACCAGAGGTATTTATGGATGTCTTGTTTTGATGGAGTAAATTTGTGTAAAAAATGAGATATATCCAGGCAGTGAGGATTTAGAGATGATAGGGACAGTCAAGTACTCAGACAGACAGTAGAAGGGAAGAACAAAGTCTGGCAGTTGGAGAGGAGATGAAGAGGGAAAAACCCAAGCCAGTCCAGAGAAAGCCAAGAAGGAGGAGGAGCAGAGAAAGAAGCCAGCCTTGCAACGCCCAGGAGGAAGGAGTGGGAGACTAGCTACTAGTATAAAACAAGTTTGAAAGAAATACCAACTCTTTTAATGGCTTTGCAGCTGGTGAATTAATCAGATTGATTATTTCCAGTCCTGCACTCAGTCCAGTCTGCTTCCTGTGAGCAGTAAACAGGTTGGGTTTATTGTGAGCTGGAAGGAAGCAAGAGGCACTCGGGTTTGGATAGGAGAAGGACAGCAATTTCAGTATTGAACTGAAATCTCTAGCATCAACAGCCTCTTGCAAACTTTTGTTTTCTGAGTGCTATTTTAGGAATAGAAAAATCTCACATGGTTGGTGGAGCTCACGGAGCTTTTGTGGTCTGAAATAAGGGAAGTTTGGTTGGACTACAGAAGGCTGAGTCCTCAGGATGCACTTGAACCAGGACTATCTGGTTCAATCCTAGCTGAGCTGAGTCTGGATTATGGCATTTCAGAATGGAGGTTCCATGCTGGGCACTTTTTTTCTGCTTGATAAAAATAACACTTCTGAGGGGTACTTGTGGAGAAGTATGAATGGCTGGGATTAATCAGCTCCCAGCTGTCATTAATCCTCCAGGAAGTGGTGTTCTCGATGAAATGCTTTCTGTTGTATTCATACCAAACTCAACAGAAATCTGCAATAGTTTTGTGGTTAAGTCTGCAGAGTTAATGTTTCCATCACTAAGCCTCCTCTCCTGGTGCTGGGTATGACCCTGCTGCTTTCTTGGAGGCTTCCCTGGGCCGTGTGGGACTGCTGTAGCAAGAACTGCTTTGCACTGCCTGTTTCCGTCTGTGCGTATGTTCATGTGTCTGTGTGTTAGTAAAGTGGATAATGTATTATTGTGTATTATATCATCCTAAAGTAGAGAATATGTAAGTAACAGCAGCCAGGAGAAGTGCAGATACAGTACCATTTAGTATAGGTGGTTGTTCTAACTGGGAATTCCGGCATTCTAACATTCAGGAATTCCAGCACACATAGTTAAAAAACAAGAAAAATCAATAAAAATTAGTAGGCTTTAAAGGTGGGAGGTTTTAGGTTGGGCACAGACCCCTGGAGACTGACACTGCTCCCTGTCAAATCACTAAACATACCAGTACAAAATGGGAAGTGACTAGTTGAGACCAGTAGTTCAGGGAAGGAATTGTCGTCAGGGGAGAGAGTGTCCAGCTCAGTTCCTGCAGCTGTGCTGTAATCCAGAGTTTGATGTTTTTTTGGATTAAAACAAAACAGAAAACAGACATTCTTCTGGAAAACAATTCGTAATCCTGCTTTCTGTGGAGCAGCTTACTGAGCCTCGCAAACAGTTTCAACACACTTGTAGGGAAGGCAAGCTGTGTGGCAGGGCAGGGAGGGATATATGGGATAATCTATGTGAAATTGGCTCCCCTACCACAGAAAAGGCATCACATTGCCTCACCCCATTCAACAATGTGAGATTGTAATGAGAATACCAAATGTCATTTTTCAGGATTTTAGCAAGAGAGTTGTGCAAGACAAGAAAGTGAGGTTAGTGACTACTGAAATATCATCAGCAACTGAGTGTTGAGTTTGGGGCATGAGGCTTCAAAATATACAGCTAATTGAGTGGAAGGGGGACTACAAAAATGATGGGGATAACTCTTCCACATACTACCTGAATTTGCTATCTGTGAGGCCACTCTGTCTCTTCTGAGAGGAACAGAATTTGGGGTTTAGACCTGTCTTCTAAATACAAGCAAAAAAAGAAATGAAATATGTACTTCCAGGTTGCTTGACAGTGGGGCACAAGGAAATGTGTTTCTTTTCTAGGATCTGATTTGAAAATGGTCTGGTGTGAGGTGGGTATTCCCTGACATTGCCATAGGTCAGGGTAGCTTGATGGTGTCCTGAAATTTTACTTACTCACTGATGTCCTGATCCTTGATGGTTAGATGTTTGGTTTCAGAGATACCCACTGTGTGCTCCAGGGCTGTGTTCATGGGGAGGACACTGCCAGAAGGAGACAGGTGGCCATGTGTAAGGCATGAGTACACCTTGCTGAGGTTTTGAGGGCACACATGTTGAGCTTGTTGAATACCTTAGTAGATATTAGGGCTTTGATCTTGATTGGCCAGGCACTCAAAGAGATTCCCTCTGTTCAGTTTATTTTAGACTTGAGTCCAGAGGTAATAATATGAGGCATATACATGAATATCTAATTCTCTCCAAGGGCCAAGTTCCTCAATAGTGTGAAAACAATAAGACAGATAATGAAGGATTTTTCCTCCGAAGCATGAGTGTGATACAGAGGAATACTGGTAGGAAAAAATGCACATAGTTTAAAGGCAGACAGACAGTACATCTGGCATGGAGGATAGAAAGGCAGGAGCAGGGGCATCAATTCTGTCACCAGGAGGAGGTACAGGGTTTTCTGCAACTGGCTTCTCAGATCACACTGTAAAAGACCTCAGTCCCTTCAGCTGTGAGACTGAAAGACCCAGATTAATCTTTCAGAGTGAGTGTTCTTGCTGCCTCTCTCTGGACAGTTACTATTCCAGCATTGCTATTATCTCAGATTCATCTCAGACCTGTCCAGATCATTTGAGCAGATCAAGGGTGAATGATGGAAAAACAAGATAGTGGTCAGGTGGTCTATGTTAATAGGAAATCAGTACTGGAGCTCCAAAACCACGTCCAGAGAAATGACAGATGGCAGGGCGTTGCTAAACGATGTTGTAGTAATAATGTAAGTTCCTCAAAGAGTGAAGAGGAAGCATTTTTTTCCAAAAGACCATCAAAAGGAAATTGAGCAGTTAATAAAATTTTGGGATTGTTTACTATTTTAATGCAACTGGAAGTGCAGATTTAAAATCTGTTCCAACATGAAGAAAAAGGAGAACTCTGCATTTTTCAAATGCACTATGACTAATGTGTTTAATTTCAGAGAATGAAAATGAGAAGAATAATAGCTGTAAAACAGTTTTTTTGTAAGTGCTTATTTTTCACACCAGAACAGGCTGTGGTATAGAACTTGATATTTCTGCTTCCTTGCATCTGCTGTGAAAATTCATAAATCTGGGATTAACATAGACATTCCAGGTAGGCTACAGGTAAAGGATACTCAATTTCTTTACACATGTACACATTCTCCATTAAAGATCAGATCTAAATGTCTCAGGCTGATCCATGCTATGTGAAGCAGCCAGTGATGAAGTGTAATGTTTTGGTGATGTTTTCTATTTTCTGGGAGATTCGAACAGGCTCCTCTGAAGAGTATTCATCAGCCCAAGCTATTCACATGGGGCTGAGCATTGCCTCCTCTACAGTAGTTGTCTGTGGGTTAATCTTTCTGTGTTTATAGCAGAAGGACAAATAAGGGAAATGCTTGCTTCAGGTCAGGGCTGTTAGCTGAGCTCATAAAATTGTGAGAGATGATGGGATAGGGTTCTGCTCCGTGAGAAATTAAGGATCATCAGTTCACACTGCATCAAATTGTTTCACTCTCAGGAGGTTTTATGGCCTCTGAATTTAAAAGAGGAATAAAAACAAACAAGAAAAAAAAAAGGGGGAAAACACACCAGACTGATACCAAATGCTAGCATTTGGCTTAGCGGAGGGAATAGTATGTGACTAACTTCACCAGTGAAAAAGCTGGATATAAAATGCAAATATCTGCAACCTTATGAGTTATGCTGAGAAATGGGTCCAGGTCAACCTTGTGGATTCCCCTGGGGCGAAGCCGCAGCTTGAGAGGAAACATGATTCTATTTGTGTTTGTTGTTTCTGAGCTGTGTGGGGCAGGGGACAATCTTCCAAGGAGAGAACAGGGAAAGCACCATGTGAGATCCCAGTCCCAGCTCCCAGAACCATCCCAGTTACACAGAGCTGCTGTCACAACTGCGTGTCTGCTCTTGCCTTGGCAGGATGTTGTTATTGGGGACCTGAAGCCAGGCACTCCTCACCGCGTTAGCGTTGGAGCGTACGGCTGGACGGGGAAAGGACGGCCCAGCATGCCCAGGGAGGTGACAACTTTATCCCAAGGTAACTCTGCCTGCCGGGCTCTGCCCAGAACTGGTGGGGCAGATGTCTGTAGCACTCACACCCACCCTCTGTCATGTGCAGTATCACAGCATTTCACTGGTACTTTTCCACAGATGTAGTGTTTTAGAGGTGCAGCAGGGTGAGGGGAGAAGCCTATGGATTTGATTCCTAAGTCTGTGGGAGTTGGGCGATTGTGTGTGGCGACCCAGCTGCTTCTCTAATGCTACTCCTTTGCATTTTTTCTTAGATAAGTGCATGCCCCCTGCGCCACCCTACCAGCCCCAGATCGTGGTGGTTTCTGATTCAGAAGTTGCATTGTCCTGGAAGCCTGGAGCGAGTGAAGGAAGTTCTCCCATCCAGTACTACACGGTGGAGTTTATCAGGCAAGTTTGCTAGTGGAGTCTGAATTTCAGTGTTTGCACACTGTAGTGTTTTGGGGTTTTTTTAACCTAAACTGCACTACTCAGCTGCATATAGATATGATTTATTTACTGACTGTGTATTGTAGGCTTAGTTTTCCTCTCAGTGTGTCTTGGATTACCATGGAAATTTAAAGACAAAACCAGAAAGGATCCAATTTGTTATAAAATCACCAATAAGCTGTACTTTCTGATGGAAGAAAAATAAGGTCTGATTTGATCTGGTTTTGTCTGATGTGATCTGTTCCCTCTAATAGTGGCCTGGATTATTGAAGTTTTAAGTTTCTCCTGTCATCAAATGCTGTCAAACCATGCTGAGAAAAGAATGTTTGGCAGTGTGGTTTCCCTGGGCTGCTTTAGAAAATAATCCAAGGACTGAAAATTCAGTTGGACAGTTTTACCTGATAAAAGCTACAGAATCATAGAAATATCAATATTGGAAGAGATCTTCAAGATCATCCAGCCTAATCATCAGCCCAGCACTGTAGCCCCTAAACCACAAAATCACATCACCCAGTACCAGACGCAGACACCTCTTGAACATAAAGTTGTTTGGGTCTTGAGCTTGCAGGATTTAGACTTGCTTTGTTATGCTAATCAAGTTTACATGAAATGTTGATCTCTCTGTTTAGATCTGGGGGAATAGTGGGGTGTTGGTGGTGTGCTTTTTTTGTTCTTTTGTGTTGAACTCTTAAAATTCACAGCAGTAGAACTGAACTGTCAGAAGTTTCCAGTCAAATTGCTTTTATAAGCTGCATAAAAAGGGTGAGGAGGAGGTGATTGTATCTGCAAGCATAAACAAGTATCTGTACTTGACTGTTCATATGCTTGTGTGAGCTAATATCTGCATACAAATCTATTTATTTGTATTTGCCTCAATGTTTACCCTTACAGTGAATATAAAATTCACCCTTTTAATCCTTTGAGTGAATATTTGATGACAGGTTTTAGCTGAGGTTCCTGGAAAAGAAGAGAGAATTGATTCTTAAACTAGTCTGATCTGTAAAAGGTCAAAAAATTGTTCTTAAGGAAAACACAGTAATTTTTAAAAAAGAATTGTTGTTGTTAGAACAGACAGGAAGAACTTGATTTTCAAAGTGTGGGTACAATCTAGAAGATATTGATATAGCAAGAAGATATTGATATAGCAAAAAGAATACCCAGACTGAAAACCTACTTGTTAACTGATGTACTCTGTATTTGGGCTGAAATTCCCCATATTTAGTTGGAGGCCATCCAATATTCAGTGCACTGCGAGGCAGGACATGAGGGCTGAAGATACTTATCTCCTTTGTGTGATGTCTGCTGTAGGCCTACAGTGAAATTTCTTCAATATCTATTTTTTGAACACAATTTTTATCTGGGCTTTTTGCCCTCTCTCCATCTCTTCTCTCTCATTTGCTCAGTTGATGGGGAAGGGATTTTGTTGCGTTCTGATTGACTGCACTTCTATCACCTCCGTGCTTTTACTGGAAAGTGGAACCTGGAGGCTTATGTACACTTCTTCATAGCACCAGGAGCCTGCTAATGGAAGGAGTGGGGACCATCACCTCCATCTGACTTACTGAAAGTGCACCCTTGAATGTTTTTGTTCAGCCAGGGAGTGGAAAGCTGCTGTTGAGGTCAAGAGATGCAAGTGGTTGAAATTTCAGCGTTTCATTGGCTTTAGAATTTGGGAAAGAATTTGCTAACAGCAAAATGTTTTGATTACACTGTTTAGTTTGAGGTTTAAAGCTAAGTTGGAAGTGCCTTTGTTAATTTTGGGATTATACTCTCTTAGAGTTGGAAGCTTGGTTGTATATTTGGAGAAAGTTCAATGAGCTATAAGCCCTAATGGCAGTTAGAGGTAAACATTTAACTTTAAGCTTCATTGTCTTTTGCTGCATATACTTTTAATTACTTTAAAATGTGTTATCATGAGTTAAAGCTAGTAAATTAAACCAATGTAAGACTAAAACAAATCAGTTCAAATAAATTAGAATTGGGTCCTCTTATGTCAGAGAAATACACCATCATCCTGTGATTTTGCAAAATTAGTAACTTTCTAATGCAAAACTGTAATTTTGCTTGGGTACAGCACAAATGTCTAAAAACTTAACATTAAGTAACATTATTTAAGAAATTTCCATCTCCTTAGAATTAACTTTATGACTTTAATCATAGGAAAAACATGTTGGGACAAAACACTCCTCTCAGATACTCAGCTGTGATATTGGGGAAATTCAGTGCATTCATGAAAATTCAGTCCATTAATTGTTTTGAGATACCATAATCTAATCAGAGCCAGAACTAGCCGGCAGCCTGTCTCTACTCAGGGTCTAAATTTGGTGCTTTATTTAAGCACTTGTCTAAGGGCTTTCCCTTTGGACCTGTTGGTTCACTAGAGGCAGTGGAGGGATGCAGGCAGCTTCAGATATAAGATGAGCTGAGCTAATCAGGCTCTACTCTGCTGCTGACTAACAGAGGCTGCTGAGGAGATCCCAGTCCCTTTT
This sequence comes from Dicaeum eximium, assembly GCA_013396995.1. Lineage (NCBI taxonomy): Eukaryota > Metazoa > Chordata > Aves > Passeriformes > Dicaeidae > Dicaeum > Dicaeum eximium. The sequence goes on along the minus strand of VWZP01004054.1, from coordinate 13,557 downwards.
GTCTAAGTGCTGAAAATCAGGAGGGAGGCTGTAGGACTCACTCTCCACTGGATAGTTCATAGGAAATGTGCAATAGAATGTATTAAAACCAAAATATATTTGTCTGTGCAACTTTGTAGTCTTAGTGTAAATATTCTGTTGGTTATCAGTGAGAAGTATTTAATGAAAAATTACTTTTTTATGGAAGTTTCTAAAGTGAGACCCTGGACTTAGGCATATAAGCTTGGGTGCTTTTCCTAAAGATGTTATACAAAATTAATTCTTAAAAATGTCTCGGATATTTTCACTCAAATACTCCAAATACTCAAATTTTTAATCTGTTGAATGCCTACATGATCTTTTAAACTTGGTGATTAACTTATCCAAATTTTTATAGCCAAATAGCAGCTACAGAACCACAAGTATTTCAGCAGCACATGTCCTAAAACAATCAGGTCACTTTCTTTTCATCTCATTGGTATGTAGATGAAATCAAAAGCTTTTAATATTAATCTTGGCATGCAAAGGAAATTTTTCAGTATCTTGGTAGTGACATGAAACTTCTGCTGCAATGAACTAGGCAGGTTCTGCTGATAAAACTGGGAGATTTATTAGTATTCAGATGTTAGGGTGGTGCAGATTCAGCATCGTGTTGTGCACAGATTTCTTGATTAGTTCTAAGCCTTCCCTCTCCCTCCCAGAAAAATCTATCCCTGAAGCCATTCCCTGCTGAACTGTCTGTCTCTGGCACTGCACTGAACCAGACAGTCATTGTTTGCTTGCGTTTGCAAAGAACCTGAAACAACAGATCTGAGCAGGGAGACACTTCCTAATGTCTAGGAAAATACTTTTAATACTGTTTCCCTGATTATTGCATGAAACAGGCATATCTGACTCAGTATTTAATTCACTGATTGTGAGATTAACTCCTTGAGAAGGTAACTGATGAAGAAACAGGAGTGAAAGATATTAGGGAGGAGTGAAAGATTTTAGGGTCTTAACAACATCAGATAGCATCAGAAGACTATGTAACAAGAGAATGAGTTACCAAAATTGTCCACTTTTTCTTTCCTCACAGCTGACCTGGCATATTGGTTGATCTATTTTGTAGAAAATGTCACAAAAATGTGAAATATTAATAGTTACTAAAAATAATATGTTATAGTGCAGTATATTCTGCAAGATATTTTTCCATAGCAAATGATGATGTATTGTACTTGTCATCATATTTATTATTTGCTGGAATATTTTTAAAAACCATTATAAGATTAATTTTCCCCTTGAGATGAGTACAAATATGGCACGGAAGAACAATCAGAAACCTTAGAAAAATTGGATTGCTGGAGGGTGCCTCACACTTAAATAATTTCCAGGTGATTTTTAAAGGAAGTTCAAGTGACTATAAAATTGCTGTTCTCTGTATCAGAAAGAATTCCTTTCTTGAATCGAATCAGTTTCCAGGTTATAACATAAAGCAATAATCCAAACTTTTTGGGTACGTTTGGCATGGAATTCTGCCCTTGGTTTATACCTATCCAGTCCTATTGCCTTTAGCCATATATTTATTATCTTACAGCCACTATGTCTTGCTTTAGATTATTTCTGCATCACATGCATGTTGGAGATGCACAGCTGCACCAAGAGCAGGCAATGTCCATGGAAGTTGTCTCATTTCCCCATGCACAGATTCAGTGTTTGGAGCTGCCCTGCAAGGTGTTGGCCAGAGGCAGAGACCTGTGCTGGGGAATGTACTGCTGCAGGAAAATGGGAAAAGAGGCATCAAAATGAGCCTTTCCAGTGTAAAATTTGACAATACACTGAAATACGGCATAAAAAAAAGGACCATGGAGACAGTTTTCAACAAAATGTTCTCATCACGGGGAACATGGGAGCTGGCTTGCCCTGGATGCACTCACCAGCTGAATTTGTGCTCCTTTCCCCATCTGTTTGCCATGTTTTCATCTCATACTGTTTTGTTCACACAGGGAACATTCTGGAGAAGTAGCAAAGGTCAAGTGATAAATCTTCCCCTTTCCCTCTCCTTCAGCTGCAGATCCTTACATGTTTGCAGGCATTTCCTTTATTATAAACTTCTGCAGAAGGAAATGTTGGGAGAGACAGTCAATATATTTGAAGCCTAGCCTGCTGTTTGTGGTATCTCCTAAATCTTTTTAGGGTGCAGTTCCTCCTTTGGGTCCCTTCATCAAAGGTGTGTTGTTTCCACTTGGATGGACACATGGGCAAGGTCTGCTGCAAAGAGGCAGCTCTTGAGCTAGCAGGAATTCCTTGGATGGGAATTAGAACCAAAGAAGGATGTGTACAGGAAAATTGAAAACACTACTAAGCAAGCCTTTGGAAGGAAGCAATGTTAACAGCTTTCATTTGGAAAACACTATATATTTTCATTTTGGCCCAGGCATCAAAAGCTCAGAGAAGGGAAACAATGGAAAAGTAGCCAAAATAAATGCTCTTCTGTCTACCAGGAAATGGTGGTGAAGGGTGACTTCAGATGGTCTGTTTAGCTATCATTACATCTTATGTGTTTGTCTGATTTTGTTTTTATTTTTAGCAAGACAATTAAATATTCTTGTCCTGTGTGCCACTGTGCACTTGAGACAGGCAGCTGGGAGCTGCTGCTTTGCCACTGCATTTGCCCTGCTGGCACAAAGCAGTGGACCTCAGTGATCAATAAATCTTGTATTGACCACTAAAAAAACCATACATTAACTTTGGCATTTCCTTCCAGCTGAAAATAAACAAATATAAAATGCCTGCCTTGTGCTATAATTTTTATTTTGAAGACTGTTGGAGACATTTGCAGCTAGTCCTATGTAAACACTGGTGGATTCAGGGTGCACTTGGAGGTTATTTCCTGTAATAAATATTGCAAGAACACTGGAATAATTTTCTCTGAAAGCCATTTCTGTCCTTATTTTACTATCATAAACTTTAATTTTAATATTTTGGGTGGCCTAGAGTGAATGTTTACATTATTGTGTTGTTTGTATTTGTTTAGCTTCTTATTTTGTTCTCTCTTTGATAAGAAGAGGCCACTTTTAGAGAGAGTGGAAATGGTGTGAAGGCATCAGAATACTCTCCCAGAGTACTTGAAGTCACCCACCCCTTTACAATGTGCCTTTATGCATGGACAAAAAACACTTGATAACGAACTACTATGTGAATGGTTATACTGGTTTCACTTGAAATATAATGGCACTTAGAGAAGCACTTATTGGCAGCTTGCTTCCAGTATGAATCTGGAGTTAACCAGGCATTGTCCAAAGGCAGCTGTAGGAATGTTGTTACAAAATCCAGCACACAGGCCACGTTCTCTGCATTACTGTTCTGCGGGTTTTGTGGGCTCTCTGTGTGTGTGTGTGTGTTTTGGTGGTTTTGTTTAGGTTTTGTTTTTTTTTTTTGTCTGTTTTTCTGAAGAGAAGACTTTGGATCAGTATGTTCCTATGTGAGTGGATTAACCTGATTACCTGGGAGATCAAATGTTGGGTTCTCATCTTGTTAATGCTTGTATATGTTTGAAGGGACTTACTGGCATTAGAACACAAACTCTTAGAAATAAATCAAGATCTTTCCCACTGTTGCAAACTGTTGCTTTATACAGGCACATAGGGAGTTGGGAACTGCAGGTAATAGACCCCCACCTGAAAACAATGAATCCAAAATCCAGAAAACAGATAAACTTCACTGGATTTGTCAGTCGGTCCTTGGCTTTATAAGCAAAAGCTGAGTAATCGGGTTTGTATGATTATACAGGCTTTATAGACATCACAGGCTTTATAGCTTGGCAATGGTGGTTTGCACAGTCTGATCCTTTAAGAGTGAAGGGTTTCAGTGGTGATTTGGTAGACCTCTGTCTCATTTATTAGGGTATTCCCTAGAAAAGTATAAATGCAGCTAATTTATACAGCCTGCTTTAATTATTTAAAATCTGGTCTTTGTTTGATCCTCAAGGCCAGACCTTGACAGCAACTGGACTGTAATAAGAGAGCAGATCCAGATGGAGTCCATGGTTCTCAAAGGGCTTCTCCCAAACACGAAGTATCAGTTTGCTGTCCGAGCAGCAAACTCCTTCGGATCCAGCCCTGCCAGCGCACCAAGCGATGTCATCCGCACATTCAGTGAGTACAACCACCTCTCTGTTATCAAAGCTGAACAAAAATGAAGTGTATCTGTCAATAAAGTGTATCTGGGGAGCTGTGGAGGCCTGTTGGTGCTCTGCAGGGACAGTCAGCCCCATTCTGATGCCTCTCAGTCCTGTCTGAGGAGCCTGCAGCAAGCATCCTGTGAAAGTCAAGCCATGAGCAAAGATTTGAAAAGACCCGGGCAGCATCACTGTCATGCCATCTCTTTGCTCTGGAGGTCATTGACAGGTATTTTTGGATTCCTACTTTCTGAACTTTGTGCTGGCTTCATGCAGAACTAATAAGTGAATATCGTGGGGAGAAATGAGAGGGATGAGTCTATTGTTCATTTTTTCTGTTCTTTGAAACTGAACCTTATATATTACATTTATAATTTCAGCAACTCAGAAATACCAAATCAAACTTGCACAGTTTTCTGAGGAGTAAGACTCTTAACTATTAAGCACAGTCATGAAAATAATGGTATAAGGAAATAAGCGCCCCTTTTTGATCAGAAGCTACATAACAAAAATATTAGGTGAACCAGCCAACATACCAACTTGTTAACTATTATATTTACATTTGTGTAGCAATATAGACCCTGCACGCTGCAGTAAGTGTTGGTCCACTTGCTGCTGGGCTTCCTCAGGATGAAATCCTCTGCTAGTACTGGTGTCTCTGTAGGCTGACTTTAAGGGGCTGTTCTTCCTCATCACACCCAAATTCATAGCTTGTATGTGAGAATCCCAAACAAGCCAACACAGAGCATATTGGGAATTACACAAATCACACCTTCTAACAGCAAAAAACCCAATGTCACAAGGAGAAACCATGGAGGAAACAGAGCCAAAGCCAGCAAGGTATGGGGGCTAACTGAGCTATATCATTAACGTTCCAAATTTTTTCTGTAAAAGTGTGTACTTTCAAGTACTTTCAGTACTTTCAAGTTTAAGTGCCTTTTTTTTTCTCTTTTCTTACTCTGTCAGTTGCAAACCCTCTCTAATTAACTAGTGAAAATGGGCAGCAAATATGCAGGTAGGAATGTGAGCTCTGCAAGAAGAGTTTGCATGCTGCAAACATGCAACATAAACAACATGCTTAGTGATCCACCAATTTAACCTGATAAAGATTTATTTCTAAACCGCCTCTTTGTTGTGGAATCCCTTTTTTTGTTGACTCTTACATGGCAGTTTCCATTCCTTTTGTCCCTCTGTCATAAATTCAGTTACTTGAACAGTTTGCATGCAGTTTGCTATGGCTGCTGAGCTCGTAAGTTTAACTTCTGAAGTAAATGTTTGTGAAAACCTTGTGCAGTGTACTCTGGAGTTCCTCAGGCCATGAATCCTCCAGGGTCAACTCCTGCTACCTCAGGCACACGTGTGCTCCTTGGTATCTTGTTTATCTTTGGACGTTAGCAGCTGCATCCTTTGGTTAGAAAAGATAAAGTGTTTAGCTCTCTTAATAGGGGTGGGATCATCTTCATGCTGTGCTTATTACTGCAGTACTCCAGGGAAGGCCCTTTGCCTTGGAAACTGCTTGTTCCACAGAGGCCTGCCAAGATGTCTCTAAAACATGGGTTTCTGTCATTAGAGCTGGGAATCAAATTCACATCTGGTGTGCATAAGCATTGATTTCTAGAGAGGTTCATAAGGGACATTAGCTTGGTCCTCTATGCCTGGATCAGACCTGAAAATTCAGTATATTATGCTTTTTGCACTGCTCTTTAAATGGGCTTAAAAAGTCCGTGCTGGCCCAGGGTAGGGACATAGGTGCTGCAGTGGCTGAGGTTGGTTTCCCTGCTCCAAGGGCCTGGCAGTGCTTGGCACAGACCCCAGGCAGAGCTCCTGCAGGCCAGGGCCATGTCATGTGTGTGATGTGCTCCAGCCCTGCTCCAGGACACTTGTACTTGGGGCTACTTTGCCACTCTGGATCCTCTGTCAAAGGCAAATGTTGTTCTTTTGCCAGTGTGCTATTTGAAAATAGTACATATTTTAAAAGTACATATAGCCACTATGCATGAAAACCTGCATTATCTTGTGGATGCCTGTTGTCACAACAACCAGATTTGTGCAGAGCAAGGAGTGTTGCTCAAAAGTGCAGGGATGCATGCCTTTAGAAATAAATTATTTGGTTTTCCGAAGGGAGGAGTGTAGCTGAGATGATAGTCTGGCTGATAGCAGCTCTCACTTGTCTTTACTTGTGATGTCTGTGTAGGAGACTGACTTGATGTTAACCAGACACACAAGTACATTAATTGAAAAACTTTTGTTGGGAGAAAATTGTTCTTCATTAAAGCTGTGCCTAGCCTGAACATTTATTTTCCCCCAAAACATTAAAAACCTCTGAAGAATGATTTAAACCATGGACAAGTTTCAGAAAAAAACCAGAAAAAATCCCCGAACTACACAGTGTGCTCAAGGGCATCTAATTAAAACTCACTCCTAATTCACATCATGTATCTGAAGGTACCCTCCTGCTTCCAGCAGCCAGAAAGCCCAGTATTTTGGTCCAGTTAATCCCTCGCTTCAGTTGCTCAGGTGTTAGTGTTCAGCAGATTTGAGGTCCTCAAAGTTTTGTGGTTTTCAACAGTCACTGCAGGAGGGCATGGGCCATTCACAGACACCTGATAGTCCCTGAGGCTGTCTCAGGTGGCACCACTGGCTTGACTGTCTCAAAGTGCCAGCGAGTGACCTCTTAGTCACCTCGTGTTTCTGAAAAGGTGCCAGACGGTTGGCATCTCTGAAACTGAAGCACCTTTTTTCGTCAGGGTGCACATCATAAGAACTACTGCCTTCATTATTACCGTGGTTCCTCCTTCCACCTAAACAGTGAAACATGCTACATGCCACAGATTTTTGATGCTATTTTCTGCCTGCCAAAGTATTCTTCAGAAATTCCTGAAATACCTTAGAAAGCTGGCAGAAATTCATACAATGTCTGACTCCTTTGCATTACATTTAGTTCACATGGTGCTGGCACTACCGTCCTTAGGGTGTTTGGATTTCGAAATCCAGCTTGTATATGCTGGATTTTTTATACATGACTTGACATAAGTAGTGCTTTTCTGATGTTTATTTTAATCGCTTAACAAATTCCCAACATTGCCCCAAATGCAGAGGACCTTCAGGGTCCATGAAGTCTTGCACAGTCTCTTGCAGCTCTTGTAGGCAGGCTGAGGCAGAGATAAGTCCATGCTACCTGGGGATGTTTTCTGTTGTGGTTTGTCTCACTCTCACAGGTAGTTCACTCATTTTGTTTTTTAAATGGGGGTGGATTTGCAGTACTCTTGACTGCATTGTTTCAGGTCAGCATAGGAAAACATGGTCTTGGCTTGCACCCTTGAAGGGATTCTGACAGTATCACCTCATGTGACAGACCTCCCAAGGTCCCTGAAAGTGGAACATGTGGCCGTGATTATAAGCAGTTACCCCCTTCCCTACTAAAAAATGCATGCTTCGTTAATTGCTCCATTTTCAGGGAGGAAAGAGAGGGCAAGTTTCCCCAAGGGTTCTCATTTATTTGTGATTTGGTTTCATTTCTTTTTTTTTCTAGAGGGAAATGATGCAATAAATCAAATTTTTGTTGCCTTTCTTAATTACAGTTGCACATTTTGGGTATTTCACCTACATGGTTGTTGGGATTTTTTTTGTATAAAATCTTTCAAAATGTCATGGACAATTCACTAGAAAATAAAAGATTGCACATACTCAGTTTAGAAACAACAAAATAAACTGTCCCAAAGAATAAAACAAAAAAAAGTCATCACCTGCATTGCTTAAATAGCATTCATCTCCTCGGGAAACAGATGGGGTTTGCACTGTGCCTGCAAGGTCACCAGCCTTGGGCTTTACCAAACCAACAGAGGAAGTGTCTTCTGTTAAAAATACCCTCCTGCTTGTCCCCACAGCAAACATGACAGAAGTGACTGCTCAAGCAGGGCACATCCCTTCCTCTGGTCCTGGCTGTCACTGCCAGGATCACACGGAGCAGGGCATTGCCACAGATGCTTAAATATTCTGCATGGAGCTTGAATGTGTCAGCTGAGGCTCAGGCACAAAAAGAGGACAGTCTCTGGGGCCCAAACCTTGATTTAAATGGTGGTGATGTGTCCTGGAGATAGTAAATGGAGAAGGTTTTCCACAGAACTGTTCCACACACATCTCCAGAGAATTAACAAAAGCAATGTTGGTTGTTGTAGGGACAGTGACAAAAAGCAAGAGACAGGCCAAGTGACATGCAGCATCACACTGTGAGCCATTGAAAAGCATAAAACATATTTTAAAATGTTCCTGATGTATTTTGGATTAAGACCTGTGGGGGGTTCTGGATGAAGGCAGTCAGTCTGTTAACACTTCCATTCTATCGGTCTGTGTTACAGGGCCCCCTGTTCTGCCTCCTACACTCTCTCATCAGTCTCTTCATCAGTATGGCAACCTAATTAGCAAAACAAACGTTTTTGTGGCTTTATGTTTGTTTTGAGAAGGATTTTTTTAGTATAACTTAATCCCTAATTATTTGGAAAGAGGCTGTCTAAAGTTCATGACCCCCACAAGTTCTTCAATTATTTGTAAAACAGGATTATACAACCTGGTAGAAGGCCTTAATCAGACTTCATCTCCTTGTACACTGGAACACTGATTTAATTAAATATAGCCTGCTTATAATCTCTGCAGTCATTGTTTTGGTATTTTCAGAGTACCACTTTGCTTAATTGTCCCTGATTTACCACCCATTACGAGATGAGCTCTCCAGGAAAGCAACACAGTGCACTTAAGAGATGGGCTGATGTGGGGGTTTACCTACAAAGAGTCCTGTTAGTGTCTCTGCATCCTGTTTTGTAGTTACATGGCATCAGTCACGTGTCAGGTTATGTCCAGTGAGCAAAAGCCAAGTGTAGGGAAGAGCAAGGCAGCTGAGGAGCCATGGTCTGACACCTCATCAGCGCTGTGTGTGCCCACCTGTATGAGTCCAGACACGGTCAGGAGTGAGGGCACCCAGCCGCTGCGTTGCTCCCTTGTGCACTCCATGTTACCAAAACTGCTCCCAGAGCAGCAGGTAGGGCAGTGTAGGATGTGCTGGCTGAGATGCAGATAGCTAGAGTCAGGAAGGGGAAAAATTGGAGAGTTGGAGACCTGTGGATATTAGGACACCTTCTGAAGTCACACTTATTCTGGTGACGCCAAACTTACATGGTGACTGTCTTTGAAGAAGGGCCTCAAAGCAATCTTTCTACCAGACACAATAAGCCATACCTTCTTTGTTCTCTCTGGGCTAAAAATGTTGTACCAGTTCAATAATGTGAAAGGAGCCATTGTCCGGTTTAAAATAGTGGGTACATTTCGTCTCCCAAGGCCTTCTGCTGGAAAAGCATGGAGCATTTTGATCTGCTGGATGAAAGAGGCCCACCTGCTGTTTGGGGAACTGCCAGTCTCTCCTCAGCTACCACGTCTCATTGCATGCTGGGTGGTTATTAATGTATTCTAGTGATGGCCACTCAAATCAGGAGAACGACATTTCTGTGAAACTGGCATGGCATTGAATCATACCCATACATGCAAGCACGTCTATCTGAATATGGATTTGAGACCCAACGTTTTCCTATGTATGAATATATAGCTACTTCATTTTCTGCATTGCTTCACTCCTGCCATCCTTATCAAACTTACATCCCATTAAGCCAATAGAAAGTTTGATTGAAAAGAGAAAAAAAAAAAAGGAGAGAATTTTGACCATAACAGATGTTTATTTTGTAGCTTATGACTTCTAAGTTAGAAAATGGAGTTTGTATATTACAGCTTATTTGGGAACAGATTAGATTGTTTCTCCTGACACATCATTGTGAGTTTTCCTTTCCTTATTGCCAAATTATCTTTATGACTTCCATTGCTCTTAGGCAAATTATACTTTTATACATTAAAAGGACAAAATTAGCTTTGAAATACTTTCACACACATAATATAAAGGCAATAAGTAATAGTGTTGGAAATGATACAACTTCTAAAATTTTTAACAAACTTCAGTCAGGGGTTTTGTTCATCTTCACCCTGGAGAGAAGGGAATGGAAGTTTCTTTTTGAGAGACTGTTCCCTGGGCAAGGCCTGATGAGCTTGACATCTCAATGGGCTGGGAGCTGCCAGAAGATGCACAAGAAATAAGCGACCATTAACAAACATCAACGCCTGATCATCCTCCCTGGTGTGTCAGAGACACCTGGTCTGGGAAAAGAGCAATACCATCAATACCGGAATGGAGAATGACGACCTAAATTAGCATCGAAGGTGAAGGGATCAATAACCAATAGGAAACCAAATACTAAGAACTGTGTAACTTGGGACCAATGAACATTGAACAAATGGATTTCTCTGGGCTTTGACTATGTATGTGAAAAATCTAGTAAAGAGCCATGTGTGATGGAATGATTTTTCTGCACAACCCAGGCAATGTGTGGATGAAGTGATTTCTGTTACACATGGCGGCCAGAATGAAGTAATGCCTTAATTCTCTAACACTAAAAAATGTTGTTGGAGAGGTTTTGTTTTTCCTGCCGTTTTGGTGACAGTAGCACGGACCTGATTTAAAAGCAACAATTTTCAGGGAGCAGAAACAGAACTTTCACAAAGGGAGAAAAGAAATCTCCTGGCCAGGTAACACATGCTCAGGGTAAGATGGCTGCCCATGGAGCACATGGTCAGCCTAAGATGGCTGTCCCAAAAGAGATAAAAAACATAAGGGAGGCCGAAATGGCTACCCCAAAAGAGAAGCACATTTTTGCTGAGGAGCTGGCAAAGGTGCAAATTGCCTTGAAAGCTGAAACAATAGCTTGTCCTCAGGGCTGAGGCAGAGCTGATGGCCCAAAAGCAGCTAGCCCAGAACCCCAGAAACTTCTTTCTCCAGAGCTGGAGGGCTTTAGAAATGCAAATTATCATCTCTGGGAGAAGCATGCATGCCAGTCTGGGGGTAGTGCTGGGCCACCCTGAACACCCTGAGCAAGACCTCACCCCCAGGGAGGAGTTTGCACAGGACAGGATTCCTCCACACTCCCTGGACTCTGCCCACCTCTAAAAGATGAGGAGGCAGAGAGGGAG
>VWZP01004050.1:608-47747 GCA_013396995.1 Dicaeum eximium | reverse complement strand
CAGGCCACTCCGTGTTGGCCAGGACCAGCCATCTTTTGTGGGGTCTTCAATTGTAGCGTTGAAATTCACGTGTTATAGCCAGACACATGTGTAAGAGCCATTTATACATCTATACGCCTCTTTGTATGTATGAAAACAGTAATTGCGGTGCTACAGTTGCTATCTCCCACAAAGATGGCTGTGTGTACGTGTGCAAATACTTGTGGACACACGCAGCTGCACACGCACACACACACACTTCTGTTTTCCTACGTGTGATGTGTAAGTCTTTTGGAATTTAATTTTGAGGTAGGATTGATTCATTCCTCTTAAAACATAGGGAAGCATCTTGCCTAAGATATCCATTGACGTAGCATTGCTATCCTGCTTATGAGTGTTAAATGCAGCCTGAGCAAGTGGATTGCACTGAGAGCTAGAGCAAAAGGTTTTACTAGCATTAATGGAAAACAAAATATCTTAACTCATCAATTTAATACATGTATTAATGCTCCATTTAGAGGAAACGATTAAAGAATTACCTTTAAGCTCTTCTGAGCTGTGGAGTTTTCATTTATTAATAATCAGAAATTTGGAAACTTAGCCTTTGGTGTGGAGACACCATTCAGCTGATACTTGCTTTTTTGTGTACGTACATGCAGGAGGAGGGAACTATTTTCTTGTTCTGTGTAACTGGAGTTACTCATTTTATGCGTTGGGCTGCACCATTGGGCACAGCCTAGTATCGAGCCCAACAGTTTGTATGGGGAATAAGTATGGTGTCAGACTGATCCTTATAATAAAATCAGTGCTGCCTCACTGGAGAACCTATAAAAGATTGCTGCAGATTAGAGTGATCATGGTTTTCCTCCTCCATCAAACTCTGCAGGAACTGAGTGCACCTTCTCTTTGGTTTGTCAACCACGCTGGTACCTTTCTTGTTTAATTGACCTCCGCTTGATTTAGGTACCGAAGAGCTTCTTGCTTTTTGTCTTGATGGCTAGTGAAAAAAACATTTTATCACCTCTTTCATAGTGGGAAAATGCTAGGGCAGAGAGTGGTTTATATAATTAATGTTCAAATTCAGGTATTATTAATGTCAGTGAGCATCTCAGTTTCAACAGTTTTTTTGAGCTGCTAATATAGGCAGGTTTTAAAGTCCTTTCCTTGCTTCTCTTTCTCAAGTCTGAAGTTCGTTATCATTTTCTTTGTGCAGAATCAGATGTTTTACAGTTTCTTTCTTTCCTATTGTGCAAAATGAATAGTTAAGATGGGATTCTACTGTATTTTTACAATATCTCTCCAGCAATGCATGATCCAGAACTCCTTTTGGAGTGTTACATAACTAGACACTTTACAAAGGGGCATTACTCTTCAGAATGAATTGGAAAATACTCTTAATTTCTTCAGTATGCACATCAAAGTAGATAAGCTCTCTTTGATTTAATAATCAAAATGGTGGAGGTTTATGTGTGCGTGCAGGTATTTTTGTTTTTTATGTCTGTAAGTGTTGCAAAGATAATACCACTCAAAATTATCTCAAAGCTCTGCTTATCCACACATCGTATAAGCACAGTTTGTTTTAAATAGTTGTACTTGCATATGTAGTCCAGTGCAGAGTCTTTGCCAGCAAAGGACAGAGGAAGTTCACTTCTCTATTAAGGCTGACACTTACTAATGCTTTTTTTTTTTTTTTCATATTTGATACAAAAATCACTACAAGCTGAACATGGGATTTGATGGTGCTGGAGAAATTAATCAGAGTAGAGGAGCCCTTCAATTGCTTTATGTTGTTAGATATGATAAGATTTGATATCAATCTCTATTTTCTACCAATCAATGAATATCAAGTAGTAGCGATCATTTAAAGGTGTTACCAATTATGTTTCTAAACTGCAAGTACAAATGTAGCATTAGAGCTGAAGTAATGTCTACTTGGGCTTATTTTTATTGGCATTCCTCAAATATTTTTCCATGCAAAAATGGAATTTTTACTTATTTACTTGAAATATTTACTGGCTTCTTGTTTCCTCGCAGATAAACTCCTGACTCTCAAGGTTGTAACTTATTTCATCACATTGTGTCAACTGTACATTCCAGAAAGCCGCAGTCATCCTTTTGTCGGTGAATGTTTGGGGCAGCAGTGGTAGAGGTGTGCACTTCCCTTTGGAGCTGCTTTTGTCAATGAATGTCTCTCGGGTAATAATTGTGTAACCTGTTGAAAAACAAAAAGACTTTTTCTCACAATAGAAATGGATTAAAACAAAAAAAAAGATTCAATCAGAATTCAACCATCCTCTCAAACTTATGCTTCCAGAAGTTACAGCATGGATTAAACAAGTCTGAGTGGAAAAGCCTGCTTTAATGTGTTTCCTCTACTGTATTGTTTTAAACATAACCAAAATGGCATATGCAGTGTCTTTGTAGCTGTTCTCTCATACTCTTGCAGTTTTGTCTGCTCTTGCTGATTTTTTTTTCCTGAACAATGGGATGTGACAGCATATTTTTATTTAATCATTATATATTTAGTTGTTCTCAAGTGAGTCTGAGATTTCAGAGAAGTTTTTAAATAGCTAGCTAAAATATGTAAAAGAATCCTGTCCCAAAAGAGTCATGAGCTTTCAAATATTTCCTAAAAATCCCAATAAAATTGGTGAGAATTGTCAGGAGTAACATACGTTTCTTTGCTTTCAAAGTAAACTAGAAAACCTATTACTGTTTTATATTATAAGTCTGTAAGTTCTAAATTATTCCTTGAATTGAAAATCCAGGAAAATCCATTTCTCTGAATTGTATACTGAACTGTGTGTTGTACAGCTATTCAAAGTAATAGTTTTGATTTTTGATTAGTCCTCAAATCTGAGTTGTCTCTCTCTTTGTCTTGTACTTTTTTTTGGTGCAAATTAACACTTTATGTCAGAATAGTGTAGGACAGGGGACCTCTGTATTCAGAGGGCCAGCATCTCTCGCTGCTGTTTATGATCAGAAATTGTTTATGGACCAGGATGAATTGAATTCACTGTTACCCTTTCTTCTAGGTTTCATCAAAACATGTGAAATAAAGGTGGTTAAATAGGTTTCTTTAATTCTGTGGATTACTGAACAGAAAGAATAATCAGTAAAGGTGTGGTCTCTGTAGAATCAGTAGCCCCTGAGGCAATGTTAGATAGAGGAATACACCCAGTTCAGAAGTTCTGGTGTGGCAGTGGCTGTGAGCCTGCAGCTGCACCAACCTTTCCCCAGCACGGAGAATCAGTGAACTTCTAATGGTATGAAATGCTGTCTTCACCCTAACTGGCTTCATGCTTCTAAAACACCAGGTGTAAAAATGTGAAGTGTGCTTAAATTAGCAAGTGTGTTGCTGGAAGACCAGTCTTTTATCTAGCTCTTTTGCAGGCAGCAAATAGAAATGTTTTCTAGGTTGAATAATACTTCTCACAGATGTTGTAGAGTTAGCCAGCAATAACAGTAACTGGGGAGTTTGGATAACTTGTGAGCTGATAATGATAAAATAGTGGGCGATTTTAACAATAACAATGTAAATGTTAGTACCATGCAGCACAGACAACTTTATAGGATTTTAAAATATTGGAATAATTAATTTCTTCTGATACCTCAACACTGGGAGTTTGTTATCAACATGTAGTTTGAAGCTGCAGAAAGGAGTTTTTTGAAGGAGCAGGAGGTAATAAGCTGATTCCTGGCACCTGAGTCTTAAGCTGAGCACTGATTTAAGGTTAGTATAACGAGTCAGCAGTGCTAATACTTTGTTCGACTAATACTAGTACATTTTGTTGTTGGTTTTTTTTTGTTTATTGGTTTGGGGATTTTGTTTGTCTGTTTGCTTTTTAATAAAGTACATTAAGGTGGTATGTTCAGAAGTATGAGTAGCTTCCTTACCTTTTCCAAACCCACCGCTAACAATCAAGCAATGTCTGCATTTCTGGAGAAGACCATTAACTGAAGCTTTTAAAGCAGTTTGGTTTTTTGTTTGTTTTATCAAAAATTCAAGTACACCTGTAACGAGATAGCCCAGGTACTAGAAGATGTCGCTTAAAAGTTTGACTCTTACAAACATCTATTACAGTAAGAATTAGGGGAAATGCAATGTGCTGACACAAGTGTGTGAGTTCTTGGAATGTCAGGATGATTGCTGATGGAGATGAGGACAGATAACACCAGGGAGGAGGTTGTATGAATTCCTTTCTGCTATTAGAGACATTCTTGCTAAAATTTGCAGACACAGATCTTGAGTCCTGTAGCAGCATGTTCAGTGATACCTTGTGGATTCACATTAATGGATGAGTTTTTATAATGTGGCTGTCATGGGTTGAACAAAACCAGTGGTAGCTATACCCAAACAATTTTGGGAAACAAAAATTAACCATCCACAAGACTACTGAAATAAAACTATGAGACTACTGAAATAAAAAGGCAAACACAGACCTGCTCAGGAATCAGTCTGCTAAGGATTTTGTTAAATATTTGTTTGGATGACAAGGAAGTAAGGACACTGGGGAGAAGAGATTCATTCTGGGGAAGAGAGACATAAGTCAGTTGATTCTTTCAGTCTGAACAGATTCTTAATTTGATTCTGGGCAATGAAATATTCTTTTTGATGTTTTATTCTTCCTTTGTTATGGGAGCTGGATTTCTACCCAAACAAATACCAGACCTTCCTAACTTTTTTTCCCACTAGCTAGAGCAGCTTACAAGATGCCTGACATTTTCCTAGCTTTTTAATTGTATTGATACTAGTCTTGCATATTATTTTGATACTTATTTTTCAGAGGATAGGGTTTACTTCTAGTTTTCTAGTTTTAGTCCATATATGTCTTTTTTCCATCCTTCTGAAGACAGGATGAGAAAGATAAACATAGTCACTGCTGACTACAACTGTGAGCTAGACAGGGGTAGTCAGTTCCTGTGGCCTTTTTAAAGCTCTGGAAGTAATGGTGCTGTTCTGCGTGGACATATGGGGGTGCTGGCAACTATTCCAGTTTTTGTGAGAATGGTCTCTATCCCCTGGGATGGTAACTTGTAATATCTCTTCATAATGTCACTGGGCTCGGACTAAGTAATGGCTCCTTATCCTGACTGTGGCCCAAGTGTATTATCTAAAAGCCTTTGAACAATGTTTTTGATGTGTCTGATAATCTTTACCTATGACTTTCACCTTCACTTTCTTTTGAGAAAGGCAAGGTAAGATTATTTCTAATTATGTGTTTCTAGTTCTTTTGGAGTGATCCCACACTGTTTTGGTAAGCCCACAAACTATTTTGTTAGTGTGCCTGTGAAGTTCATCACGTTGTAGTTTCATCATTTGTTGTGCAAAGCAGCTGAAAGAACTTGCTACAGTCAGACACTGAGCACAAGTAGCAGGTGAAATTCAGAATTTGCTCGTATTAAACACTATTTTTTTAGCCGTCTGTCATCTTCTGAAGATAATTGTAGTATCTTCAAGATACTGGAGTTGGATGGAGAATTTGGAGATAGCTGTCCATTCCCTTTCTGGGGAAAATAAAAATTTTTAATCTATGATGAGGTTTAAATTTTCACTGCTCCAAATGTTTTACATTTACTGTCTTACCGCTTTCAGAATTCTGATCCTCAGGCCCATAGGGTCATACAGTGAGAGTCTGAAACGTCTCAATTCTGTGTGATTGTTGGTTTGCAAGGAAGCTTTATGGCTGGTTGACAGAGATCTCTTGTTGCAGCCTTGTTTGAAATCCTGTCTGCAGGAACATCTCATGTTAATTCCTATTCCCCTTTCTGCATTTTCATTTGAATCGCCCACAAAACCAAGGCAGTTGCTGCTTTCTTAGTTATATGCTCTTTTCTTAGTTGTAGCTCTCCTGCTGCAAATGACATTAAAAAGCACGCAAAACCAGCAAAACCACCTACAGATAATTTAAACAAGAAAAAAAAGAGATGCGTTCTGCTTAACAGTTGAATTTTCCTACAGCTTGTCTGCTGAAAGCCAGACTTCATGTGGCATAGCTGTAGTTCAGACAACTGTTTTAGTAACTCCTTTGGTATGGAGACTGATTACAAAGATGAATCACCTGCTCCTCATTGTTAGTAGCCATAGACACCATCACTTGAATTTCCACATGGAATATTCTCAAAGCAGCCACAGAGAGAGTTGCTGTTCTTTGGCTGATGAGAGGAACTCATTAGACTTTGCTAACACGTATCTGTGATTGGCTAATCTGATCTGTGCAGCTTTGACGTCTGCCCCAGTTGTGGGGATAGGGGATAGGACAGTGCAGCCAAGCATTTTAAAAATAGATGCAAATGCATACGTAGGGTTACTGCAACTCCAGTCTCACTGTGGTGTTAGATTAGTTATGTTAGACTTCGTAGTCCACCAGCTGTCTACCCCAATTCGGTGGGTTTTGTTGTCCCTTTCTTTTTTTTTTCCTAAGTATGGTAAAAAAAAGAGCTTTCTTTTTTTGTTCTTGTCTCTGAAATCACTAGATGTATTTATGAGATGGCCCTTGCAAACCAGTGGGATAATGTTAGAGGAGGATATGAAGGTCTGAAAATGGAAGAAGTTGCCAAGAAATGTGAGTGCCACGTGGGAGTAGGAGATGATCTTCTGATATCAGGCAGCAAATTAAGCTTCAGAATATTACCTTGCTAGATACTTGGAGAAGCAGGAGGTAAACCTGTGGAAATTCTAGAAGTCACAGAGGTAAGAGCAGTGTGGCTGTGCATGTCCCAGGTGGCCCATCAGCCACCTGTGAAGACAGGCTCTGTGGAGGCTCTAAGTGCTGAGCTATAAGAAGGTCATTAAGGTCTAGGAGCAGATGGTGTAAGGCCCAAACTGCAGCAGCAAAATTGGAGGGTATTGAGGATAGAGCTGGAGAACTGCACACCAACTGCTTCAAACTGCTGAGGCATGGAAGGGAGAAAAGAGTAGTGACCAGAGAGGAAAGGTGGGTCATTAGGGGTGTCTGTATGGAGTTTTGAGTTATTTTCCCAGCCCCTAAACAGGTTTGTCATGTAGTGAGGGGAAGTCAGAGGAAAGTGGGAAATTAGAAAAGAGAGTAAGTGCTGAGCAGTGGAAAGATCAGATGTACATCAGAGAGAGGCAGATTCATGAAGTAATAATCTCACCTGGCTGTATCTTTCTATCTTATACATATTAATTATTTTCTAACACAACTAGAATGGTTTTCATTTTATGTATGGATATAGTCACCTTGAATTGGAGTAGTTGAAAGGGGAGGCATTAAAGAGTTCTTTAAGAAAAACTAATTTTCCAAATTTATTAATTGTGTTTATTTTGATCAGTCTCAAACATAGAATTTTAATTTAGCATATGTCTGGCACATTTTCATTGAAGGAAACACTTGTGCATCTTAGTTTCCAAAACTCCCTGCTGAAGGAAGTGTTCTTCAAAAAACCAGACAATAATCTCATTAAAATGTGAGACTGTAGAAAAATGTAAATAACACCTTAGTAGTTTGTATGCCTAAGAACTTAGTTGTTGATTAAATAAGCTATCTAATATAATATTTAATTTAAGTCACTTGAGTAAAATGCCAGTGGTGCTGCACAGGTAGCTAATTGTGCATATGAGTAACAACCTTACCTACCCAAGGTGAGTTTGAGAGAGAAGTTGCGTGTCTTCTCCTAATACTACCCCGTCACCTTTAATTAAAAAATTCAGATGCAAGTACTTTTTCTTTTTTTTTAATGTGGAGGACTTTTCCTCTTTGTCCTTGTCCATGTTTCATCTGATAAGGGAGTGCTCAAACCCAGCATTTAGAACCTCTGACCATAATTCTTGCTGGAGAATTGAATCCTGTATGTAGGTTTCATAATTCTGTGATATACATGTAAGCTGCATTGTGTGGCTGCTTGATGAATGAAAAGTATTTGTTGTTTCTGTTTGCTTATTTGCATTCAAATCAACAGCTTTGATTTGTGTGCCTGATACAAAACCAGAGTTGCATAAGCTGCTTCAAGCAGATTATGGGTAATGTGGCTGGCATATTAATCCAGAGATCTTGGTTGGTGCTGACAGCAATTTCTAGACACTGCTATATTCTCAAAGAATGTGAACAAACGCTATACTGCAGGGAAATATGCCTTAGTGCTACTGTGCAGGTCATGGTTTGAAGACCTGTTGTCCAACCCCCAAATTTGTGATTTAATCCCCAAGAAAACCTGCCTCTAAATAAGTAGTTATTTGAGTGAGAAGGACTTGAATTGTCTATTCAATGTGGCAGATCAGTGTTTTATTCTTGCTGCTTCAAGCTGGTACAGTTTTCAAGAAATCCTAATAAACACTCCATTGTATAAAATTTTAACACCTCTTTCTTAAAATGTCTTTGTCTTCCTACAGTCAATGTATGTAATATTACAGATTAAAATTAATAGCGTTTTAAGAGATAGGGATGTTTATTAAACTCAAAAGCTTTGTTACAATAGTGATCTAAATAGGTAATTATGGAGCAGGTTTTCTCTATGTATTTCAATGATGTTGACTCATGATAAACCTAGTATGTACTCTCTTAAACATATTTAAATGAGTAATTATCTTAGCATAGGTTTAAAATTTACAGATTTTTATAACAGAAAATTATGAACTTTTAATCTTAAGTATTTCAGACTCTATTTTTATAGAAATAAGAAAAAAACTTTAAAGACAACTTCTCTCAATTTAAAATATTTGATGTTGAATAAAGAGGAAAGAAAATGAAAATGCTGTGTGTATGTAACAGCTGGTAGTAAAAGCAAAGAAACATTTATGTAATTTGTCTGTTACTAGAATAACTGGTAAGAGAGCTTAACAATTCTAGATGTGGCAGATGTGATGATTGTTTTGTAGTCGAAGCCAGAAGACTGAAAAGACTACTTTTTAAAAATTTTAAATTTTCTTACAACTTATATGTAGTTTCCACAGCTTTCACCAGGCCAGCAACTGGATGTTGCAAGGTGGGAAATGAACACAGCAAGATGGAAATTATGCTCTTGCTGCTGTGATCAAGGTGGTTGATGTTTTGGTGCATCATCAGTCTGGGCCTGGAGCGTTGCCTGGGACTTCTGCAGTCCTGGCTTGGCTTTCTCTGGAGCTGGTGTATGTGTGGATATGTATGTTTAGTTTGTTATTTATGTCTCTTCTCATTATGTGAGACCAGGTGTAGCTCACAGCTAGTCTGGGAGATCATGGTAGGATCATGGATTATAGTTTTAAAACAGAACTTGATTTAAGGTGTGTGATGATTCATAGGAAATGCATGGCAGTCCTTGAGAGGTTTGGTCATCCAATACTTCTGAACTCATTGAAATAGATCAAAAGAAATTGGGTCAGACATCACTGCAGTTTACTTTTTGTCTGAGTTGGCCAGTGCTTCATCACAGGACTGGACTTGTATTTGTGTCCTGCAAGCTGGGTCTAAGTTGGTTTTCCTGGTTTAGCAGAAAAGTTTTGCAGGTCATGGCTTGAGCACCCTGGCACCTGCTCTCTAAATTGCAAATCACAATTAAAAAAAAAAAACAACAAAAAACAACTGCTTAAATTACAATTATTTATTATTAAAAATAAATTTAAATCTGAAGATTGTCCTCCATGATTATTTGTCCCGGTTATTATCTTGTCTTGAAAAGGTCTTGGATGATTTTTTTGTGATTTTCATTTTTTTACTATTTTATTTTTTTAAGGAAAATTAGCTGTTCAGGTAAGCTGTGCTGTGTAAGTAACTAACTGTATATTTCCAGTACTTGTCAAATTTGATACAATGTTTGCTCAAGTATCTAATTATCTCAGTAAGTATTTCTCACACTGGTCCCTCTGATGCAGTGATTATTTGTGTTTTGTAGAGGAGTTCAGGCAGATCACGTAACATGTCTGTGTTCACATGAAGTCTGTGCTACAGCTGGAAATCTCTCTAAATCCTTATCTGTCAGCCTAACCAGTTAGACTTCACTTCCCCTGAGATAAAGGCACCCAAACCCAGTTTTAAGCTGTATTTAACCCCTCTGACATATTGTAAGAAATAACATAGCTTTTGGGTTATTATCTTTCTGCATTTTTGTGTCATTCATTATTGAGGAACTGCAAGGGGATGAATACATCTCTTGATTCCTGCTCAAATCCACGTGTAAGCTGGAAGCTGTGTGTACTGTGCATCTCTTTCATGCACTCTGAGATGAAATAGTTGTAGATATAATTTATAATAAAACCAATTTCCAATGTTGCTTACTTATTCCATGGTTTTTCTTAACCTTAGTGCTAATAGTAATAAAGATTTTGTGAATAGAGAAGTGCCTGTGTTGCACAGGAATGTGTTCAGTCATCCTGTGGGGATGTGGGGTTTTTTGGCATTCCATGAATTGGTCTGTTACCCTCTGGTGCTGCAGCTGTTCCTAAAAAAGGACGTGCCATTTCTCATGCAATAGCTTGCATAATGCTTACAAGGGAGAAAGTAATACAATTCCACATTAAAGCAAATATTATTCATGTGAGTTTATTACACAAGAAACATTATTTTTTTTTGTGAAATGATATGTTTTTGAAGAGTGTAAGAAAATGGAATGCTTAATTTTTCACTTGAAAAATGAAATGCTTAAGTTGCCTCATTTAAAAAATAAAATTAATTTTCTTTCCTCTCCTCCAAACACACTCTTCTAATATGCTTTTATGTACAAATGGTCATGATGGGTTTGGTTGCTTAGGGCTACACTGCATGTGCTCAGTCAACCTGACTGTGTGCTAGCCAATTGGAATGGTACCCAAGAGCACGGTCGTGATGTGTGACAAAGATCTGACCTGACAGTTTTACAGTTGTGCAGTGCATAGAGGTTTAGAGCAACAAAAAGGGGCATGAGGAAGTGCATGGTAGAGACCTGTGCTGTTCCTGCTGCCTCTGCAGCAAAAATGTGTTAATGCTCTAGTCAAGAAAACCCGAAAAGCTGTTTTCTCCAGCCCTTTTCCTCTGTCCTGTTTTACTTGAGACTGGCTAGATGTGGAGCCATCTATATTTTTACTTTGTTTAAAATACTGTCACACCAGTTGTGTTTTAATGAGGGAGTAATATTAATTCATTGCTTATTGGAAGATATTTCACTTAATGAATTAATATTAATTCATTACGTTGGAAGATATTTCATTTGTCTTTGGTAGGTTATTTTGCGTTTCAAATTTGAGATGCTTGGATTTTTTATTGTGATCTACTTCCTTATGCTCTGCTGTAGATTGGCATGGAACAATTTTCTTTTATCACTTGTTTAATGTTTTATTATAACTTGATAACTTTGTGAACAGTTACTGACTTGTTCAGGGATGTAGTGAACTTAAATGTGAACTATTTCTGACCTCTTCAGCACAGCGACAAAATATATCACACATGTGTTTGAGAACTTTACCTGTCTAATCTGCTGCATGGTACAAAAGATAAATATTTCTTTAGAAGGGGTGCTGAGTAGGTTTTCCTTGGTTCAGTCTTGAAAATTTCTCTGTATTGTTTTCTTTTGTATAACATGTTCTCTGTAAATGCTGTGAAAGAAAAAGTCAAAAGTGACTACTGGGATTTGAGAGCAAATAAAACCTAAGTGTGCCACAAGAAATTAGGTAGCCCAAACAGCAAACAGAAAAAAGGTCTGTGAGTGATTCTGAGGATAATTTAATGAATGCTTAATTAGCCTTTTTTGCTTTTAAGCAAAGATATGGTTGCTGCTTTTATTTTCATAGTGGTGTAGTGGTTGGAACTCAGATAATCTATTTGATTTCTTATTGCATGCTTTCTGCTTTGGTCCTTCATTATTTTACTCCAAAAAAATGTCAGGAATTATTACCTAGAGGCTTAAAGTTATAGCTTGTGGCTTGTTTGTCTGTTTGTCATGTAATAATGAAACCTTAGCTCAATTTCTTTGTTAATAGCAGAGTTATCTAAGCACTTAGGTATTTCTTTAATAATAGAAGGGGGTTACCCTTTCTGCCAGCATACAGAAAATTGAATTTTGTGTTTTTCACATACCTGTGTTCCTTTACAGCTGAATTTATCTTCCTTTTGCAGTTAACCTGGTGGCAAAGCCTCAGCCTCTTGTAGAAGTAGTGCCATGTGATCTTATACTTCTCCTTGCTTTGTCTTGCAACGTGCTTATCAGCATAGTCTGTGCAGTGTTGCTAGTGTGTTTGAGAACTGTAGTATGTGCAGGCAAGCCATATCTGCTAGAAATAAGGAGGCTGATGGTGGATGAATTTCACCCCTGACAGCAGCTCCTCTGTTTGCTGTGCATTGCTGCTACATTCAAAAGCATGCACACCTCACGTTTGGCTCTGGAAATCAGTTTGCTTGCAAATAGGAGGAGCCAAAGGAGTTGATGTTAGCAAGGGTAGCCCTGAAGTGTGGGAAGAAACAGGTGGAGAATTAAGAGATGGAGCTGAGTATCTGATAGGGTCAGTGAGCAATAGTAGGAGGAATGTGAGAGACTGGAGGGGAAGGCAAAAGAAAATGCAAATAACAGTTGAGGGGAAGGAATTACCTGAATTTGAAAGTAAATGGTTCTGAGGAACTCATGCGTGTATCTGAACAATAGCATTCATGGAAAACATTAGTGTTTTCATTGGCAACAGTGTTAAAGGCAGCAGTTGTAGATGCCAATGAAGTCATGTCCAAGTTCAATTTTAACAGGGAAAAAAATCTCTTCTGTAGAAGAAGCAGCCTCTTCTCTCCAATCAACTTAGTAGTAGGATATTATTGCTGTTTAAAAGCTTTCAAAATGCAGACTTTTAATTTCTACTGATTGTGTCAGAATAAGTTGTTGTTTTGCACTTGATTTACCTGTGTCAGTAGAATAATGAATGGTGGATTAAATAGAGGGGACTGAAGATCAAGGGAAAAAAAAAATTGCACACTAAGATTCAAAATAAAACTGAAAAATAAGACTCCATAGTGAAGACTAGGAGCCATAAAACTTGTATGAAAACCTTTGAGTTCAGAAAAGTTGTGTGATGGGTTCATGGGAGCTGAGGAAGACAGAGTAAGATCCTCGTGTTCCTCCAGAACACCGGAGTAGGTTCCCATGAGCTTGTGTTTGTTTATGCTTCTGAGAGTTTGAGTCAAAGCTTGAAAGCAGCTGAGGGGTCCATTTCTGTGTATAGTTTTATAGAGCTGGAAGAGCCTTACATGAAGACCACACAGTGGATTCCAGGAGTTCTTGCTCATTTTAATTTGATGCTGCTTTGACAAGAAAAATTTGAATCTAAGAGCTTTTAAGGACTCTTGAAAAGGAGGCTTGCTTAAGTGGTCTTGCCACTACAGTTTGGCTTCAGTGTTCTAGTCTTGTCTCGTCACCTCCTTAAAGTGTCTCTCGTTAGTCTGTTGTGGGCTCTTGTTTTTAATGAGCTCGTGTAAGTTTCTGTTCACAGCTGAAATGCTTTTGGAAACAGCCATCTGTTAAGAAGACTAACTGGCCAGTTGAGAAAAATCCTGAGCAATGTTTTGCTTTCTTCAGAGATAGATTTAAATGCAAACTATCAAATTAACTCCATCTTGTTATCATCTGGGTGGTTCACTTTTTGTTTATCACCCAGTTATAACTTGACTGGTGACATCAAAAACATCATCTGGGAGGGAGATAGAACTAAGTCTGCCACCTCAAAGCAGCATGTATTTGTGCAGCAAACATGGGGCTTGTATGTTGGAAATCTGCCACAACTGAGGTCTAGGGGGATCTATAGGCTAATCTCATTTTTTTCTGCTTAAGAGCACAGATTTGATTCTTTTGCAGACTGGGTGTTATTGGTCACCAGACTAATTAATCCTAAATGCCAGAGCATTTCTCTTTTCTGTTGTGGATATAGAATGAACAGCAGAGTGTGGGTGTTCAACAGCAGAGTGTGGGTGTCTTATTGATGTCTGCAATGTACCTGCGTCTCAAAGTACCTGCGTTAATAAAGGTGTTCTATTTCTCAAGAGCATGTCATTCCCTGTGGATATATTGAGCAATTACAGTCATGAGGACCTGGAGAACTCAGCAGAGGACTACCTCTTTGACCTTCGGTGGGGGAATCCAAATGCTCCTGAATTCTTTTCTCTGCCAGACCGCCGCAAGGTAAAAACCAGCAAATACTGTAGTACTGGTGTTCTTAATACTGGTGTTCATATAGATATAAGATCTAAGATTTAGGATATCCAGTCCTATTGAATTTCAGAACTATTTTATCAAAGCTTTTGTAATTCAGAATTTGTGTTAAACTCTACTTTTTTGACTCTCTAACTGGATTTAAATCTGGGTTTCAGTTACTGTGTGCTGCTTCTAGATAATGGATTTGTATATATTTAGCAATTTTAAAAAACCCAAAAACCCCAAGCTGACTATAACCTTAAATTTTCAACTGATGAATCAAACCTCATGCATTCTCAAAAACCTAAGGGGTTCATGATTTAATTAAGCTTACTGACTCTTTGTATCTCAGTCCTTCAGTGTTCTTCATGTTTGGGTTCAAGTTTTGATTAATAAGTTTCACTAATTTCAAAAGTGGTTATTTTTTATTTATCTGAAATATTCTGTGCTGTTATTGAGCTCTAGTAGAGAATAGCTGTGACACTTTTATGTTTTAAACACTTATCCCATGTGTGATGAGTTGGTCACTGTTGGTTCTATCCAGATGAATGCTTGTATTAGAACTAGTACCAATAAAACCAGCAGTGTATAGCTCTAATGAAAAGTAAGTGAGCTGAGAGGATTTTCTGTGGGATCTAAAGGTCAGTGCCACAGATTCCTTGGCAGAAGCAGAGTCTTGACTACTCTCTTGCATTTATGCAAGTGCTGTATGCCTAAATGTTTGCTTGTATTAATGTCCTCCTTTGTGATAATAGCATGTCATAATGGTCTTAAATTTGTTAAGTAAGTCTGTCTACTATACCATTCATGTCTGTCAAATTTTTTTACATTAATTTAATAATGGAAGCATGTGAATTTAAATATCAAAATGCATTTCCACAAAGTTACTTGATTCCTTAAAATAAGATTATTTGACCCTTTTCAAATTTTTTTTCTGAGGAGGAAAATCAAGTAGACAACTTCAGAATTTCTAACATGTGTGTAACTTCAGGGAACAAAACCCTTTTGAATTTGTCTTCCCACTGCAGCACATCAGAACTTGTTAACAAACACAGTTTTGCTGTGCCAGTTTGTTTCAGTGCTTGACTGACTGCTTTATTCTTCTGTTGGCTTTGACGGCTTGCACAGTTGGGACTGTTGAAGTGAACATAATGCTGCCTCCTTGCACACCTTACTTAGCTGTGCACACAAATGCAAACTGTTGGCAGAAGAGAGCTGTACAAATTACTGTAGCTAAATCTGCCAGATCTGGAGAGTCAGAGCTCTTAAGATGTAGTTTGTCTCTACGAAGATGTGTCTAAGGAAAGGACTGAGTTCTGGTGCTTATCTTTTACAGTTAGCCATTACAGACTTGATTTTCAATATTATTCTTGCTAACCTTGATAAACATTCGCTGTGTATTTTACTACTGTTGTAGTAAAACTCTTGTTTTAGCAAGAGTCTACTGAATTATTGTACATTCTTCTTGCAGGTTCCTATTACCTTGACATCCGTGGGCTTTGTTCCTCTCTATGGTCAAGAGCAGACACACAAAGTTCTTGCGCTGTTTGCACCATGGGACTCGCTCACAGGTTCCATTATAAGTTTTCTATCTCTGTATTGCTTTTGGGGTTTTCTGGTGTGAAAAATGCGTGTAATCAGGCCCTTGCTCATTTCATGCTACTGTGAGCCCATAACTTTTCCACTGTGCATTTGTTGTTCCCTGTCTTTTTGTTCATGTACTATTATTTTTTGTTGTATATTTATATACACAAGTGCTAGAACTTCGCACACTAGTCAGATCAGAACTGGACCCATTGAATTCAAAAGATATGTGGCAAAATAATGTGGTGCTTGTCTGGACCATAGTACAGCATGTATCTCTTGGTATCTTTATGTATGCTTAACCTCTCCAAAAGGTATTTATTGAACATTTTTAGAATCCATTTATTTGCACATGAATTTAAATGCTCTTTATTAATAGTGATTGATCAGCTCATATGTAAATTTGTCTGTAGCTTGAAGTCCTAGCATAGATCTGGCTGAGATTATGGTTTCTGTGGGTTCTCTCCTTCTGTTCTTCCTTCCTTCTTCCTCCCCTTCCAGTTTCTCCACATTTTCTTCCTCCATTTAATGCCATGTATATGATTGGCAAGTATGCCACAAATGTCTATAGATCATACTCTTCCTAACTGCTACTCACATGGCTGTCAGCCTTTTTACATTCATCTAACTCCCTAAAACTTGCACAGTTTCGATATAAATATCTATTAGCCACCCAGTAGTAAAATACATGTATGAGTGTGACTTATCTTGACAGGCAGTTTTCAGTGGAAGGAGATGTTAGAGCAGTGTTGAAAGATAGTGCTTATGTCTCAAAATAGTTCCTGTATACCATACTGAAAAAAAATAAAGAAAAAAAAAGAAAAAAAACCCAAACCAAACACACAAAAACCCCCCAAAAAATGCCCAAAGCCAAACAAACAGACAAATAGTCCCTAGTGTTTATTAGTCTCAGTTATCAAAAAAAGTTTTGGACTAGGGAGCATTTCATATGGGTAGAGTGTACAGTGCCCCATTGGTTGTGCTAGGGTAGTAGGAGCTACATTAATGTAGT
This sequence comes from Dicaeum eximium, assembly GCA_013396995.1. Taxonomy (NCBI): domain Eukaryota; kingdom Metazoa; phylum Chordata; class Aves; order Passeriformes; family Dicaeidae; genus Dicaeum; species Dicaeum eximium. The sequence continues at coordinate 31,093 of VWZP01004050.1, read as the reverse complement.
GACATCTAGAAGGTGCCTAATGTGATTACATTGTTTCTCCTGAGTATTTAGCAACTTTAATGAATATGTTTCTTTTGGAATGGTAAGAATCACTAACTATTTATTTCCCTTATTTCTTTCAAGCTGTAGCCCTGTATCTTGCTGACCAGTGGTGGTCAATTGATGACATTGTGAGAACATCTGTCCCTGCTAGACAGGGGCTTCATCAGGTAAAGCGCTCCAACATTCACCTGGCAATTAATCCTATACTTTAAGATAATGGCAAATAGATAGTGTGCAAGATATTACATGTTTTAATTTCATTTGGAAATGAGAGGGCTGTTGCAAGGGAATAGAGGAATAGGTACAAGGGGGAAAGGAACCTCAATGTGAAGATAGTGTCTAGAGCAAGAATGACCTTTGTACAACAGCTTCATATGTAGATAACTTATATGTTAGCTGTGTTACCATTTTTTTTCTTTTTTCTTTAGAATATTGTGATCTGGTTGTGTTTAAACATCTTGGTAGAATAGCAGTACCTATTGATCTTATCAGGACACTAGTAAACCAAAAATACTTTCAGGAATGTGTTTGAGAGAAGCAGGTTGGAGCTGGTGGCTTGCATGAGGTGGTAGTGGCAATACATAAGGTTTGGAGAAATAAGTTGCCTGGTATCTGCTTTATTGCTCATCACTGACTTTTGTTACCATTATTTAACCCTGTGTAGCATGGAGTTTTCAAAAACTAGAAATCTGTGGTTTTCCAGGGGTGTAATTTATATCTGCTCATGGAATCTGGGCATTTGTCATTGATTTTTGCAATTTTAAAAATTTTCTCTAGTAAGTTTGGCAGGTAGCCTGGCTTTCCACATACTTCTTAATGGTAGGAAAATCAGGAAAGCTGAATCTTTTACAAGGGAGGTAGCTGAAAGTAAGCATTGGAAGGGATCATGGTTTGTCCTTTCTTCACTATTAGTAGAATAGTGGTGAACTCAAATTTCATATATAAAAGGAGCCCTGTAGGACAGATAAAAGGATATTGAATTCCTTATTTCATGCCACAGAAACTGTTGTAACAAGTTTTTCACTGCATCATGTCCTGTTGCCTGCCACTCTATCAGGAGTGATTGAGTGTGCCAAGTCCTGCCACCCTGAGGCTCATCATTTCTCCTTTGTATGACTTCAGTTACCTGCTGGCCTGGGAATTCTGATGCTGATGTACTGCTACTGAGTTTGGTGAATGTTTCTTAAGTACGAATATAGGTCTGAGTTAGATCATTACATTCTCACTCTACTGCTCTTTTCCTGGATTTTACATTGGATTGGGAGTGACATTGAAGACATGGAATATCCCATGGTTGTGATTTGTACTTAACCTATTGCAATGGCTTCTGAGCATCTTCTTGCCTTACAACAAACCTCAGAGGGTCACCCTGCTTTAGCACTTACAGCCTTCCCTTGAAATCTGTCTGCAGCTGTGTTAAATAAGGTCTGTCATGTATCGGCATTAACTAATCTGACCAATCTTCTGAAATGTTTTTTCTGTGTTCCCTTAGGTGAAGTCTGTTGGAGAGAGAGTTGTTCTCTATGTTCTGAATCGAATTATCTATCGAACGCAAGAAATGGAAAGAAATGAGATCCCATTTCTTTGTCATGGTAGCAGCCATTATGCTAAGATCATGTGGAAAAAAGGAGAGGCTATTGGGTTCTATTCTGTTAAACCTACAGGTAGAACATTTGAGGATTTTGGGATTTGGGCAGTAAAGGGGAGGAGATAGTTTGAAGAATATTGTATTAGTAGGCTTTATAAGCCTTATTGGCCTAATTGAGTTGGTGTTTTCCTGCAGTCATAAGAGAAAAGGTGGCTGTTAAAATCAATAGCTGAAATACTTACATGCTTTAGCAATATAAGTTCTTAGATTACCTCATAATTACAAAACATATTTAAAATTGTAAGAAATTTGATATACCTGCTTTCTTTTTTCTTCTGTAGAACAGTTGTTTACAGTTGGATTGGACTGTGCTTGTCTTGAGTTAGCAGAAACTGAAGACTTTTTAAAAAAAAAAATTCAAAATTTCACCCATGTTTGCATGTGTGTTGTATTCTCCAAATGAGTAGCATATGTGGAAAAGACCACTCTGTAAACAGATGTTTTGAAGGGTGGTAGGATCTTCAAGCATCCAATAGGGTACCCAAGTAATGTAACCTCTCTGCTCAAGTTTCCCTTGCTTGAAAAATGAAAATAATGATAGAATCATAGGATGATTTTGGTGGGAATGGACCATTAAAGACCATCTAGTTCCAACCCCTGTGCCATGGGCAGGGACACCTTCCACTAGACCAGGACCCCATCCAGCCTGGCATGAACAGGGGATGGGGCATTCACAGCTTCACAGTTTGAACAGGGTTTGAACATCCCCTTTCAGGGATGGGGCATTCACACCTTCTTTGAGCAACCTTTCCCAGAGCCTCACCACCCTCACAGTAAAAAATTTCTTCCTAATATCCAATCTAAATCTCCCCTCCTATGGCTTAAGGCCACTGCCCCTTATCCCATCACTACATGACCTTATAAAAAGTCCCTTGCCAGCTCTCTTGTAGGCTCCTTTCAGGTGCTGAAAGGCCACAATTAGGTCACCCCAGAGCCTTCTCTTCTCCAGGCTAAACAACCCCAGCTTTCCTCATGTGAGAGGTGCTCCACCCCTCTGTTTTTGTGGCCCTAAAATAAGTATGTTCCAGGGTCCTAAAAAATACAAGGTTGCAAAGACTGACTGGGTTGTATAGACAACTTTGTTTCTCATTGGCCTTGTTAGAGAAGAGGACAACACTTCTCCTAGTTCAGATTCACTGAAGGGCCTGACACAGATTGGCTATTAATGGACTGTCTTAGTGCCATTATAATGCCATCCCTTTCTCACTGCTGAGTTCATAGCTATCCATGGAATCCTCTGATACTGAAGTACCTATGTGTTGTCTCCATCTGTTCCATGTTTGTTTAATTTAGGATAATGTGTTGTTTATGGGAGAATTTCAGTGTAAAATGTCCCAGCATTTTGTTGTGTCTTCATTTAAAAAATTTGAATCATTGTTTCAGTCTTTAAGGAAGAACTGAATTACTTTTCATATTTGTCCTGAGAAGTCATGTAATCAGCATAAAAATGTAATTTAATAATTTTGTTTTCTCCTATTCCCTCTTCCATCTTTCAGCTTCATTTTTACTAGTTTTCATATGGAACTGTATAGTAAAATTTCAAAGTGAGCCTTTATTCTCTGTCTTGTCTATTCTTTTCTAGTGCTACAGACTTTTCTGTTACATTATTCTATTGATGTATCTTGGCAACCTTATGAAGCTTGCTCAAAAAGTCAATAAATGACTTATAGAAATTCTTTATTTTTAATAAAGTTATTAATTATTTTTATAACTACTTACTGTTATGTAGTTTGGGATTTTTATAACTTACAGAAGTCTTCATTTAAATATGCTAAAATCCATGCTGCAGCACGTCAGTCAGCATGCAGTTATGTTCATACTGATGGATGTTTTTTCCTCTGATTATTCCAGGAAGCGTTTGTAGCTCTCTTCTTCATCAGAAGTATAAGTTGCCAGTGCTAGACACAGTGTTTGTTAGAAAGAAACATCGTGGGAAAGACGCTGGGCTAATCATGTTGGAAGACTTTGTGGATTCCTTTACTGAAGAGCCTCTTGGCCTACGATATCCACTGTCATCCTTCATGTATACAGGCAAGCTCTTGAATTTTTTTCTTCTGATCTTCTTTGTGGTTTCTTTACATGTCCAAATGAGTATTGTCATTCAAGCTCCATGTTTGTGGCCTCATCTTCAGGTTCTACGTTAAATTTTCTGCACTTTGGTGAAGGCTAAAAAGCGTGATTGTTTAAGATGAAGTAGTTCTTGATTCAATTTTTAATCCTCTATGTAAAACTAGATTATTTGAACTCTGTTGGCTTTCTGCTGCTGTGAAGTTTACCACTGTCCAGTTTGCCCCACCAAGCCTGTAGCATGGGCTGAGGTGTTTCTGTGTGGGATCTAATGTATATCTGCCTTGTAGCACCTTTTTCTTGCTCACACCTAAACCTCATGTGGTTGTGTAATTCATGCTCTCTCTGAACTTCTGATGAAGAGGACATACTAGCCTCTGCTTTAACTTGAGCATCAGAAGGCACAGTTCTAAAATACAAGGAAAACACATATGCTGCTTCCATTAGCAAACCAAGAGAACCATGTTATGTAGGAAATTACATGGATTCTGGAAACTGTGTTCTTGGGACTGTGTTCAGACAAGGAGCATATTTCTTTTGCCCTGTTTCCTTCCTTCTTAGGCCATTTGTCAGGGTTCCTTCTATGAACATTTTTATCTGGCCTTCTTAACCAGTAGAAATTTTCTGCTTTTCGAAGCACCTCAGTCTGTCTCTGGATCTGATAAGACCTGATTTGTTGGGCTTCAAAGAGGAAAATTACTTGAGCAGAATTTAATGACTAATTCATTTTCATAGCCAAGAAATGACACAGTGGGGATCTTGGGCTCTGAAAGTGTGTATCAGTAGTGAAGCAGGTGAAAAATAGTAGCTTTTTCTAGCAGTGACCAAAGATTAGTGTCAAAGCATGCATGCCTCTTCACCTGTATGTGAAGATACATGATACAGGTAGAGAGAGAAAAGAGATGGGAGGACAGCAGCACAGAAAATATTCTGGAAGTGAACAGTGATTAACCCTTCAATGGCAAACTGTTAACACTCCCAGAGAGTACTTGTCACAGCTGCCTGCTACAGTGTGAGGTGACAAAAAGCACTTGACTACATTCTCTGCTTAGGAACCCTTCTGTCCTGAGTTGGGTTTTGTAGTAGGCAGGAACAGTAACTAGTGAAGTCTCAAAAAATCTCAAGTGGGTACCAGGAAAATACGAAAATCCCATTCATCTTTGCTTGCAGTTTAAGATAATAGGAAGTATTTAAACTCGTATTAAGAAAGGATTAATAAAGAAGCATGTGTAGGGTAAAGCAATATTGTTTATTTTGGACTCAACTATTTTGTTAAACAGCTCTTTCTGTTGTTGTTTGTGTATGATGGTAGATTGCAAAATAATTTGATTTCAGATAAACTTCAAAAACTGAGATATACCTGAGTATATAGTATCATAATATGGTGGTTTTTTTCTTGTATTTGCTCAGCTTGTAAGCAGTACCTTGAGAAGTACCCTGGGGATAAAAACCTTTTGTGGCAAGTGGAGGGAGTAGGAGATTGGTTCCAGAGAAAATCTATTATGTCTATAGTGCAAATGGAAAATCTCAAAATTGCAGGTATGGATGCTTTTTTTTGTTGTTTTCTGACACTTTGTAAAAGTTGAACAAATACACTATAAGAGTGATTTCTGTGAATACTGTGTAGAAACTAGCAAAAAGATTTTTATTTGTCCTGAGACCTGTGAGATCATATTTGGAATGGTGTCATGTTTTAACCCCAGTTGGCAGCTAAGTACCATGCAGCTTCTTGTTCACCCACTCCTCCCCCTGGGGATAGGAAGGAGAGTCTGAAAAAAAAGTAAAACCTGTGGGTTGAGGGAAGAACAGTTTAATAATTAAAATAAGATAAAATATAATAAATATAATGAAAAGGGAGACAGAAACAGATAAATAAAAGCTGGGAGGGAGAAGTGGTGCACAGTGCAGTTGTTCACTACCTGCTGACAGATACTGAGCCAGTCCCCAAGCAGTCCCTTCTAGCCGACTGTCCCCAGTTTATATACTGAACATGATGTTCTGTGATGTGGAATATCCCCGTGACCAGTTCAGGTCAGCTGTTCTAGCTATGATCCCTCCCATCTTCTTGTGCACTTGCTCACTGGCAAAGCATGGGAAACTGAAAAGTCCTTCACATAGGGTAAACACCACTCAGCAGCAATGAAAACAGTGTATTATCAATATTATTTTCATATTGAATTCAAAGCACAGCACTGTGCCGGCTAATAGGAAGAAAATGAATTCTATCCCCTCTGAAAGTGGGATGATATCCACTCCTTATTTTCTGTATCTTTTACATCACACCCAGGTTCTTCTCTTTGCAGTACACTGTTACCTTTCCTGTCTTCTGATAGATGTGCACACATCGTGCATGTGTATCATTGCCTTGGTCTGTGGGCCATCCCTCTGAAATGTCTGAGTTCCTTCAGTCCATGACTTTGAGCTCCATCTATTGTAACAGTCTTCCAGGGCAGAAAAGATTTTGCATCAGGTTGGATTGTTGCATGCTGGAGCTTCCATCACTGCACTTGTTTGGTTTCACAAAGTTAATTCTTTATTAGTCTGGGTGATTTTTACTGTAATACCCTTGATGTGGCAATTGAATAGGAATCATGTTCTGATCCCCAAATTCAGAATGGTGAAAACAGGTGCTGTGAGGTACCCAGTTCAGTGATAGGCATATAACCATGAAAGAGATAGTATAGTGTTATATGAGAATTAACATCATGCAATTTAATTAACTGGCTACTCTCACCCAAAATCAAATCCCCATAAGGAATGCAAAGGACTTCCCCACCTGCTAAGTGGACCCAAGTGCTTGAGCAAACTCAGTTCCACAAATTATTTTGCCTTTTCCTGAAGCAGGAATAACCCAGATTGTTTCCCTCTGCATATTTATGCACACTACAGGAAACGTATCTCTTTCTACGATGTGTATAAGTCTGGACTGTGCTGTGTCCGACTGACTGTCAGATTCCCTAGTGTTTACTTAACAAGTGGCTTCTGCTAAATGTGTGTCCCAATGTTTGAAGGTCCTGCCCCCCACTGTGCCAGGATAAATGGGTAACAGTCTGTTGTATAATTTAATTTTTCTGGAAGATGGTGCATGACAGAGTGTGATATTCCCACTCAATGCCATGGTCTTTGGCTTAGTTGTCTATGATGTTGTTTAGGAAATTAATCCCACTATCTCATTCTGGAATTCCTGGGACACTCTGTCATCTTCTTAAGGCTTCCTTCTTAAGGCCCACTGTTCCTGGTGGTGGCATGGGGTTCAGGCTATGTTCTTTCTTCTCTAGTTGTTGCTTCCACCATTATAAGCACATGACATTTTTCCCTGGAGTTTTGAGAGAGGGTAATATAGTCTATCTGCCCAGTCTCTCCATACTTCTATTTCAGTTGTCATTCTCTATACTAGAGAGGCTTTAACAACTTAGCCTGTTTAATTGCAGTGCATGTTTCACATTCATGGATAATCTGTGCAATTGTGTCCATGGTTGAGTCCACCCCTGAATCATGTGTCCACCTATAATTTGCATCTCATCCTTGATTATCTGAGGTGTCATGGGTGCACCAATCTAGAAATAATTTTCCCTTACATTGACAATTCTGATCCACCTGAATCGCTTCAATCTTAACAGCCTGATGCGCTTTCTGGTTGTTCTCATGTTCCTGTGGCCCATTTCTTGGGTGCATCAGTCTCTATGTAAGGAGCTTTCACAACCAGGTTCTCCGCCTAGACAGCAGTATCTTCTCACAATGTGGCAGCTCAGATAGCCTTACTTTTTTGCTGCTAGTTATTCTGCTTCCATTGCTGCGACTACCCCAGAAGGCATTTGCCACTGCACAAGTCAGTATAGAACTAGAATGTTGGCCATTTTTCTCCTTCAGCAATGTCTAAAGCCAGCTGGATGGCCCTCACCTCTGCAAATTCACTTGATTCACCTTCTCCTTCAGCAACTTGTAGGATCTCTGATCCTTTCCTACAATGTGGCAGAACAATAGTAAGTAAGGCATATTTCTTCTCATTTTCTGGTAACTTATTACACAGTGAGTTCCTCTTCAGTACGAGTCACCTCCTCTAGTGATATTCCAAAATCTTTTCAGGCCAGTCCTTGATCACTTTCAAGATTCCTGGACAATCTAGTTGGTGCAGTATTCCTGCTGGTGCACCATTGTGGTAGTGACTGGCACCTGTTATTCTTTAACAGCTCCACAACAGAAGGGTCCTCTGAGAGAAAATGCCAGGCAGACAGATGCTTAATTTCCCCTGTCTCCAAGGTAGCTGTAGTGAAAGCCCACTGCTACTCTTTTGTGTCCTTGAAATATCTTCTTCTGAAACAGTCTGTGCCAAAGATGCACAGAGTCTCTGGGCCAGTCACAGTGACATGCTTTTGCCACTCATTCCCAGTCAGGCTAGTCTCAGGCTCCAATATAGTCAACTGTTGGGACCTCCCTGTCACTCCAGAACTACAAATGGGTTCTTGCCCTCTATAGCATGCTGGCATTATGGCACACTGTGCACCAATGTCTATTAGAGCATTATGCTCTTGTAGGTTTGACATTCTAGGCTACTGGATCCTCACATTCCAGTGAACTTAACTGATCGTCTTCTCCCATTGATGGGAGGCAGGGCCCTCTAGTACTGGATATAGAATTCTCCACCCACTTCTTGTGAGAAAGGATTAGAATTCTTTAGCATAGATTCAGGAGTAAGATTAGCCATTCCATTCTGGGGAATTGCCTGCTGGAAACTAGAGCAGCAATTTTCCTGGAAGAATCCACATTTGTGATTGTTTCTCCTTGCAGTTCATGCCTCTAGGGTGGAGATGGATTTTCCATCTCATTTTTTCATATCCTTTTGTGGTCCCACAGGATTTTAAAAACCATTGTGTGTACACTTTATCCTCTTTCTTGAGCAAAAGAATGCTCTCTTAATAGCGGAGATACTTGTCTATACAGGTGGGGAGTAGAACCTGTCTTCTTACAGCAACTCCAGGAGTTGCTGTAACTCCTGGAGCTGTTTTTCATGCTTTTTGAACAGATTTTTTCACAACTGAGAATCAAGTCCATAGGTAGGAAGAAAGATTTTCTTTGTATTCTCCGAGATAGCAAACCACTTCATCCACTGCAGGTACTTCATCTCTCCAGGTCATTAATACCAGTGAGTTGACACATGATGATGGTGTGCTACATACACGAATATCTACCATGTGGGTTACATGCATTGGACTTTGTCTAGATCTGTATGGGACTGCACATTCTTTGGCTCATAACAAATCATCTCTAGCACAGCTAGCTTGCTCAGATAATAGATACCTCTCTCTCCATGGTGGTCCACTTGCCTGGGTGACATGGAAAGTCTTCCTTGAAGACCTTTCTTTCACACTTGACAAGCAACTAAGCACCACACATCTGCTTGTTACCCCCTTAGTGGGGTGGAGAGGAGAATATGAAAAAATGGTGAAACCTCTGGATTGAGACAGGAACAGTTTAATAATTGAAATAAAATTAAACAGAAGCATAATATAACAATAATCATAATGAGAAGGGAGATATCAAAACCACCCAAGAGAGAGAACTGATACTCAATGCAGTTGCAGTGATTAGCCCCTCCCAGTTTATAAACTGGGCTTAGCAATGTGGTATGGAATATTCCTTTGGTTATCTGTCCTGGCTGTGTCTTGTCTCCAGCTTCTTGTGCACCTGCTCAATCAGCAGAAGAAAGTAAAAACTCCTTGAATTAGTTTAACCCAAATTTAGCAAAACTAAAACATCAGTGTGTTATCTCACACTAAATTCAAGACAGAGCACTGTATGAGCTATTAGGAAGAAAAGTAGCTCTATCCCAGCTGAAAGCACGACAAGCAGTTGTTATTTAAAGGTACTATAATTTTCGCTTTCTCTGTTTCCCCTTTTAAATCTTCACAGCAGAGGCCTCAAAGAACGAAAATAAGAGTTTGCAAGCAGAGGATAATTTTTGTCAGTCTGCAGCATCTCAAGCAAGTGGACCAAGGACTGAGGTAGAAACACAGCTAAGTGTAGGTACACAGTCTGTTACCACTTTTTTTGAATGTATTGTTACTGAAAAAACAGTTATGAGAAATGATTTTCCCCATATCATTACAACTGAATTTGCCGTAATGTATATAATACATAAATAACTTTGTTACTTTCGGTGTGGATGTAATGCTTCCCAGTGATGTAATGCTAATGACAAAGATGGGTTGGTGGTTTTTTGGTTTGGTTTTGTTTTGGTTTTTTTCGCTTTGTTTGGTTTTTGGTTTTGGCTTTTTTGTTTTGTTTTGTTGTTATGATTTTTCTTTTGTGGGCAGGTGGGGTTTCTCCATGCATGTAGAGAGTCTGTGCCACAGCTATCAGGGTCTGCGATTTGAGCTGTTTACCAGCAGATTACATAAAGGAGAATATTTCAACTGTCTCTGAGATTAAACTGTTTAGAGTGTCTGTTTTTAGAGGTACATCTCCATGTCACAGTTCAATATGATGGCTAATGTTAAGTTTGCATGGAGAGTTACACACTGTCCATACAAAAAGACTGCAGCTTTCTTTGCATGTATTTGATATAGCAACCAGATTACAGCTGCTTGTGGACATGTGGTCATGAATATACTTGGGTCATTAATTATTATGAAGCTCTTCCTTTATTTAATTTGTGTTCTGAAGAAACACAGAATGTGATTGACAGTCATTCATAGCTCCAGATACCATGAGCATGGATTTGCATGCTTTAAGGACTGTCTGTGTTATTGACAAGACCAGGCTTTCATAAAAATAAGTGCTTTAATTAAAAATGGGAAATAATGGCTAAATCAATACTCTCAGGTATTAATATTTAAACTTTAGATTTAGAATTTAAGTAAAGTTTGCCCAGTTGAGAAAATTAGTATTTCCCAAATCAAAATTGACAGAAAAGTAGTGATGTTTTTAATCTCTGTGACTGGAAGCAATAACTCTCAGTTGTCTTTCATTTGTAACAGTGTCTCTAGTCTCATCTCTTGAGTTTTAGATAGATTCCAATAATGATCTAAAAACTTATACATTTTGGTTATAGAGCTATATGGATATATTTGGAGAATATAGAAGAGTGATAGTAGTTATTTTGATTTTTGTTGCTGTGAGTTAAGAAATGAAGGCCTGCTTCTTGCCTTTTTCCAGAGGAAAAGACAGTATATACCAAAGTGCTCCAACTCCTCATAGCTTGGCAAAACTGCTGGCAGCTCTAAAATTGACATCTGCAGTATCTATAAGCAGTTCTGCAACAGGTTGAAAATTGTTGGACCACCTAAGAAAATAAAATATCCCACCTTCCCCCAAACCATGGAAAAACTTCTCCCAACTTTAATTTTCACCTTTCACTTAGTGCTCCCTATTTTATGCATTTTGATTCTAGAATAATTTTTTGTTAGTTTACAAATCCTTACATATTTAGTACTCACTCTGAAACTACTTCAAATAGCAGAATGTAGACATGGCCACTTTTTGCCAGCCTTCTTCCAAGTATTGGATGAGAGACGGGAGAAGTGGACCAAGAAGCTGATCATTTCTAAAAAGTTCCAGATTACTAGCAGCTACGAAAAGACAATGTACATAATTTTATTTTAATGTGTACAGCTTGTACTCACTTTATTGTATCGAGTGCTGAATCCTCAGCTAACTTGCAGAAAAAAATTAAGGTATTGGGGTGGTGTGGAGAAACAGGAGACAAAAAAGCTCTAGGGAGAGGGAGCTAAGCAGCCTCTTGTGCTGACTGTGCATGTAAGCTGCACTACTGATGATCCACCAAGTTCTGTTTTTATTTATTTTTTACATGGGTTGCCATATTCTGTTGGATGTCATAATAGAAATAAAACTATAGAATAGGATATAAGTATAAAACTAAGACTTTGCAATTACGTTTTGCCAACCTCTGCAGTGTAGTCCCTTGGGTTTATAGAGAAAGGGGAAACAAACAGAAAGAGGCTCCTGTAATTGAATCATGCAGATCTTTGTTATAAACAGAAATCTTAGGAAAAAAATCTTGGTAGTATTGTTTATACTGACAGATCACTTTCAAATCTTGTGTTCTACATTGAGGCCAGAAGTAAAACACATAAAATCTAGTAATCCATAACATAAAGATAATTTTTTAAAAACGTTCGATTTCTTGAGACAGAAGACTTAGATATAAATTAAGAATTATTGTAGCTGCTATTTTATAGGATCCTTACTATGAAATAGTGCTTTAGAAAGTTGCAGCCATGGGTAGGATTATGAAGGTATTCTAGTAAATTCAGAACATTTTAGAATAACATTAGCTTTGCTTTTGCTCCACAGGCTGACTCTCAGAAAGGTAAAGAATCAACAGATGTCCATGCAAGCACATCTGAAGGTAAAAATAACCTTGATTATCAGTATTGCAATTACTCTCAATTGATAGTTTTGCAGTCTGTGTTACAGATTTCTGTTTTACTTCATTTGTCTGTAATATGGATATAAAAACATGTTTTCCTCTAAGGTGCTGAGATTCAACTCATATACCTTTTAGAGGAATTCAGATGAAATTGTTATGAGTCTGGGGAAAGATACTATTCAGAAAAAAGTTCCACAATGAAATGTTGTTTTAGTGGCACTCAATTTCTCTTGTGAACTATTTTCACATGGGTTATAGTTCAGGATTATTATTATATATATTATACTATATATATAATGTAATGTAATATATATATTATATATATTATATATATTATTGTTATTATAGGATGGGGAGGTTATATGTAAATCTTAGACTGAATTTGTTCACTTGAATTTTTATTTCTTTTTTGTGTTACTCTCCTAAGACCCTAACATAACTCATGTTTCCGTCTGGACGCGAAGCAGTCATTTAAAACGTCAGAGACTAAATAAAAATAGACAGGAACCTGGACTTGAAGCTACCCAACGAGATGAGGAAAATGCTCTTCAAATGTCCAAAAGCAGGTACCAGGAGCCCATTTTTACTGATTTCTTAGTTTGTTGCTCTGGTCATGAACTACATTAGTGTGTCAGAGTGTGCAACAGGTATTTCTTCTCCTTTCATCCTACTTGCGTGATTTTAAAATTACTAAAAGTGAAGTCTAATGCAAGAAAGGAAGAAAGAAAAGTGAGACATCATTTGAAGAGTGCACCAAAATGTAGCGCCTGTGAAAGCTCAGTAGATACGAGAAATAATAGGAAAAGAGTGAAGGCTGAGAGTGTCCTATTGTAACTGAACCTGTACAATGGTAAAAATATTTGTATTCACAGTGTAGTTTCTTGAGATGATATATCTGGACTTGTATCCATAATACTCTATGTGATCTTTGAGGAGTTATCCCTTCCCAACTTCTTGTTATGGTTGATACATTGCAGTAAAGTATGGTCTGACTGTTCAATGGGGGAGCTGGTTACTGCTTATCAGCTAATACAAGTACTATAGGGAGCCATGTCTTCAAAGGAAGCCAGACAATATTTTAAACCATCATATCTGATCTAACATCCTGAAAAGAACCCAAAACCATTTCCAGTTTAAATGATGTTGACCTGTGTAACAATCATCAGATGTGGATGTGAAGAGTAGTATGACTTGTGTGCTGTAACAGTTCTTACAGGACAGGGCTTGGAGTAATAATTTGTACTGGCTTTCCATTCAGAAGATCTATTTTAAGTAAATAAATAGCCCCTTCCTCCCTCATAGAAACACCGTGCCCACCCCACCCTCCTCCACGTATATGTCTCCCTCTCATTCTCTTCCAAAGAAACCCACTTCAACCCCTAAAGTCTCCTTTGACAAATGGATGATAACTTGATTATTTTCTGGGGAATCACTCAAGCTTCTAACATGAGTTTTTTTAAAACGGAATTAGTTGTGGGGATTTTCTTTGTGCAGCTGTGGCCTTCAACTAGGTACTGCCTAATTTTTGTGTTTAAATTGCTCTGTGGAATTACAGATATTGTATTGCTGTGCTGCACTGTCAGTGTACTGCCCTAATCTGTTTCAAACAGGTTAAGCGGCACAGTTTGATGCCACAGCTTAAGAAATGCTGTTACTACTAATAATTGGCTAGTTTGTATGTGAGAGGAGTAACCTGATACTGAAAGTCATATCTTTGGCCTTGCAAGATTAAGCCAATGAGGTGTTGCTGTTACACAAGATGTGTTACATGGTGTTTTTAAGCAGAGCTAAGAGGAATGCTAAAATGAAGGCATCAGAACAGGGTATCAGCTTGGTACTTTCCTTCCATGCGCACCAACAAATGAAACAGGGATTTCTGTTGTGCACTTTTCTGTGGAGTGTCTTCATTTTAAGACTGGCGTGTAGGATAAAACCCTCCGGTACTGCCTTTATTATAAGATCACAAAGTGGACTCCTGTGAATCTATTGCATGCACTTTTTTCTTTAATAGTATGTAATAGTTTGAGTTCATCTAAACTTTATCATCTTGAAAGTGAGAACTGAATATTTGAGTTGCTGTCACTACTCTGCAGTAGTGGGGCAGTGCATCAGCACTTCATCTTTAGGTATCTGCTAATGTAATCTCTAGCTGATGGCAATTTATTCACCAATGATGTGTTTATTGCCTTGAATTATTTTACAGTCATGGTCTTTGTAATATCTGTATTTTCAGTGATTATACGAATACAGTTGCTTTCATAATTCCATAAGTTGAAACTGTTTCTACATTGGGGGTGGGGGGAAAAAGAAGCTGCTTTTCTTGGCCCTTTGTAGCTTTCAAATATGTAATGCATCACTACTTTCTAAATTTAAAATAACAAACTTAGAGAAATTTCAGATTTCTTTCCCGTAAAATGGAGGTGAGACAGATATAATTTTATAATTGCCAGAGCAGTTTTCCTAGTTATTATTTCTTTTCCTAATGAGGAGTTAGCCGTTTTTAGATGCATTTAGTTTTCTTGATTCATATTTCCTGTGGGAAGCATGCACTACATAATTGGTCATGACAGAATTTCCCTGCTTAGATCACCAAAATTATGTATTAATCTAAAAGATATATCTTAATACCTGCTACAGGCCGGAACTTCTTGCCCACACGTCTGAAAGCTCTGAAGACTTAGCAGAAGTGCCTAAGGTGGATACTGTTGAGAAGGATGAGGAAATAATTGTTGAAAATGAGGACCAGTCTGTATTAGAAGCGGAAATGCATGTATCACCCTCTGAGAAACAAAGTGAGACAGAGGTGAGCTGGATGGGAAAGCAATAGCAGATAAGTTTGGAATACAGCTACAGTTTGTGTTAAATATGGCCCTTGCTACTTTGCTCCATGTGACTCTCAGCTCTTTGATTTTTCACACCAATGCTTCATTAAGAGGTGTATCTGAGATGTTAAGACTAGTACAGAATTAGTTTCAGGGAATATTTCACTGTATGTGTTTTGAACAATAGAGTTTATAGAATCTTCAGTAAGGTGAATTTCTAGCTTGTCTACCATCCTAATTTTCTTCATTGAGTTCTCCTAATAAGAAATTCCTGAGAACTGCAATAAGGTTAAGCTCTGACCCAGTATCTCTAATTTGAGAAAAAAACTTTTTGGCGATGTCAGTAGCTGGTATGCTTCAGTGACTTCTATTGGCTGCTTTTACTTCTCCACTTAAAACTTGCCTGTTGGATTTAAACATCAACTTTAAATCCAGCTTTTAGCTTCACCTTGTTAACAACCTGAATTTAGATTTCTGAGTATTCTTTGTGCCCAGCAATGCCCTCAGAGTTTTATGTTCTTACTGATGGATGAGAAAGTGGACCTTATGCATGTTGGGTTCAAGGAATGACTGCAGCAGGCATGAGAGATGTATTAAAAACTTCTTGTCTTGGCTCCTAACCGTAAGCTATGGTCATATATTTAGTGCAGATGGCAACAACAAACTAATACTCTGGCTGAGCTAGCTAATCTGCATTAAGTTCTGCCTTCTTAGTACACAATTCTAGATATCTGAGCTATCTGCTTCTCACATTAAACTGCAAATTTGGATCACATGTACATCCATTAGTACTGGGAAACAATACCTGGGCATAATCTTGATTTACGAATATGTTTGGTTTTTTTTTTTGTTGTTAGGAAATGCCATCAGAACCTCTTAATGGTGAGGTAGCAGAAGAAACTGGTAAGACCTCACTCATGGCTGAAGGGGAGATGGTAAATGAATTTCCAAGTGGTGAATCAAAATTGCTGTCTGAGAATCAAGGAAAAGAACCCGTAATGCTATCTGTTCCTTCAACCCTTGATGCTGCAGCAAAACCTCCAGAAGACACTGAATCAGAGAAGGTGAGAGAAGTGAAACAAAATGTGAAGTCATTTTTACTTCAAAGTGTATGTATCTTGCAGCGACTTTTTTCTTTTGTTAAGTAACAGAAAGTAGCCCCTACCATTGTATTAAATTATTGGGAGAAGCAATTATTAGGCCAGATTATGTAAATCCATAAGGAGAATACACTAACATTTCTGTTTCAATGTGCAGAAGTGGGACCTATATGCATGTGATACCCAAAAGAAATACATGTTTGCAGCAGTTTGCCTTGACAGTCATGAAACTGCTGTTTCTTGCTAAAATACTGGTTTGGTAAGAGTGAAAAGCCACATACTTATTTTGTCTAGCAATTTGTGCCTGATGAGGTGTACAAATAATTAACTGCTGCTAAAATGCCTTTGCTTTCAGAACACAGGTTTTACTGTTTTCCGGTTTATCGTGCAAAAGCAGATTATTGTATGCCAGCAAAACAATAAATGTATTTGTCTAAATTAACTTTTTCCCTTGGGATTAATATCAGGGTGCTTTTTCTGTACCTCAAATTATTCAACTCCTCTGAACAATTTGAAAATCAGGGAGCAACTCTGGATATAAAATGCAGGTCACAAGATAGTCTTGTGCAAAAAGGACTGTTTTGTCAAGTTACGTGCATAGAATTAAAAACCTGCTGAATGTGGAACTAACGATGAGGTTGCTAGCTAGGGGCAGTAGTTGTTCAGTGTATTTTACCTTCAACTAACTGTCCTTTTGATTGTTTTCCTCCACCTGTAGGTTTTAAATGAAAATGATTCAGAAATGCTGACTGAAGAAGTTACATCAGTAGAGAAGGAGGGCACTGAAGAGCAGCAAGAATCTGAAAAGGCCAGCACTGAAAACACAGGTGCTTTGGCGTCAAAGGAAGAGCCATCTGACAATGGCCTGCCCAACTCTGTGGTAACTGAAGCAGCAGAAGAATCTGTTTCTGAAAACTTACCTTCCTCACTAGAAGATCAAAATGAGGAAGCAGGGCACAACTCGCAGGAGGCCCCTGCTGCTGTGAGTCAGAGCTCTTTGGTAGCGGTTGAACTTGACGGTGTTTCTTTTCAGCAGCCTTCTGGACAGGAAGCACAGAAGAACCAGTTGGAAGAGCCCTCAGAAGAGTCTACAGAGCAGACAGATCACTACACGCAGACAGTGGCAGAGCGGGCTGCTGACAGCAGCTCTGAGGAAGCAGAAATTGAGGTACCCATTGTAGATCGGAGAAACTTGAGAAGAAAGGCTAAAGGCTACAAAGGTCCACCCAAGAAAAAAGGAAAGCCAGCTTAAAAATCAAATAGTGATAATTTATCTATTTATAACAAGGCTATTCTGTGTAAAACATTAGGGCATAACTGCACCATATCTGGCACAGAACACATGTGCTTAAAGTTCTGGGTTGGATTTCCCCTTGGGTTCATCACCTTTCTTCAAGTTTTTGTTTGTTTTTTAAATTTAACCACTAGAAATAGAACTTCTTCATAGTATGAAAGTAAATAGCCAGTCTCCTCCCTTCTTAAAGGATACATGATGAATAAATACAGTTGTGTTATCAAAGGGAATGGTTTGTATGTTTGAGGTGGTAGTCATGGAAGAAAAATGCATTGTGAAATCCTGGCCCTGTCAAGGTCCCTTAAATTGCTATAGACTTCCATGTCACTGGACATCTTGAGATAATATTTTTTTAAAAATAACTTTGTGTTCTCTACTGTGGAGAGAAAAGCAGAACAAGAAAAATCCTTCATTGTTTCTTGTTCCCTTCCCACAGGCTAAAGAGATTAAAAAAACATAAGGTTCTTCATTCTAGGTCTCAAAACGTACAAGAAGGTGTAGCTCAGTAGATCAATGCAACAAGTGAGCAGTGCTTGTCTTTCATGAGAATCACTTGAAACAGCTGAGTTGGTAGAATGCAGGGCAGTGTCTGCCACAGCACTTCCTGATAATGGACTTCTTGAGCAAAGATCAAGAGATGCCTACGCTGTAAAGTGTTAGTAGCTTCCAAAGCAAGCATTTTGGTAAGCCCAAGTTTTACTAGAGTGTATGGAATGAAGCCTCTGTATGGAATCACTTGAACTGCCTTCCCAACTACTTGCATGTGTACAGGAAAAGGATATGACAACTCTTGTTTTGGTCTGAATGGAAGTGGTTCTTTGTGTTTTCCAAATACTTGGCTGGTGCTGTGGGGTAACTATTAAAATGTTGTGTCTTCCAGGTGTGCAACTCCTGTGAGCACTGACATTTCAGGTGGTTGTGATATTCATTAGTGTGAGTCTTAGTGGATATTTCAGCAAATGCTTGCTTGCCAAACTTCTATGCCTTTAGGAGTTAGTGGGTGATATGTTGCAAATACTTCTGATTCTCACTTTTGTTTTCTAACTTGAGTGTAATTCCTGGGATGATAGCTTCCCAGTTGATGACTTTTCTTAAAAGCAGCAACCAAAATTCACTGTATGCCAACAGGAATAAACCCAGACTTTTCATGTTCATTTCCCTTCTGAGGTTCTCTTGGCAAACTGTGTATTTAACTTGTCACACATACCTAAGTTAGCCTTAGATTGCTGTGTGTTTCTTTCATTTAAATGCAGATCCTTTTGTAATGGGCTAAAAACTCAGAAATAAAAGAACAATGATTCTGAGAGCAGGAAATTACACCACCTTTTGTCCAGCATATGCCTTTTCCAAGATGTGTGAACTAGTCTTTCACAGTGTCTCAAAACAGAGGTACAAGGTTCACTTGAATAGTTGCAATGCTGTCTTAACTTTTATCCCTTTATGAAAGTAATGTAAGAATCTGGGTTTTGGATTTTTATGCTTATACAGTTTAACTCTATTTATGAGATATTTTAACTATATAAGATACATTCATACTATTTTTTTCAGGTGATGAAGTACCATGCTCCTTTTTAGTCTGTTAAGAGCAACTAATGTATTAAAAAAAAAAAGGCAATTCTAAAAAAATGTGTGTTACCTTAACTTTAGATTCAGGGTGTGTGAGATTACTGAGTTAAATTTGGGTTTCTTGAACTATTGCATGTAGCTGTAGTATCTTATCAATGTACATACACATACTCATTATGAACCTCATGATTGATAAATATTCAAGATATTTCCTGATTGTGTGTGAACATATTCAAGTGAACCTTAAGCATTTCTAAAACTCGTAAAGCTTTTTATATAAAGCATATAAGACAAAACTTCTGTTATTTTCCATATGGCTTCTCTTATACTGCTGAGATTAGTTGTTTTAAAAAAAGAAGTGGCTAGAAAACACATCTACTGCATTGCTAAGAATTGGGGATTTTTGAGGTCTGGCGGCCTGGAGTAGTTGCATACAGTATACTGCAACTCATATTCCATTTTTAGGGCAAGCTTTACTGAAGATTAATAATCTGAGTCTCTCAATTGATACAAATGTATCCACTTTGAAAAAGTTAAGGATTCTTTTACTTATGAGCCCCAGTAATTTCAATTACTTCTAGGTGGATTTCTGATATGTATATTTATCACTTATATTCCCAATGAGGTTGGAAAACTGTTCATGAGAAGGTAATTTCACTCACTTGGCTTTTACTCTTCATGGCTAAGTTGGAATGATTTCAATTAATATCTTTCTTTTGAAATATTTGCAGAGTAAATACATAAATATTATGAGATTATGATATTAGGATAGTTTTGGTTTCTACTGAGAACAATAAAATTTCTGATCTCATTTCAGTGAGTCAGTTTTAAATACTGAACTTAAATTCACCTGTTAAAAGTATACCCTTGAGTAGATATCTTTATAAATCTGGGGTGCCTGGGATAATTGCTGATGGATAAACTTTAACAAACAGAATGTGGGCAGTTGTGGTGCAATTAGCAATTCCAATAACCAGTACAGTCTTGAAAAATGGACACTGTTCTAACAGCGATCACAGCAGTACTTTGAACCAAAGGACATGTTTTATTTCTACAACTTCTTTGGCATCAGTCTTTCTCCAGTAAATGCAGAGGAGCAAAATCAAAATACTGACTTTAAGTAACAGTTTTTATTGCTGTACTGATTGTCCCAGAGGAACAGTAGTTCAATACCTTATTAATTCTGTTACACATATGTTAGGGAACGTGTTTGACAACTATATTGATTGGAGTGCTTTACTTTGGGGACTATTAACTGTCTTATTAACATCAAACTCTTAAACAATTTTAAAGATCCTATTGCACCAGCAACGAATGATTAAAACATCAACTTTATACAAGTTTGTACCAAATGTTATTACAACATGCTGTGGAACTATGTGTGTACAGTGAAAGCAGGCAGTATTATTTTTGAGCTTTATTTAGTCTAGGAATAGAGTTTAAAGAACATTAATTTGTGACTTCAGCCTTGCACTTAAATGGTAAATGGTTTTGTACTTGAATCCAATATTTGTTTTAATGTCTGTCTTGTACTGCTTCTCCCATATTCTCTCTTGGTCCATTTTAATTTAATGCAGAATTATTGTTTGCTGTTCTCCTGTTTCATAGTCCTTTGCATGAAAGTGTATACATCTTATGTCAAAAGCGCTTTAACTTATTTCGAATTATGTCCAACCTTGCTGCTTTTTTGTACTGTTTCTTTTGTAAATGTCGGCAATCAAATTAATAATTTACAATGTCATTGACACTATTAGCAACAAATTGGTCTAAGTTTCAGCTTCCTTGCTTCTAAGTGACTGTTCTAAAATATTACTATGGGGATACACTTTAAATTTATTTCCACAAATGCTGTGTTAGATGTTTTCTAAACTAGTGATGCCCTGTTTATAAATCTTATGAAAGATGTATTGCTATTGCATAGTATTGTACCTTAGTCTTGTTACTGTGTGACTTTTTCCTTTTTTTTTTTTTAGTACTGTCTTGGCTGCTTTTGAAATGTTTTGAAGTAGTAATAAACTTTTATTTTGTGATTATGTTTTGCTTGGTTTTTAATATTTGAGTCCTTTTCTGCTATATAGGAAGCACATTTTAAAGTGGTTTAATGCACTGGAGCAATTTAGTCATTTTACAACCTGTCTTCTACAAAGGAGTTTTTTAAAAAATCAAAAATTATTAATTAAAAGATCTTTGTATCAATTAAAATAATTTCTTTAGTTTATGCATCAGATTTTATTTACAAAAAGTTGCAGAATAGGCTCTTCTGAGTGTTACGGCATGCATTCTGCTGTTTATATCAGTTCTGCAAGGTGCTGTAAATTTAGGAGTTATTAATGTAGTTTGCTATAAATGAGCCAACTAGAAATGCTGTAACACACTCCCCTACAGTGTGGTATGTTAAAGTGTCTTAAGTGCAGTTGTGATATTCACCCCAACAAGTTATGTATTTATAGCACTAAATGTAGTAAAGATTTTCAAGACAGCTGTAGGAACTTAAAGTATTCTCTTCATGTTGTTAATGTCCAGCAAAGACTAAAGCAACAAGAACTTTGCTTTATAAGAATAAATGGAGGTTTATATATTCTGACAAAATGCCCTCTCTTCAAGCAAATAACTTACTGGTTTGTTACCATCTCCTACTTTCAAAAGACCTGTCACTAAAAGTAAAACTTGTAAGTTACTAAGTCTAGAGTGGAGCAATGTGTTGAACTAATGAAATAGTTGTAACAGGTAATGGTTACAGTTACTGTGTCTGTACGGTCCTATAAGAGACGTTATAAAGATTGTACAAAAGCAGCTAGCTTGACTTCCTGCCAGAGTTCCACATCTGAAGCATGACTGGAGGCGCATCTGTGATAGAAGAGCTGGAGCTGCAATTGTTCTTCCTGGAGAAGAGAAAGCTCAGGAGGGTCTTAGCCTTGTGTACACATACCTGATGGAAGGGGAGTGTATGTCACGAGTGATTTAGGTTGCTTAATGAATCACTGTCAAAAGTATTAGCAAAAGCAGGTTTAATATAAATTTGCAAATCATGACTTTAAAAAGTTTGATGGCAAGATCTGCTCTATTACTTACTAGACAGATGAAGCATACAAAAGAAAATTTAATCAGAATCAATCTGAAATTGTTCACAGAGATAGAGAATGCAAAAGGGTAAGGGAGACCTCCTGCTGAGTCATGAGGTCCAAAGAGGACCCCCTTGCTATTGTAGAAGCACAGAATATAAGGTCTGTTGGTAATTACACCCTGAGCAAGACCAGGACATGGATTGAGATGGGGATATACAAAAGTAGGGCAGCACTTTTCCATGACAAAAATCCTTGTTCTGGCTTCAGGAAATAAAGCACAGCACAGTACAGAGCAGGCACAAGAATGGGGTTGAGGTAGCCCCATGACTCCACGAAGCTCAGGTAGACATGTGCCCCAGGGCCTGGACAGCCCATCATCTGGATCAACCTCCCCTGCCCTGCCCTGCCCTGCCCTGCCCTGCCCCTCTGAATATTGCAAACTCGTGAGCTGTGGGAAGTCTTCTGCTCAGAGGAACACACTGTGGGCCAGAAGGGTTAAAAGGGCCTCACTTAGGAATATTGTTTATAGGATTGCAAGTTCATTGGCTTTAGACATCAGTTAATTGTCATAATGGCTGTAAGTAATTACTGAATTCTTCAAAAGTCCAGTAATAATAATTCTGTTCCTCTGGCTATGGTTCAGGGAAGTAATGTTTGAAGACTACTGGGGATGGCTGATTATCTCCTGTGCCCCTCCTTGGTTAGGCATCAGAAGTTCCTGTTTATTGAGTGTTTCTGGTAAGCTCAAAGGGAGTTTAAGTGTGCGGGAATCATTAATCAAGGCAAAAAACCTAATGAGATCGTAGAGCAGCCTGTGGATGAGGCAGGGGGCATGTATCACTGCAGGATATAAAGATGGATTAAGACTCAGTGGTGCCCAGTGGGGGAAAAACTGAAATATAGGAAATTCTATTTAAACAAAAACCAGTTTAAACTAGAAGTAATCAAATGCTGGATCAGGTTGCTCAGAGAGGTGGTGGAATCTCCACACCTCGATGTACTCAAATTTACTGTAGGTTGAATACTGCCTGTATAAACTGGAGGAAATTTATTAGGGTTTGCCTTGTAATTTGTGCTAAAAGCTCTTTCGCCAGAAGTGAAGTACTATTTAAGAGTAAGAATATAAAGTGGTGAGTGTGGATATTTATAGTGATAAAATACTTCTGTTTACCACTAAATCCATTACTAAAAGATTACCAGTTCAGTTATATACAACATTGCTGAAAGCTTCCAGTTTGGAAGTAGCCTTTGATTCTTATACTTCAAGAATGCAAACTAAATATGTATTGAGCAGCTAAGGCTTGTGACCTTTAATTTCTCTTCAGTATTTCTTAAAGCCACCAAAATTGCTACAAAATAGTTGTAGTATCAAGACTGTCAGACCACTTTCAAAGTTCACATCTTTAAGCCCTTTTAAATTCATGCATTTAAACTTCTGAAACTGTTCTCTTGCTTGAAACTAAGGTGCTACACTGTCCTACATTCCTTCATTCCATTAATGCAGTTGTGGAAACAAAGGGGAGAAAGACATGAGGTAAGGGGGCAGGTGGAGAGTAGCTGCCCTTCTGGTTATCTTTCACCCTGCTCTGTTGGTGGTGCATCCTCTGCTCCTTTTCCAGCAGTGCTGGATCTGTGATCTGACAAATGCTTGTCAGGCCTCACCCGTGATGAACAGCACCGGGGCTCAGCTCACTGAGCTCCCGTGCCTGCTCCCAGGAACAGCTGATAGATAACAAGCTCCTGTTTTCTTAATGAACAACCTTGGAAACTGTTTCTCCTGCCTGACTGCCATAACATCATTGATAGAACAATTTCAAAGATAGTGCTGACCCAAACTGTGGTCAGAATGAAACTTTGTTATGACTAAAGGCCACTCTCTGGCGGCCGTAAACAAAGGTCAAAAACAAGACCTCCTGAGCCCTCCTGAGCCCCAGCAGGCTGCAACCAGCAACCTCCGAGTGGGGCCTTTCAGAGCCAGCTAACTCTTGTTTGCTGTATTCACAGGATTGCTGAATGAGGATACTCACTCCTCAAGGCCCAACCCTTTGGCTGCTGAGGAGATGAAAAAGCATCCGGAGTGAGCATTTCACTACCTTTGAGGGGAATATTTCACAGGTATCTTGAACTAATTCTTTGCTTGTGTGCATATGCTACAGCAAATCTGGGAGAAATTCTGCTTTCTTAGATGTTTAAGTATCTTAGGTATCTAACTAAGTTAGGCCTGTAAGGTAAAGACGTAAGCTGAGTTAAATGTTGTCAAGTGTTGCTCTTTTGCTAGATTGTTAAGTTATAAATTAGGTTAAGTCCTGTTAAGTGTTACTGCTCTGTTAAATTGTTAAGGCTATGTTAAATTATGAGTGAAGTTTAAGGCATAAGAGTGCTGTTGAGCTTTTAGGCTGTTTTCTTTTTTATCCTTGCCCTTTCTATTCTTTTGTCACACACACCTAAACATACACACACACACACAGAGACACACACACCCCCTTGATAGTTCTTGGTTAATTTCTGTTTTATTGGATTTTGTTTTTTGGTTTGTTGTATTGTTTTTTTCTTAGTGTGCCTTAACCATCCCATAGAAGTAGAGTGAATCTTGCCAATGAACTTTGTTGTGCTGTTGCTGAATATTAAATCTGTTTCTTTCTGACAGTGATTTTTAAAGCAATCTCAAATGCTCATTGTAACACACACCCCCACTGCTGCTCACATATTCCCAAGCCCGTGATTCTGCAGGGGCACGTATCAAACTTGGCGCTTAGTTTCTAATGTCAGACTGCAGTAAGATTCCAGCTGCAGCTTCCCCGGTCTTTTGCTTTCCCAGAAGTCGAATACAAATTAGCATGCTCTTCTGTACCTATTGTTACAGCAGGACATTATGTGAGACAGTGGCTGTATTTCCCATATGGGAAACTTCCCCTATGGGAATGTGACCTGAATGAAGTACAACATACCTAAGCAAGGAAACTGCTATTGTAAAAATACCAAGAAGGTTAAGATCAAATCCACACTACAAGAGCAAAGCATAAAAATTAGATCTCTTTATTTGGACAATGTTCAGCTGAGCAAACATAAATATAAAATGTGAGCAGTTGTTCCTGGCTGAAGTTCCTCATCAGCTTGTGGGGTCACTCTTCTGGAATGGCCAAAGGTTCCAAAGATCTTTTAAATTTGGGTAAAGTCCACTTATTTTCTAGGTGCCCACATCCAGTGCTTGGTATCCAATTTAAACAAGTAAAATTGCATTAATACAGCCATCGTTTTCTGGATTGTTAGTTACTTGGGCATATTTCCCTAGAGAGAAAAGGAAATCACATGAGTACAAAACCTGGAAGTAGTTCATACAGATTAGATCTTTTTATGTTAGCAAATTCAATCAACAAGTCTCTAAAGTACAGGGACTCAAATGCATTTTGAAATCTAAATCTACCTTGTACTGAGCTGTAAATTGTAAACTTATGTGCTCAAAACATTATATTCAAGCTCTTTTTTATAAAAGGATCATTTAGAGTTCCGAGAAGATTAAAAAAACATATTGGGTTTCCTACTGTCCAAGTGAACTCCACCATTCAATGAAGTCAATCTGATCCTATGAAGATCACAGAATCACAGAATATGCTGAGTTGGAAAGGATCCATCAGGATCACTGAGTCCAACTTCTGGCCCTGCACAGGACACCCCGAAGAGTCACACCATGTGCCTGAAAGCATTGTTCAAATGCCTCCTGAAATCTGTCAGACTAGTGCTGTGATCACTTCCCTAGGGAGCCTGTTCCACTGTTTAAACAGAGTCTGGATGCAGAATCTTTTTCCTGATACCCAACCTAAACCTCCCCAGACTCAGCTTTGTGCTGTTACCTCAAGTCCTGTCACTGGTCTTGAGAGTGAAGAGATCAAGACCTGCCCCTCAGCTTCCCCTTGTGAGGATGCTGAAGACCACAGTGATGTTTCCCTTCCATCTCCTCTGCTCCAGGCTGAACAAATCAAGTGACCTCAGCCTCTCCTCAAACAGCTTCCCTTCCAGACCGTGCACAATCCTTGTGGCCCTCTTTTGGACACTCTCCAGTAGTTTTGTATCTCTATTATACTGTGTCACCCAGAACTGCCCCCAGCACTGGAGGTGAGGCTGCCCCAATGCAGAGCAGAGCAGGACAATCCTGTCCCCTGCCCAGCTGGCCATGCTGTGCCTGATACCCCTGGGACAGGGGTGGCCCTCCTGGCTGCCAGGGCACTGCTGACTCGTGCAACTTGCCACCAACCAGGGCCCCAAGGTTCCTTTCTGTGGCACTGCTTTCCAGCCTATCACTCCCCCGTCCCTACATACAGCCATGGCTGCCCCACTCCAGGTGCAGAATCTGTTGATGAGGCTCCTACATAGAACTTACACTTAAATGAAATTCAATTGTTCATGGTTCACATGGTTAAAGATTTGTGGCATTGCTCAATATGATATACAAGCTGAGTCTTTGTTCTGAACTTAATCTAATTTGATTTTGTATGTGTGAATGGAAAGCCTAAAATTAACACTTAAATTAATACTTAAAGCTTGTATTTTTAGAGTTGCTATTAGTTTCTTCTGCTACAGCCCAATCCTAACTTTTAACAATGCATCAATTATGACTAGAGAATGAGGTCTTAACAATACATGATGCAATGAAGACTAAAAACTTTAAAAAGCAGTTCTGCAGTATACCTAGTTAAACTTACTTACCCCAGATAACTTTGCCCCCTTGTGTCACAAGGCCAAGCTCACTCACATTCACCTCAATGACGGTACCCTTAGTAATTACTCCCAGCTGTGTATACAAAGGAGATGATGGATTCTTTTTTACGCCAAGGATAGGTAGGCAAAAAGTGGCTTTAAGTTCAGGGTGTGTCACATGTGCCTTCTTGAAACGTAAGCCCTGTTGCATAAAGAGCATTGGAATGAGTTAATACTTGCTTTAAACTTTCACAACATATCTAGTTAAACACTTTGGGAATTATGTCCTCATCTTCATATGTTTAGAGTGACTAGGATGAATTAAACAACTTAGAATACAGAATGCCATCTGCCTATGTAGATTGCCAGACTTACTTTAAAACTCTATTAATGAAAAGATAAAACTTTCCATGCATGTTTTCAGGATGTCAATTTTTAGTAGTAGCCAAACAGTAATACTTGTTACCTTGAACAATTTCTGTTCCATGAAGAAGTATAGCAAAATATGAAATACGTATCTCCTATAGCACTTTTTATCTAGCGACCTGCACCTCATAAAGGGTACTTTACCATTTTGTACCATAAATTTTTCTGCATCAAAAAAAGTCTTTCCAAGACTGCTCTGTAAGACCATCAAACTAGTAGTGAAGTACAATTCAACAGGCAGCCTGCACAGTGATTGTTGATTCCTGTAAGGGAACAAGAATTGCTATTTATATAAAAACAACTCTATCTCACTGAATTCAGCTTTTCTGCCTGTGCACTGCCAGGCTGATAGAGCCCAGGCACTGCTTCTGTGCAAGTAAAGGCTGGGCTGGAGGCACAGCTTTTCCCTTCACAGTCACAACTGTGCTTCAAGCTTATTTAAGCCAAAAGGAGGGAATTCCGAAGTCCTAGAACATAGTGGGCTTCTGCAGTTCAGAGAATCATAGCAGCTTGAAAAAGACAGCTCCACCTTTAAAAACTATGCAAAGTACTTTTGATAAAGACTTTCCCATGCTAATTCAAGAGCTTGTATCTTCAAGTTACTGACATCATCTGAGTTACAGGAATAAAAGCAGGTATTTCAACAGACTGGGGCTGTAGAGGCCTCTCCCCACTCCCCATGCTATTAGAGGTTTATATTTTTGCAAGGAAACTAACAGGAACGTTCTACATGAGTAATGATCAAGTGCATTATCATACAAAAAAGTTTCTTTAACACAGAAAATCAAAGCAGTAAATCAAAAGAATTATTACTTAAATGTTCTTTAAGGCTCTAAAACATTACCATTGGTCGAATGAATCGCTCGTACTTAGGAGGCTTCCTAGTAAAGCCATCTCCAACAAAACAAACTTTTGTAACCATCCTCTTCCATGCCTTCTTCTTTCTCTTTCCTGTACGGATCACCTTTAAAACTTCTGTTTCTCCTTGTGCACGAACCTTTGGCACAGGAACCTCCCACTTCCCCTGGAAGGAGAGAAAAACAAAAAAAAAAAGGTCAACATTCTTGCATGGCACATATTTAAATGAAAGAGGATAAACCAAAGCATAACATCAAATTTCTGTAAAGCACAGGAGTAGACCATAGTTGTTATGCATCTCATAGCCACTTATTTCATTTAGCACTTGAAAGTTCCAAAAATCAAGATACTGCATATGCTCACATGTTCCTAAACAGTCCAGTTACTCAAGGTTTCATGTTTTAATTAGTCTTTGCTTGGGCAGGTAACCTGAGCATCAGCAATATCAAGTGGTCATTGTTACACATAATTTTAGGTATCTGAACTTTGATACATTTACTTACAGCTTTTTCTTTTCTTTTTTGTTTGATCATGTTGGAGAGGACCTTGGCCCGGGACTGGCCCTCTCTGTCCAGCAGGTATGCTGGTACAGCTCCTTTGGGTGTTTTTTCATCACTCTTCTGCTTTGTATTTCTCTTCTCATGCATTTTAATGCTGCAAAGAAAGAAAACCAATATTAACAGCACAAGAAAAAAGACTTATTTTTAGATATACTGTTTTAACTTAGCCTGCCCATACTTTTCTTTAAGAGTTATTTGTGAAGTATTATGTATTTATATTTAAGGAATAATACTGAGTAATTTTCAAGGTAAACTACTAACTTCACTTAATCTTGTCACTTCCTACCAGGACAGGAACACAAGAAAGACACCTCTCTAAGGAATTTCTGTGTGACCTAAAGGAAACAGCCGAGCATTTTGAGAGATGGTAGCCTTCTTCTCTGCTGACAAAAAGTAACATTCTACTCTTCTCTGAGATTTGATGGCAATGCTTAAATGTGTGAAGAATGTGTGTTTGCAAAAGGGGCCAAATTTTGTTAATTTTGAGGTCGTTTACTGGGAGGGAGAAAAGACCCACAAACTACTAATGGGTTAATAAACCCATAATCTTTAAAAGTAGCAGAGGATAACAGCTATCTACACTTTGAAACCAGCAAACACTACACAGTGCATAGGTATGAAGTTCATTAGCAATTAATGAGACTGTTAATGATGCCTAGGGAACAAGATAATGTTTGTGCTATGCAAAAAGCTAAAGCTATGCAGAGAGAAGTAGTGACTCTGTAACAGGGTACGTGAATGAAGCATGTTTTAGAAAGCTGCAAATTTAGCAGAACAAGCTAACTGCAAAAGCTAACCACTGGCTATTTGAGCAGACAATCTTATAGAACATGAGCAGGAACTGGGGTGAAAAGTTCAACCCCAAGGAAAACTTAAGAGCCTTCATCAAAAACAACCACCATGAGGCTGGCGACCACCTCGTGCAAAAATCACCCACGTGCTACAAGGGGTTACATAATCATGTCATTAGAAAATATGGTGTAACATGAAGCTTAGGGAAGTATAATGTGCACATTAAGCAGGAAAAGTATAAAAGCCAGTACTGTGCAAAGTTTGTGGTGGAACTATCCCACTCAGTCCTGGTGCCGAATAAACAAATACCTGATCTACAGGCCTTATACTATGGAGTACTGTTTTACTGCCTGGTTTTCAGGCATCATTAACTTTGCTTTGATTTCAAGTTCTGGATAACCCATAAAATTTTTAAAAAATGCTTTTATTGTCTATGCTTGATACCGCTGTTTATTTTCAAAGACAGACCTCACCTTCTGCTTAAATACTTAGTAAGCTACTGCATTATTTTCTATTAGCCGTTAAAAAAATATGTGCTGCCTCTTGCTACACTGACACAGGAGCTGATATACAAGCTCCAAGGAATTGCATTCACTTTTTTTGTCATGATTACATTAGTCACAGTTACTGCTCATCAACACTTCTCTCAGGGAGTACTTCTAGCAGTGGAATTGTTAACATTCATTTAAAAGAGAGGGACTCTGAAATGTGTTTGCTGTGGCAAAGCCCCCATTCCTTCTCCAGCCTGATCGCTATTTAAGACTGTAACATGTCACCCAAGCAATAATGAGCTCTTTGTAACAACATCAGGGTCTCGTCTCATCCTTCAAGGGTCAGAATGACGGGACGGTACCAGAGAGGAGGCGGACACTCACGTCTTTTTCATCTGTATCTTCTCGGCATGCCGCTGCTTATGGTACAGCTTCGCCTTCAGCCCGATCATCTTCTTGGCCTTGCGGGACCGCTCGTGCGCTTCCCGGCCCTCCTTCTTCCTCCGTTTCTCGTGGTAGTCCAGCCGGTAGCCATAGCGCTTGCGGTGGAGCTCGATGTGCTCGTTCTGCGGCTGTGGGCACAAAGGCAGCGCGGTCAGCGGGCACGGGCGCCTCCACCACACGCGTGTGGTGGAGGCGGCGGCCCGACGGCGGCACCCTCACTGCGGGG
>VWZP01004047.1:88406-98737 GCA_013396995.1 Dicaeum eximium | reverse complement strand
ACAGGCTGGTGGCAGTGACACCCTGCCCTCCCCAGTCCTGCCCCACAGATCCTCTCCCACGCCAGTACTGGGAGTTTCCAGCCCCAGGGAGAGCTGTGAGCACGCTCTGCCCCTCAGCTCATTGAGCACGTGATATTTCTGTCTAGAAAAAAAGAAAAATTAAAAAATAATAATTCAGGGCTTGTTGCTAAGCCTGGGTGGCTTCACTTTCTGCTTTTGCCATTCTCCTCTTAACGACTCCCAGAGCTGGGGTGGCAGGAGAAGGATTGATATCCAGGCTGGTTCCTTCAGGGATGTTGGGCTGATTTTTTTTTTTATTGGAGCCAGGAGTAAAGATTTCTGTTTTTCCAAGACTAGGGAAAGCATGTTCAGGCTGATAAATATCTGTCAGCAAAAGCCATTAGCTGATGGAGTGAACTAGAAGGGGAAAATAAAAAACAACAAAGCCCTGCCATTCCCAGTGGAGCAGCTCAATGGCCTTTCCTTCCATGCAGGATTTTTAATGGATTTCTTGGAGTGTTTGCTGCACGTGGTCTGTTAAATCATGGACCGTCAGAACTTCATTTTAATGAACTTCATCCTAAGGAGCTTCCCAGCAGCAGCTTCTCCTTTTGGTTCTTCCTAGGACTGGGATGAGCAGCATGAGGAGCTGTCAGCATCCTGTCCAGCCCAGCTACTGGGGCAGTGCAGGGACTGAGAAAGGGCCAGAAATCCCAGAAATCCCAAAAATCCTCACTCCCAGCAGCAAGGAGCACACTGAGTGCCTCAGCTTCCTCCTCTGCAGGACAAAATCCATGTTTCCAGCTCTGTCCCAAGCATCATCTGAGTGATGGGAGTGATGTGAGTGATGGAAGCTCTCTTCAGCTGCTCCCATGAATTTTAGGGCCAATCTCAAACCCTCCACCCCAGAGTGGTCACACACCTCCTTGGGGTCAGCGAAAAACCTCCAAAACATCACCCCAAAACGCCAAGAGCTTAGCAACCACCCCAGTGGGAAAGGCAGCTTGTTACTTCCTCTTTCTGCTGTTTTTTTGCCTGGTTTGCAGGCAGTGGAGCAGTTTATGGCAGGGCAGGGACAGGTGGGGCTTTATCACCCCCAAATAATTGGGGTCAGCAGCGCTGCCACGGGAAACGCCGGCTCTGCTCCCTGCCTGGCTGGCAGCAGCAGCGAAAAATGTGATTTACTGCGGCAGCAGAGGTTTCTATCTAATCCTTTCTGTAATCCCTCACTCCAGGAAACTTCGGCTGGGAAGCTGGCTCGACCTGAACCTCGGGAATTGCTCGACAGCAGCAGGTTCCAGCAGGATGGATCCTCCAAGCTCCTCATTGTCTCCTCACACGTATATTGTTTTTACTTTATTACCAATAACTTCTTCTAATCTACATATGTAGCATCCATGTCACTATTATTCTAAACCAATAACTATCTGCCACCTATGCTACAGAACATGGAGTGGAAGAAGAAGAAGAAGATGAAACCACACCCAAAATCTCCAATTTGGGTCCCTTTCATTCTCATATTAAATCCTAAAAATCCTAAACCTTTTGTCTAATAATCACTATTACTATCACTATCATCTGTTTCACACTTTATGTTCTAACTCATCCCAAAGCCTTGGCAGCCTTTGCCAGGGACGAGGGTTAAAAGCAGTGCTCTGCTGACACTCAGGACTTCTCAAAACAGGCAGGGACACACTCCCTGTGTCCTGGATTCCCACAAGGGTCACACCTGGGCCTGGATCCTGTGCAGGCACCAGGAGGAAGAGGATGGATGCAAAGCTTGGCTCCTGCTTCCCTCCCTCCCTCCTTCGGCACAGCCCAGCCGTGCCACGTTCCCTGAGAAAAGCCAGGATGTTATAAAACCGAGAACTAATTGCCCCCAGATGGCTCATTAGGGCCACGAGGAAATTCTTGCAGGGTCAGGAAAGCGCTTGTGGAAAGCACCAGGAGGTCAAGCCTGCCCCGGGGCCGCAGCTCGGTGACACCTGAGCACGGAAAGGATCCAGGAATTCTCACCTGGAAGGAGCCTGGAAGCAGGAGCAGCTTCCCAGCAGCAGCTCTGTTTGCTTCCTAGCAGGAATCTATTTATTTCCACAGAAAATCCCAGACCTGACTGACAGCTCGGGACATTCCTGCTGACTGATCCCTGCTGGAAGCAGGGCAGGTATTCCAGAGGTCCAAAAACCCCTGGAATCTTTGAACAGCTCCAAATCCCTGCTCACCCTGCTGCCACCAAACCCAGGCCTCTTGATATCTCCCAGACCTGCTAATTAGGGCAGGTTTCACTGCCCACAGATATTCCTGCAAAGCCAGAGGCTGCTGTGACCCCAGGGTGACCAATGTCCCGTGGGATGACGGCCCCAGGGAGCCCTGGAGCTGCTCCAGCTGCAGCTCATCCCCTGCCAGGACACGGAGCAGGGAGATAAGGAGGCTCTGAGGGCTCCTGGAAAACTCTGACAAGCAAAGCTATTTTCAGCCACCCCTCCCTGCTCCTCTGGGTGTCTCTGAGGACAGGGGAAGGGACAGAGCTGTCCCCTTCCAGGGCAGGGCAGTGGGGCCGCAGCAGTGGGAGCGTTTCCTGTGAGCAGCTCAGAGCTGTGGAGCTCCAGGTTCCCACTGGAGTGACCAGCGGGAAAGGCTTCAGATGGTGCAGTGTCCTGGGCTCCAAACACAGAATTATTTCAGGATTTCAGATGTCCTGAGCTCCAAATGCAGAATTATTTCAGGACTTCTGATGTCCTGGGCTCCAAACACAGAATTATTTCAGGATTTCAGATGTCCTGAGCTCCAAATGCAGAATTATTTCAGGATTTCAGATGTCCTGGGCTCCAAACACAGAATTCTTTCAGGATTTCAGATGTCCTGAGCTCCATACACAGAATTATTTCAGGATTTCAGATGTCCTGGGCTCCAAACACAGAATTATTTCAGGATTTCAGATGTCCTGAGCTCCAAATGCAGAATTATTTCAGGATTTCAGATGTCCTGGGCTCCAAACACAGAATTATTTCAGGATTTCAGATGTCCTGGGCTCCAAACAAGAATTATTTCAGCCCAGAAGCTCTGCCTGGGAAAGGGGAGCGGGAGGACTGAGCCACGGGCAGGAAAAGTGCAGCAGTGAGGGAATTTCAGCTCAGGGAAATGAAAGTCTGGGTGTTCCTCCCTGAAGGGCCTGAGCTCACCGTGCCCAGGGAGTGGCAGAGCTCTGGGTCTGTCCCCACAGCACAGGGGACACAATTTGCTGTGTCTCAGCCCAAAACTTCCCACATCCTCATCCCACTTGGTTCCTGCTCTCTGCTTCTCTCCACTTCTCTCTCCAACTTTTTCAGTCCCCGCTGGCTCACGGCGTCACCTCCCCTCGCTGGGGCACAAAACGTGACTTGGAAATTCAGTTCAGCAAAAAACAACCGAAAGAAAATTCTGTGCAAAGCCCCACCCTGGTCCAGGAGCTGCTGGAACAGAGGAACAGAGCTGGGATGGAGCCAGGCCTCGCTCCTCACCACACCCCTGGCGAGATGGGAATCGGGGCCTTTGTGCTTCCCAACTATTTTGGGGAGAGGCGAGGGGAAGGCACGAGCCAGGCTGATACGGAGAAGTGGACCTGGAGCAAACTGGTGGCATTTGCTTGGTGCCAGGGAGATAAGGGCAGGAGGTGCCAGCAGCACCTCCACAGCCCCCAGAGCAGCTGGGAGCGCTCTGAGGAACATCCTGGGAATTGTGCAGGTGCCAGGAACCTTCCCCAGGCTCCTGAGAGAGGCTGGCTCCAGGGAGAGGGATCTGGAGGGGATGGGAACGAGGAGGGTTTGTGGCTGAGGTGCTGCAGTGTGTGGGAACGGGATTGCTGGGATATGGGAACTGTGCAGGCAGACAGCTGGGGACAGGGACTGGGATTCATCCTGGATGCTCTGGAAGCAGGGAAAGGGCACAGGGAGCCAAGGCAGTTAAGTAGGGAGTTAAAAAGGAGAATAAGCAATGGGCCCAAGGATTTATGAACTGTAAACACTGCGGTGGAGGAGCTTTGTATTCAAAATAAGCAAAGGCAAATTAAAGGAGGGAATTAGGGGAAGGGAAAGACAGAAATGAGAGAGAGAGAACGAGCAGAGATCTGTGCCCAGTGCCAGGTGAAGAGAAAGTTCTTCCCAGGTTTTTACTGGGAAGGGGAGGCCCGAGAAAGGGTGTGGAGAAATGAGGGAAGGATGGCAGAGGTGGTGTCAGAAAAAAGGGGTCCCCAGGAGAATCCTGGGTGCTCTTCAGAGCTTCCAGGCGGAAGGGGAAGAACTGGATTAAAGGAAAATTGAGACCAAGGAGCCAACTTGAGAAGCTGCATCTTCACTGGTGGCTGGAGAGCAGCCACGCCACACGGAGTGACTCGGTGTCCACACGCAGCAGAGCCCTCACCACGCTGATCCCAGCAGGCTGGGGAAGGACAGAAACCCCCTTCCCACGGCTGGCAGCCTGAGGAATCCTGGCAAAGCCAGACAGGAGCAGCCCTGCAAGGGAAGGACCCTCCAGGCCTCCCCTGCTCCAAGGGTGAACCCATTTTTGTGTCAGTGCCTGTGCCATGGCCGGGCTGCTGCAGGAAAATCCCCAAAACCACCCCAGGAGTCAGGGGATGGTTCTGTGCCCAGCAGGGACATTGCTCCCTGCCCCCAGGAGGACAAGATCGCCTCCAAACCCTGCCCTGAGCATCCTCCCCCTCTGCCTGCAGGATCAGAAACAAGGAGGATGCACCAGGAGCTTGGCAGCATCCAGAGCGAAGGTCGCTGCTCTGGGATTGCTCCAGGAGCAGAAAAACCAGAAAATCAGAAAAGCAGAAAATCCAGCAGAAAAACCTGCTCCTGGACCTGCTCACCACTCCCTTGGGAACCTCAGCGTTGCACAGAGAACTTTCCAGGCTCTGCATCCTGATTCCCAAGGCAAACAGCAGCAGCACATTCCCCCCTTTCCTGCAGCTCCATCCTGAGCCCTCAGCCAGGGCCCAACACATCCCACACATCCCAGTTCCATCCCAGCTCCATCCCAGCCCCATCCCAGTTCCATCCCGAGCCCTCAGCCCGTGCCCAGCCTGTCCCACACTCCCAGCTCTATCCCAGTTCCATCCCAGCTCCATCCCAGTTCCATCCCAAGCCCTCAGCCAGCACCTAACANCACATTCCTCCCTTTCCTGCAGCTCCATCCTGAGCCCTCAGCCAGGGCCCAACACATCCCACACATCCCAGCCCCATCCCAGCCCCATCCCAGTTCCATCCCAAGCCCTCAGCCAGCACCTAACATGTCCCACACATCCCAGCTCCATCCCAGCCCCATCCCAGCCCCATCCCAGCCCCATCCCAGCTCCATCCCCGTTCCATCCCAGCTCCATCCCAGCCCCATCCCAGCCCCATCCCAGTTCCATCCCAGCCCCATCCCAAGCCCTCAGCCCGTGCCCAGCCTGTCCCACACTCCCAGCTCCCCTCAGGGAAAAGGAGAACTCCGAGCAGCTCCTGTGGATGCAGGAGGCAGCGGCAGCTCCTTGTGCAGCCTGGGAAGGTTTCACCTTCCAGCCGAGATATCCATCGGGAGCAGGGCTGGCTGTGCAGGCAGCCAGTGGCAGATGCCACCACCTCTGCCCCACTGTCACACAGCCCAGAAGGTTCCAGAAGGGCTCTGACACATTCCTGTGTCCCTGAGCTGCCTCCTTCCCCCCAGGCTGGGATCCAGCCCATCACTCATCCCTGCAAGCTCTCCTGATGGATCTGTGGGGATCCACCCCAGCTCTGGGGTTTCTGCCTCCCTTTATGGGGCCTGCACTTCTCCTAATCCCACCTCAGCCCTCCCCAGAGGAGCGAGATAAGAGGCAGGCTGGAAGGGCTGATAAAAAGGAACAGAACAAATCCATTAATGCTGTTTCTGTGCCAGGAATTACAAATCCCAGCCCTTGCTAATGAGGGCTCTGCCAGCCCAGCACAGCAAAGCCAAGGAGGGGAAGTCAGGCTCACTAAAATCCATCCTGAAAAAAAAAAAAAAAAAAAAAAAAAGGCAGCAATACCTGCAGGACCAGGACATTTTGGATAATTTGCCAGGTTTGTGGCATTGAGGGGCTGTCTGGGGTGGCACAAAGTGCTCAAATCAATGCAAGGACAGCCCAAACCAGTGTGACCAGTGGCTAGCCCTGCCCTCTGGCACAGGGCAGGACCCCCTCCCCTCTGCCCAGGCCCTGGGATCAGCCCAGGTCACCTCTGGCTTCCCCAGATCTCTCATAGAAAACCCCAAACCAACCCAGGAAACCCCAAATCGCAGGAAAAAAAGGCAAATCCAGGGCATTTTGTCGAGGTACTAAATCAGAGAGTGAGGAACGACTGGCCAGGGTAACTGGGACACGTTTTGATTGGGACCTCTTGAAAAAGTTTCCCTCGTATAAAAGGAGATTTCTGGACATTTCAAAAGGCAGTTGCTTTAGCTTAACCCCTCCCCTCCGTGTTTTCCTTGGGATGGGACCTCAGGGATGCATAAACAATATAAAAACCAACAAATACGAATAAAACAAATAAATTGAGACACTCATCCGAACGACACCCTCCCTGGAAGAGACTCAGATTCTATTTCAGTTGACATTTTCTAAAAAACAAAGCTTTTCTCAAAAAAAAAAAAAATAAACCATGGCCACTTCAGAGAAAACCACGGGAAGAACTGCCCAGGATCTCCCAATTTCTGGGAGGCAGAGGCAGGAAAACAGCTCAGGAGCAGAGCACTGAGCACAAAATCCATGAGTACCTGGCTTCCCCTAATTCCAGGGATTTTTCTGCTTTCTGAGCAGATTTTTTTTTGGACTCCTGAGCTTTGTTGGGATTTTGCAGCCCACCCTGGAGCCAGCCCCAGCCCTGGCAGGAGGTTGTTGGTTCTTCTCCCTCCTGGAAGTGATGACAAAACGCTCAGGTCTTCCCCCCGAGCTGCCCAAAGGCTCGTTAGGAAATGGCCCTAATTAAATTTGATGGATGGGGACTGGGGATTATTCCTAATCTCCCTCTGCAGCCAGAGCAGAAAGGATATTTCACACAAGTGGCCTGACTCCACAGAGCCAGAACCTGTTCTCAAGGCTTCAAAACCCCGGGAAAAAGCCACAAAATGAGGAGAGCTGGATTTGGATCCCATGGGTGGCCCTCCCTGGAGTCAGCCTTGTTATAAAGTGGTTTGTTGGATTAAAATAATTGGGTTTATAAAGGTACCTAACAGGCCTCACAAAAGCTGTGTTCAAAATTTCAAGTCCAGCGAATGTTAAGGATTTTCCCACTCAAATAAAACAAGATTAAGTTTTGTTTTTCTGTTATTTCCTTCCCTCCTTCTCAGACGTGGGAGGGAATATTCCACATGAGAGGATATTTGGAGATCCAAGCCCTTCCTTGAGCATTTGAGCCTTGGCATGTGGGCTGCAAAATAATGGAAGAAATCAACAGAGAAAAAAAACACAAACCAGGGAAAAAAACCCCAAAACTCCAGGTCTCTCCATTCCCAGTCTGAGTTCAAGCTGAAATCAAACAATTTCTGCAAGTTTTCTGTACATGGATGTGCTTTGATGGCCTGGAGATCACCCAGCAGGAGAAACCTGGGCAAAGTAGGAGAGAATAGCTGGGATAATTTACAGCCAGCCTTGCTCAGAGCCCAGGACACAACAGCTGGGAAAGAAAATGTTCCTGACCTGGGAAAGGGAGGGGAAAAAAAACCAAAACCAATTGGGATGAGCCAGAGCAGCTCCTCGAACCGGTTTTGTGTAACCACGATCACAAAGAGCTGGATCAGTGCAAAGGGGAGAATGATGGGGGGCAGTGGGGGCAGCTTGTGGGGAAAATGCAGATACATGCAGAGAATAGAGATGTATGCAGAAAATAGAGATCTACAGAAAATATAGATATACAGAAAACACAGATACATGCAGAGAATACAGATATGTGCAGAAAATACAGATAGGTGCAGAAAACGGATATATACAGAAAATACAGATGCATACAGGAAATACAGATATATGCAGAAAATATAGATATATGCAGAAAATACAGATATATGCAGAGAATACAGATATATACAGATAATACAGATATATGCAGAAAATATAGATACATGCAGAAAATATAGATATATGCAGAAAATACAGATATATGCAGAAAATAGATATATACAGATAATACAGATATATACAGAAAATACAGATATATACAGATAATACAGATATATACAGATAATACTGTATATATTGATATAGTGATAATATGCAGAAAATATAGATACATACAGAAAACACAGCTATATGCAGAAAACACAGATATACAGAAAATACAGATAGATGCAGAAAACACAGCTCTATCCAAGGAAAAAGCTGCTTTTAACCATCCCAGAGAACAGGGGGGGTGTGCAATTCCCTGCCCAGACTGCAGCCAGGACAATCCCTCCCGCCCCGGCTGATCCGGGAGCAAATCCCAAATCCCGTGGGCTGAGCTCGGCGCTGCCCAGGTGAGTTCTGGGCAGGGCAGGGCAGGGCAGGGCAGCACCCTGAGCCACCCAGCGCCCCGCGCTCGCCCTCCGCGGGCTCACACCCCCCTCTCGTGGCAAGCCCCGCGCTCCCCGACCCCTCGGGAAAGGTTTTTCCAGGGCTGCATCCCGCTCCGGGCTCTTCCCCGGGGCTCTGCTGGTGAAGCTCAGGGATGTTGGGGGTGATTTCTGGTTTTGCAAAGCCTCCCCGGCTGCTCCAAGTTCAGATCCTCCGGATTCTCCAGCTCTTAGTCAGGGGGAGGAAGGAAAAAAGGCCATCTACCCTTAGTCTGCAAAAAATCCGGTGTTAGGGAGAGCTCTGGGTAAAAACAGCACTGAGGGTTTGTGGGTTTGGTGGTTTTTTGGTTTTGGTGTTTTTTTTTTTTTTTTTTCCCAGAGCTAAATTAAAATGTGGGCAAGTTTATTTCTTGTGGTTCTGCTCACCTGCAGAGCTGCCCCAGCCCTGGAAGGAGCAGGAGCTGCTGGAGAGAGCCCAGAGGAGACACCAGGATGGGCAGAGGGAAATCGGGATTGTCCAGCCTGGAAAAGCTCCAGGGTCACCTAATTGTGACTTTCCAGTGCCTGCAGGAGCCACAAGAAATGTGGAGAGGGACTTTGGACAAGGGATAGAGGGACAGCACACAGGGAATGGCTCCTCACTGGATGGATGATGGGATTTTGGGATGGAATTCCCGGCTCGGAGGGGCTGGGATGGAATTCCCAGAGCAGCTGGGGCTGCTCCTGGATCTCTGGAATATCCAAGGCCAGGCTGGAGCAGCCTGGGATGGTGGAAAGTGTCCCTGCCATGGCACCAAGGCTCCATCCACCTACAAGACACCCCAGAAAACACCTGGAACGAACAGGGATCAAACTTGTTCACCAATAACAGGAAAAGTGCCCAAAACAGCAGTTTTTGGAAGGTTCCAAAGCTATTTGAGAAGCCAGGCCAGATTTGACAAATAGCTCCAGCCAAAGTGGAGAAAATAATTAGAAAAACATTGAAACGTGTCGTTTTTAGTTGTTATTCTCTTTTTTTTTTTTTTTTATTTAACCGAAACGTTTTACTTCGGAAATGATGAAACATTTTAGTCCCAGCAGGATCTTGGAGCCTTTGTCCCAGCGAAACAGGAATGTTTATTGGGTTTGTCACTGACTGACTGAGTTAAATGTCAGGAGGAAACTTCAGCGTTGCTGGAAATAAAAATTAAAAAAGCACACAAGATTTTATCTGGTGGCACACAGGGCATTAGAAGTGGCCAGATAAAAGGTTGAAGGCAAGCACATTTCCCTGTCCAGGTCCTCAACTCCCCTAATTCCCAACAGGCTGAGCCACCAGGGATTACCTGCACGGAAAGGGGACGGGGTGACCTCAGGTGACAGCAGAGGCCAGAGGAGAAGGTTCCTTTTGGGAGCCTCCCGTGGAGCTGCCCAGAACAGCCCTGGGAACAGCAGGGTTGGGGGTGATGAAGGCTGAGAGGGACAAAGGCTGGTGAGAGATGTCCCCAGAGCCACCAGGATGGAAGAATTGGAACTTTCCCCGCTCCCATGCCCAGGGAAAAGCCACATCCTGCCTCTCCCACCAGCACAGCGGCCTCTGCCAGGAGCTGCCTCTCCCAGCACCGGGGCCTTGGGCTGCCTCTAATTTTAGGGTGTGATGAAAGGGCCCAGGGTCTCCTCCAAGCTTTCCCAGCAAAGGGCTGAGCGCCACAGCCAAGAGCTCGGGGATCCCTGAGCGCTCCCAGCCCTCCCACGTGAGCCAGATGTGCTGTGCCTGTCCCTGTCCTGTCCCTGTCACTGCTCCGAGCCTGTCCTGTGCCTGTCCTTGCTCC
>VWZP01004047.1:7870-20840 GCA_013396995.1 Dicaeum eximium | reverse complement strand
GAATGGTCTAAGTTGGTGGGGAGATGAATTAAACTTGGGAATCTGCTTCCAAACCCCGGGAAAAAGGAGCTGGGAAAAAAAAAAAACCTCTTGGCCTCAAGGGTTTGATGCTCCTTTAGGGATCCCTGCCAGCCTGGGGGGTTCTGTGGGGTGAATTTTTGGGGCAGTTTTTGGGAGCTGTCAGCTCCTGCAGGGCAGTTCCCTCCCCCTGAAATGTTGGGAGAGGTGGGAAGGGATGGAAAGGTGAGGAAGAGGGTTTGAGGTGTGCAGTGAGGTGGTGACACGAGGCTGGGACCTGCAGGGTTTGAGACATCATAAAAAAAAAAAAAAACAAACCCTAAAAAGTTGCTCTGCTCCAGGATAAATTTGGGATTGATGCTTCCTTGGGGCTGTGAGGGCAGGAGAACATTCCCTGAGCTGGGGATTTGTGAATTATCTGTGAATTGTCACCTCCAGGGGTTTGTGCTGTGGGAAATCCCCTGGGAAAAGGTGATTTTTGGGTGAACTCACCTGGGGCCAGGTGTGGATGTAGCCTCCATGTCCCAAACAGGCAATATTGAACCCTCCACTGCCCCAGCAGCTGGAAAATGGGATTATTCCAAAAATAAAAATTCCAGATTCCAGGCCTGCTCGGACAGCACAGGCTCCCAGTGTCGTTGGTTTTGGTAAGGAAAGGTCTAAAAAAGTTTAAAAATCCACTGAATTCTGAATTCTTCTGATGCTCAAATAACCCTGGGTGAGTTGGAGCTGGGTGATTTTTCAGGTCCCTTCCAACCCAAACCACCCTGGGATTCTCTGACTCGCTGCCCCGGTGGGCGGAAATTTTTATTTTTATTTTTTTAGGAATTTTTTTAGGGCCTGCAGGAGAAGGAGGAGTTTCCTCCAACCAAAAAAATGGGGAAACCCCGTGGAAAGGAGGGAATTTGGTGAATCCCTGCTCACAGGAGCTGCAGCAGCAATGACGGTCTGGCCGTGGGGGGTTGCGGTTTAATTCCTTGTGATTCCTGAATATTTTTAACTTTTCTTGGATTTCTCCTGGATTTCTCACCCCAGCCAAGGCTCAGACACGGAGCTGCTGCAGGAGGGAGTGGTGGTGTCCGAAATCTGACTGAAAATCAGGATCTTTAGGCATAAAAAGTGTTTTTCTGTGGGACTTCCTCTCATTCTGATTTCCAGATTTCGCCCCACAGCGCAGATGAAATGGTCAGCAATGAATTCTGAATTTGTACAGATCCTTTCCCAAAGTAACTTCCTCCCTCTTACCTCCTTTTACTTTAATACTTTATCCAATAATATTTTAATGATTTAATTTTATTTTAACGATAGGAATTTCAGAGTTTCAAAGGCTCTTTCTAAATTTATTGACTTGGAGAAAAGCCCTGCCCTTGTTGATACCATAAATTCTCATCTTGATCTAGATGAATTTGTTACTTTTGCACCAGAACCCCTAAATTTTTTGCAGTATGAAGTGCACTTTTTCATAAAAAAAGAAACAAACTTGTATTCCTGTCTGATGAAAGGGA
This sequence comes from Dicaeum eximium, assembly GCA_013396995.1. Taxonomy (NCBI): domain Eukaryota; kingdom Metazoa; phylum Chordata; class Aves; order Passeriformes; family Dicaeidae; genus Dicaeum; species Dicaeum eximium. The sequence continues at coordinate 19,317 of VWZP01004047.1, read as the reverse complement.
TATTCTGCCAAAACTCCAGAGCTGAGGGCGTTGCTAATTCCTCGAGGTATTCATTGAAACCTGGGACCTTCTGCTCAGTCTATTTTTAAGACAAAGTAGGGAAGGAAATGCCTCCCCACGGGCAGGAATCGATGATGGGAAATAAAACTATCACTGCCCTTCGAGAAAACCCCGTGGTACTTCCAAATCCACCTTCAGGTTTTCGACTGCACCAGCCTCTTAAATTCACAAATGTTTACTTTGCTGATCAGGGAGTGCCTTGTCCCGTGCTGGGCTCACGTTTGGGAAGCAGGATGGTGGTGATGGGGATGGATTTTGCCCGATGTGTGGCTGGAAAAACCAGGCTGGAAAACCCCAGAACTGGTGGGAATCCCCGTTATTATCCGTGGCTGCTCCTCAGAGACTGCACTGAGTGGCCCAGGTTTGCTCACACACACTCACACGGACCTGCCCGAGGCAGCAAACGGAATTTGCCGTTCCATCCTCAGTTTTGGTTGGCTTGGCCCCATTCCTGAGGGATTTGCTGGCTCCTCTTGGAGCCGGGGGTTTGTCCAGACCCTTTCCCAGCGTGTCCCTTGTGAAGCCACTTGATGTCTGTGTGGGCATCTCAGGTGTCACCTCGTGCTTGTGGGGACTCCTGGGCCACCAATCCCAACCCCTTGGGTGCTCCTGGACTCCTGGGCCACCAAACCNGGGCCACCAAACCCAACCCCTTGGGGCTCCTGGATTCCTGGGCCACCAAACCCAACCCCTTGGGGCTCCTGGACTCCTGGGGCCCCGGTCCCAACCCCTTGGGGCTCCTGGGGCACCAAGCCCAACCCTTTGGGGCTTCTGGACTCCTGGGCCACCAAACCCAACCCCTTGGGGCTCCTGGATTCCTGGGGCCCCAATCCCAACCCCTTGGGGCTTCTGGATTCCTGGGGCCCCAATCCCAACCCCTTGGGGCTTCTGGATTCCTGGGGCCCCAATCCCAACCCCTTGGGGCTTCTGGATTCCTGGGGCCCCAATCCCAACCCCTTGGGGCTTCTGGATTCCTGGGGCCCCAATCCCAACCCCTTGGGGCTTCTGGATTCCTGGGGCCCCAATCCCAACCCCTCGGGGTTTCTGTGGTCTCCGTGTGTTCTTGCAGTGCCTTGTAAATCCCAACAATCCCAGAGGGGCTGCGGGGTCAGCGCTCCCAGCTTGTACTGCCAGACTGGACTTTGTAACTGAGGATTTAAACCCCTGTTTCAAAGGAAATAAAAGAGTTTAACTCTGACTCCCAGCGTCCTGTCGCCCTTGTTGGTTTTAAAGGTGGTGCTTGGTACAAAGCTGCTCCCCCAGCACTGCCCTGCCCGCCCTAAATTGTGTCCCCAAGTGCCACATCCACGCCTTTACCCCCTAAATCGTGTCCCCAAGTGCCACATCCGCACCTTTATCCCCCTCCAGGTGTGGAAACTCCGTGCTGGCAGCTTTAAGGCTTCTCTCCCTCTGCTCCTGCTGCCACTGGTGCTGACTGGGAGCAAACTGGGCTGGCTGGGAGGGCCGGTGCCACCAGATGGTGCTGCCATCCAGGCGTGCCGTGCTCGGTGTCACCCCGGGGACAGCCGAGGGTGCCACCCCTGCACAGCTCCGGCTCGATCTGGGTCACTGGGAGGGTCCAACAGCTCCAGAGCTCCAGCTGGATGCGGGAAATTGGGAGGGTGTGACCCGGGACAGCCGCACAATGACCCGGGACAGCCAGAGCCTGCAAGAACTGGACAGCTCCAGCCTGAGCCGGGACACCTGGACAGCTCCGCGCTGATCCAAGGAGGTGCGAGCTGGAATTCCAGCTTGGTCCAGGACAGCTGGAGCTGCAGAGCCCCGGCCCTGGGGGCTTCTGGTGGCCAGTCCCTGGTGGGGACAGGGAATGTCACCGGGGAAGGGACAGCAGCACAGCCCTGGGCTGGTGTTGGTGTCACCCCTCAGCACGGGATCCGGGTGGAGCAGGATGGAGTCGGATTCATCACCCGAGGTAATTAAAACCCAGACCAAGCCCTGGCAGAACGGGGCTCAGGGAGGTCACGCCGTGCTCATACCCCTGCTCCAGGTGGTTTTTGTCTGGAGCAAGGATCAGAAAGGAAATCCTCGCTGTTCTTCTGGAATCTCTGCTTTTTCTCTGCTTTTTTATGCCCTAATTCTAGATTTTTTTTTTCCCCTGAGCTGCCATGGTGATCCTGCTGAGCTCTCCAGCCTTTTCTTGGAGATGGAGCTTTTATTCCACCCACCAACACCCAGCACACTGCAGGCACTGGGAAGTTTGGGATCTCCCTCACAGGTGAGCCAGGATTTGAGGCCGCTGAGCCGAGCCCCGGTGACTTCACTCCCTTTAATTCCCTTTATAAGGTGAGAAGCTTTTCCTGCGGGGTTCCCGGGGTGATGTCATGTGCTCGTGAGGTCATTTTGCAAACAGAACCCTCCTGAGGGGACAGATCCAAGGTTCTGTCCGTGGTGAGGAGGTTCCACATGGAGCATCCCACTTGGATTCCTCGGTGGAGCTGCAGAGACTCATGGAGGAGATCCCCTTGGTGAACCGGCTCCTCTAAGATTTTCATTTTCCTCCTTCTCCACTGCCATTCCTTCCTCCTCCCCAGCTCCTCCCGCTTCCCAGCCCCTTCCTAAACGAGGTGGGATTTTTGGGCAGCGTCCATCTGGCAGGCTGCTCCCTCTCCCTGTTTTCCCAGCGTGCAAATCAAAGCCAAGCTGCGGCAGAGGTGCTTCAGGAGAGCTCCCTGGAGCTCCCACCCAAAAAAAAAAAAAACGGCAGAGGGGCTGCGGGAGGGGTCNAAAAAAAAAAACCGGCAGAGGTGCTGCGGGAGGGTTCCCCGGAGCTCCCACCCAAAAACCCAGAGCTCCCACCCAAAAAAAATCCGGCAGAGGTGCTGCGGGAGGGTTCCCCAGAGCTCCCACCCCAAACCCCTCGCAGCTGCAGCTCTGCTGCGGGAGAACGGCTGGAATTTCCTGCCCCGGCTGCCCTCGGTGAGGCGAGTGTGGGCACGTCCCAGGGCACATCCCGGGGCAGGATCCACCCCTCTCACCCCCTGGGATGGGTTCCTGGGGATGTTCACGCTCCCAGCCCAGCACAGAATTCCCAGGATGAGCCGGGAATGATGCTCTGGCTGAGCAATCCCCCATCCCAGGGCTCCTCACCCTCAGTGCCCGCATCCAGGAGATGCAGATGGATATTCCACAATTTTCTTGGCCGATTCCCAGCCGGCACCACGGTTCCAGTCTGGGGGGAAAAAAAAAAAAAATCTCAGTGTGCTGCCTCTGTCCGTGCAGCTGCTCCCGCTGCCGCGGATGCTCCGTGCGGAGCGCCGTGCCCTGTGTACACAACCCTCTCCCGGTCATGCTCCGGTGACGAATTCCCTCCTGATGGGCACGTGGAGCCTCATCCACGTCCAGGTTCACAAATAAATACATTTATTTTTCCTGGAGGTCGCACCGACAGCGGTTTCCCCGAATTCTCCAGCAGCTTCCATCCTCGTTCCTCGCTCAAAATTGTGCTTTGGTTCAAAAATCATCCGGGCTCTTAAAATCTTACGGTTCTAAGGAGGTTTTGGGGTTGTCTTTCTCTTGTAGCATCTTTCTTGATAAAAGGGATGCTGTTCTGGGATGTGCCCAGGTTGGGTTTGATTTCCTTCATCTATTTTTCCTGTCATTTGAAGCATCCTCGCTTAAAATCCTGCAGTTTTAAGGAAGTTTCTAGGTTATGCTTCCCTTTCATTGTCTCCTAAGGGTTTCCTTGGTAAGAGAGATGCTGCTCTGGGATGTGCCCAGCCTGGATTTGCTTCCTTCCATTCATTTTTTCCCTCTGCTCAGTGCTGGAAAACTTCTTGGAGAAGAATTTAGAGCTGATCTGGCTCCCTGGGCTCAGCACCACCATCCCAAGGGATCACAATGCTCCCAGAAGCCTTGGCCTGGGATTACCTCCTGGATCTCCACCAAAAATGGAGGGAAAGGGCTGTTGTGGCACCCTGGAAGGGTGAGATTGAACAGGAAGATGCTCCCACCATGGAAAATCTGCTTGTTAAAGCTGCTTCTCTATAACCACCTCATCAATCCTGCCCAGGCTGAGCTTGCTCTCTGAATATCCTGAGCTGGAAGGGACCCACAAGGATCAGGAAGTCCAACTCCATGATGCTCTTTAATGTCTGTGTAAACTGAAAATCACCCTCAGCAGAGCACAGCCCCTGCCTGGAATTCCCTGTTCAGGGAGCCCCTCCAGCAGAGACACCCCTGGGAAAGCAGAGAACACCCTGGTGCCCAAAGCATCTCCGAGAGGAAGGTGATGGTGGCGTGAGTGAGGACTTCCCAAGGCAGATTTCCATTTTTAGTGGTCGGACCAGAGGCATTTCCTGCCCTTCCTGGGCTGAGGGGGCTGGGAACCCGAGTTAATCGTTGACCGCGGGTGCAGCCCAGGCAGGAATGTCCAAGTGGAGCAGAAGTCTCATTTTTGGGAGATGCCGTAAACTCGCAGCAAAGGGAGAAAAATATGATTCCTGCTGTGACAGGGCAAAAGCTGCTTTTTGCATGCCTGGCCCATCCTGGTTGTCTTTGATTTAGAAACATCCAAAGGTCACCTCGGTGTCCGCTCTGCCGATTCATCATGAGCTGGGAAAACACGGGATGCGGCTTCCCAAACATCCCACGCTGGCAGCAGAGGGACAGCCCCGTCTCCCATCCCTCCCTGCCCCTTCCCAGACCTGAAATGAGCTGGGATGGAGCAAACCCCACCTGGGCTTCTGCCTCACTGCAGGGTTTCTCATCCCGAATAATTCCTGGAGCCTCCAGCTCCAGCTTCCCTCGGAGCCGAGCCCCAAGGGCTGCTTGGAGCTTCACGTGGTGGCAGCAGCCAGGCTGCTCTTCCCTCCTTCTCCATGGGAAAGCACAAATTGCCCTTTTTCCAGGGAATATCCTCCCTGCAGCATCCAACTCGCTCAGCCTGAGTGGATTTGGGGAGCACCGAGGTCCTGTAGGATGTGGGAAGAACCTGACCCCCCCTCTGTCGGTCCCAGGGGTCTCTGGGCACTTTTTGGGGATCCTTTTCTCAACAGCTGTGAGGAACTGATAGCCCTAAAATCTGGAAGGCAGCACTTCCCCTCTTGCCACTTGTGATAAGGAACTCTGCAAAAAACCCCAAAGTTTCTGCCAGCTCGGGCAGCTGAGGGGAATTTCCTGCATTTTGGGGAATTGAAGCCCTCTGGAACCCCCTGCTCTGTGTCCTTACCCTGCTCCTCACTGACCACCAGCACCTGGAGAAGGGAAAAACATCATTTGTTTGGAATCATGGAATGGTTTTGTTGGAAGGGACCTCAAAGCCCATCCCGTTCCACCCCTGCCATGGACAGGGACACCTCCCACTGTCCCAGGGTGTCCCAAACCCCATCCAAGCTGGCCTTGGGCACTGCCACACCTTTCCAGGCTCAGCAGGGCACAATCTGAGCTTTTCCTGCACCCCCCAGAGCTCGATCCTCCTCATCCTCAGCCCATCCCAGCTGCTCCTTCCCTGGGAACAGCAATCCCCTGCTCCAGACCCACGCCAGCAGAGCTGTGCCCGGTGAGGGACCCACATGGGATGGATTAACCGGAGAGGAGCCTTCATCCTGCTGGGAAAGGCACCGGATTAACCTGACCTTCCACACTGGATGTGTCCAGGAAGAGCTGAGGAAACGTGGGATGCAGAGGCCGTGCAATCCCCTCTTGCAGGCTGGTGAGGACACGCCGGGACATTTCATCATCGCTCGCTCCGGATCAAACCACGCTCCCGAAATCCCTCTTTTATGGCCCTTTCTGGACTGTAAATCTCTGGCTTCCACTGCTGGCGCCTTTGGGGGAAAACATCCGGCTCCAGCAACCTTTGATGCTCTCCGAGTGCGTCACTCCTGGGTACGGGGCTCGCGCCCACGGGCAGAAAATCCATTGCAAAAGCAGAACTTCGGGATTTCGGGGGTTCTGACCCGTCTTGCTCAACGTCACCGGAGAGGTCGGGGCCTCTTCCTGCACCCTGACGTGCCAAGGGCTCCATTTTGGCTCTGGATCAGCACATTTGGCACCCTGGGGATGGTGGAGGGGGCTGGTGGCTCATGGGGACATGGAGATGTCCGGAGGGGAGGGAATGGCCTGGGGGTTCTGCCTTTGTGTCCTCCTGGGGTGATGCTCCCTCTCCGTTCTTCCCTGGGTTTGGGGGCTGGAGTGTTGCAATCCCCCTGGCTGAAACAATCCCTGGGAGAGGGATCACAGCAGGCTCGGGGCTCTGGGAAGGAGCTGGGGAAGGTGTTCCAGGAGGGGAGCTCATCCCTGCCCAGCTGCTGGGGGATGGGAAATGTCCCAAACCCACCCGGGATGAAGCCTCGGAGATAAACCCGAGGTTTCCCCGTGAGCCACACATGGGATTTCCTTCCAAGGTGGATGCTCTGGGGAGGGAAAAGCAGAAGGGAAATGGGGAGGGGACTGGGGGGGCTCCTGCTCGCCCATCCTGCTGCAAGGATGGATCCAGGGCAGGGCAGCGGAGCCAGGGCCGGGCGATCCCCCCCACACCGCCCCGGTCATCCTGACAAACTTCTCCTGTCCCGTGCTTTAGGGTGAAACGCTCGCTCTCGGCTTTGCCTCAGGCAACCCCTGGAGAAACGGGGTGAGAAAAGCCGGGGCAAGGCTGGAGCCGAGCCCCGAGGAGGAGCGGGGACAAACAGCCCTAAATCCCGGGATTACCGCCCGTCCATCCCGGCGGGAGCAGGGCCGAAGCTCAGGCGCTTGGATCAACTTCAGGACACGCAGGAATGGCCTCGCCTGCCCCGGGGGGGACCAGCCCATTCCCTCACGCCACCGGGAGCTCCTCATCGCTCTGCTCACGTTATTTTTTTTTTGGTCCAAGCATCCCTGAGGAGAAGTTGGGAGAGGGGCGGTGCTGTGCTGGCCCCTGGAGCTCGTTCCCACTCTGGATTTCCTCCTGCCCGGCCCCGCTCTTGGCACGGCTCTGCCCGGCACACGTGGCCCCGCTGGATCCGTGCCACCGGCGTGCCCAGCTCCATCCCGCCTGCCTCCCTCGGCATGACGTAACCCCGGCCCCGGTTGCCTCAGAAGGATCCAGGCTCGGGATGAACCCATCCCCCGGCCGCACCTGTGCCGTGGGACAAGGTCCAGGGCAGATCCTTCTCCTGCTGCGCTGGGATTTTGGGAAGGGGCGGATCAGCCCCGTGGGATAAAAACGACCCGAGCCGCGAGGGGACGGGCAGGGGAGGTGGCTGAGGATGCGAGGATGGGGAATGCGTGCTCGGGATGCTGCCTGCCTCGCACTTCATCCCCTCTCCATCCCCTCCGGGCGGTGGAGGCGAGGCGGATTCCCCGAGCCGTGCGCTCCGTAGGGAAAACGGGAGGAAGAAGGGAAATGTTTGTGTCTGAGAAGGAATATTCCGTATTTTTTTATCTCCGCAGCTGCAAACCAGCTTATCCATCACCGTGCTCCAGCAGTGCCAGAGCTCCTGTTGGAAATCCCAGGCGGAGAGGAGAGATTCCTGCTGGGAGTTCTCTCCGGCGTCACCCTCCGGGGAGGGGGGACGGAGGGCGGGCAAAGTTCGGCTCCTATAAAGTCAGGCCTGGTCCTCTTCATTCATTCCCCTGGCAGCACCGCCGGCAGCAGCACGTCCAGCCTTTGCACGAGAATTGGGAACAAATCCTGCCCCGATTTCTGCGGTTTTCTGCGGGATGCTGAGGGCAGCGATGCCGAACGCCGGGGCCGCCCTCACCTGCCTGTGGCTCCTGCTGCTCCTCTCGGCCGTGCACTCCCGGCCCCACACTTGGGACCAGGACAGGTTCCAGCTGGAAGCCCTCAAAAAGGAGATCCTGGAGCGGCTGGGAATGCCGGCTCCCCCCGCCATCCGCCGCCAGCTGGACCAGGAGAGCATCCAGAGAGCGCAGCGGCTCTACCAGCGCAAAGTGGCGGAGCTGGCGGGCAACCGGAGCCGGGAGGGCGAGGAAGAGGAGGCAGCCGTGTCCAGGACCCGGCGGCTGCACCGCCTGACCCCCACCTGTAAGTGGCCGTGGCTCCCCGAACCTCATCCCCCCCCCGTGTGTCCCCGCACTCGGCAGTGTCACCCCGGTGCTGGGGACATGACCGGGCATGCAGCACGGGGGCCGCGCTCATCCTTATCCTGCTCCTTCCTTCGCCCTGCAGCTGCGGAGGAGCCACCGCTGGAGCCTTAAAACCACAAAAAATCAGGGGGGTTGGGATGAAAGGTTCGATCAGGGGCAGCTCGGGGGCTCGGAGTGGGGCTCGAGGGGTTTGGGGTGAGCGGAAGAAGGAAAGGAGGTGCCATGCCTCGATCCCCAGCTTGAGCTGCAGTTTAGGGGGTTATCTGCATCTGGGGAGATTTAAATAGCTGAATAAATTAATTAATATTACAAATTAAATTAAATAATTTAAATAATTCCCCTCCTGCTGCTTGGGCTGGGAGGGGACAGTCGGGGTGTGGGTGGCGGTGCTCCTATGGGTCCTGGGACACCTTCTCTGGCACCAGGAAAACTGAGACCCTCCAGCCTGGAGGTCCCTGGAGATGGTGGCTCTGAGGACGAGCACAGCAAAGAATTTCCAGCATCCCTCAGGACGTGGGCGATTCCCTGGAGGAAAGGGCTTGGCTGCCCGGCAGGAGCCGATCCCAAGCCTGGGCTGGTGCAGAATTGCCGGCTCTTACATCAGCTGTCCCCTGTGTCCCCGCAGTGTCGCGCTGGCTGGACATGCCCGAGGGCCATCGGGACTCTCAAGGACACCGGGACGCCCAGGGACACCGGGAGCCCCGCGGTCCGTACCGCTACCACCTCCTGCTGTCCCGCACCGCGGATTTCCACCGCCAGCTCCGCGTGCTGCGGGCGGAGCTCAAACTCTTCGAGCAGCCGCTGTCCCCGCCGGGAGCCCCGGTGCCACCGCGGGTCAGCATCTACACCCTGCAGGGGGCTCAGGGCACCCCCCGGCTCCTGAGCAGCCAAGAGCTGGGCCGGGACTCCCGGGGGCTGGACCTGGCCGGAGCCATCCAGCCCTGGCTGGCCGGGCCCGAGCCCACCCTGCGCCTGCAGCTGGAATTCACCGCGGACATCTCGGCAGCCCTGGGCACCTCCCGGGAGGAACCGCCGGTGCTGGAGGTGGAAACCCTGGAGGAGCCGGCTCGGGCGGCCCGGAGAGCTCGGGGGCTGGAGGAGGAGTGCGGCAAGAGCGATGGGAAGTGCTGCCTGAAGTCGCTGAAGGTCTCCTTCCAGGACATCGGCTGGTCGGACTGGGTCATCGCCCCCAACAGCTACTACATGCGGTTCTGCGAGGGTTCCTGCCCGCACAACTACAAACCGGCCAGCATGCACGCCCAGATCAAATCCCGAGTGCATTCCCTGTCCAAGGCCGCCCCCCCGCCCTGCTGCGTCCCCGCCGGCTACGACCCCATGGTGCTGATGCACCTGGACAGCGAGGGCAGGCTCGTGTCCAGCCTCTTCGAGGACATGCTGGTCACCAGGTGCCACTGCGCCTGATGGCAGCTCCCACAGGGATGTGCCACCCTCCGGGTGGGGCAGAGCCATCCCCGCTCCCGGCAGCTCAAGCATCCCAAAATCCGAATCCTGTGGCACCGAGTGGCTCCACGCCAGCCCTGGACCCTGGGCTCAGGCACGGAGTGTCCAGCACCAGCATTCCAAAATCCACGTCCTGTGGCCAGAGCTGGCTCTGCTGCGCTGCTCAGCCCGGGGTCTCCAGCTCTGCCACCCAGCTCAGCCCCAGCGTCTCCAGTTGGGACCTCTCTCCCACAAAAATTTATTCCCCTGTCTCTTCTCTTACTTAAATCCACGTTTGATTGAGCAGGTGGATCCTTCCCACCCAAGAGACCCCCGATGGGCGGGGGTGGGTCCGTGCCCAGGTGTCCATATCCCACTCCAAACCCTCTTTTCTGCTCAGAGACTTATTTATGCAACCCGGTTATTTATTTCTAACTTATTGTATTTTATAGCAAAATATAATTTTTTTTGGGGGGGAAAGAGGGAAGGGGTTTTGTGTTTTTCTATTTTATATATTTCTACAAAACCAGAAGGATGTAATAATAATGAATAAAGTGATTGTAACAGGGATTCTGGCTGCTCCTCTTGCACACCTGGGGGGGAGGTCTCTGGACCCCCTGCTCCTCAGACCCTCACTCCCCTGGGATCCGGCTCCGTTTGGATTTGCTGGTAAATCCTCCTGGCTTTCCAGCGCCAGCATGTGACTAACGCCTGGGCACTGCTCCCGGGGACCTTTGAGTTGTTTGTGTCCTTGGGAAGGACGCTGGGCACAGCTCTGACCCTGGTCCCCAGCTGGGAGGTGACCATTGCCCCATTTCCAGGTGCCTCCGGCCCTGGGACCCCGCGGGCACCAAAGGGATGGGAGAAACCCCCTGGGAGGTTGGTGGCACACACCGTGTCCCCAAGGGAGTCCCCGTGGCTCCACGGGGTGGCTCTGCTGGTCCCAGTTCCTTCCTGTCCCCTCTTCCAGTGTCACCTGGGGGTGTCCAGTCCCTCAGCAGCTCCTGGTGGGGACCTGGCCTTGGGGGGGTGTGGAATGTGGGATCTCTGCTCTGGGGTGGGGATTTTGGGGACCAGGGGCTGAGGGATCCCCAGAGGGTGGAGATGGCCCCTCTGGGGACAGGGGCTGGACAGGCCTGGCTCTTGGTCCCAATTTGGGAACTCCCATTTGGGGACACGAGCTCTGGGGACCTGTCCCTGAGGGTCCTGCTCCCTTGGGACCCCCCCCTTTGGGGACACAGGCTCTGGGAGCTCCAGGGACTCTCCCCAGGGAAAAACCCACAGATGCAGGTAATCAGAGATAATTAAACCATTTAATGGAGCACATGAAGCCTCCCAGGGGCTGGGGGGGACACCCAGACAAGCCATGGGGTCCCCGTGTCCTCAAGGAACCCAACAGCTCGGGGTGTCACCACGAGGATTAGAAAAAGGAGCTTTTTCTTTGTTCCCCGAAGTGGCGGATTTAGCAGGAAAGGATTTAGCAGGTGGCACCGGATGTCCCCAACCGCCAGCACGTCCCCAGGCGAGCACCGGCCGCTCTCCAGCGGCCCCAAAAGGGGAAGAGGAAGCCGAGGCCGTGGTCAGCCCCAGCCCCAGCTCCTCCAGCAGCCCCAGGGACCCCCGGGCGTGTCCTGGCCCCGAGGCTCCGGTGGCAGCGGCGGATGCGGCGCGAGGTGTCCCCGCGGGCGGTGGCCGCAGCCCCGGGAGGAAATGTCAGCTCAGCCCCCTGCTCGGCGTGAGAACCGGGGGGAAGGAGGGGCCCGGGGCCGCTCAAACCCCCCAAAAAAGGCGTTCCCACGGGATGTGTGCGTGGGAACCGCGCCTGACCCGGCACGGCCGTGGGGAATGTCCCTGTCCCCTCCGGGCTGGGGGACAGCCAGGGGAAGGGCATCGGTGGG
>VWZP01004045.1:0-34822 GCA_013396995.1 Dicaeum eximium | reverse complement strand
AGAGAGGCCCTGCAGAGAGGGCTCAGCAAAGGGGGGTGGGAATTCACCACGGGTGTGTCGGGTTTAACCAGGGATTAACCTGGCATGGGCAGCCCTGGCTGTGTGGGTGGACTGGGGACCAAGGGGCTGGAGAGCAGCTGTGGGACAGGACCTGGGGGTCCTGGTCCATGCCCAGTTCAATCTGAGCCAGCAGTGGCCTGGGGCCAGGAGGAGCATCCTTGTCCTGGGGAGTGCCAGGAGCTGCATCGCTCCCTGCTGCAGCCTCACCTCGATCTTGGGGACAGTTTTGGGCACCATCATATCAGAAAGAGCTAAAGCTGTTAGAGAGTGTCCAAAAGAGAGACACAGGGATGGTGAAGGGTCTGGGGGGGCCACACAAGGAGCAGCTGAGGGCACTTGGTGTGTTCAGGTGGAGCAGAAGAGATGAGGGCAGAGCTCATCAGGGGCTGATTATTTTGTAAAATCACTCAGGGACAGCTCCCACCTGTGCCTCCTGTGACAGGGACAGGAGCAGGGAACGGCTGGGGCTGGGCCAGGGCAATTTGGGATGGATCTCAGGGAAAGGCTCTTCCCCAGAGGGTGCTGGCACTGCCCAGATCCCCAGGGAATGGGCACAGCCCCGAGGCTGCCAGAGCTCCAGGAGGGGCTGGGCAGCGCTCCAGGGATGGACAGGGGGGATTGTTGGGGGTCTGGGCAGGGACAGGAGCTGGATCAGTGATCCCTGTGGGTCCCTCCCTGCTCAGGATACTCTGGGATTCTGTGCTCTTAGCTCATGCTTTACGCTTTCAAAAAATACTGGTTAGCTGTTGTGCATAGTCATGGATATCTTATATCCAGTATGCTGGATGTTTTTACATTAATTGCACAACAGACTATTTTTATATATATAAAATAGAGCTTTTTCTATGCAAAGTTGAGCAGATTCTTCTTGTGCAGTACTTTAGCCACATTCAAACGAATGTGATGATGGAACAGCATATCACAAAATATAGGCCATGTGTTGAAATTAATCGCAGAGAGGTAACTGCTGTCTTAGCCGTGACATTTTTTCTACACATTGTAAAGTAAACTGGTAAACAGCAGGTAAAGAGCCCGAGTGTAGGCAGTGGGCACTGCTGGAGAGTTATTCACATTTCTCATTGTGGTCTGTCAAAGCTGGAAGCCTTACCTGGACAGCACGGGGAACATTTGGAAATGGCCAGAGGCCCATATAAATGCTAAATTGCTGTCAGTGCACTCTCACCCCTTTGGGGATCCCCTGCTGAACAGCTTGCACTCAGTCTGGAGGAATTTGCAGGTAGAGAGCTTTGTCCTGCAGTAGAGAGTCCTTTTGTTGCCCAGCTGCATGCAGAATGTTGATAAAAATGAGTAAGTTTAAAAAGAAATCTTGTAAGGGGGATGGAAATGGGTAATCCTCTTGCTCTGACACTGCCAGATTTCAAAAAAAAAACCAGCTCTGGATTACTCTAAGTCCAGCACAACTGCACAAATTCTGTTTCCCAGGACATATTATGGTGATTGCTGTTCTCTATGACTGTTGTCCATTTACAGGCTGGGATTTTCACCTTTGCCTACTTTCAAAGTTGTTTGCTTTCAGAGTTTTTGTTTTCCAGAGTTTTTTGTTTTCCAAAGTTTTTGTTTATATTTAGCCAGATATACACAATGCTTATGCTGCAGGCAGAGCTGTCATTCACATCAAATGCAGGATGTATTTTATCAGCTTGTTTTCCCTCATTTTGGAAGCAGTGTTTATCCCATTCCTTTTTTATTCTTCCCATAAAAGAACTCCACCGCAGACTAATCTGCTCTCCAGTGATGTTTGGCAATTTTATTGGACAGATTTTGATTACACTTTGTTATTCAACAAGGATTATTTTCTCTAGGTCATAGAACACCTATGAGTTCAAGTACCTTTATTATGTGTGCATGTCACTGCCTATTCTCCTGATTGAAAATGCGGTTTTATCCAACATACTTTAAAACTGACTACTTGCTGGTTTTCACCAAGTTCTTTATTTATGAGCTTTTGTGTCATTGCTACAAGACTTTTCCACTCTTTTAACTCCATCCAGAGGATAATTATCGCTGAGTTAATGGCAAAATCTCATGGCAAGTTGCAGGCACGGTACTGTTTGAAACAACTGTAAACCAAATTATGCATGACCATCAGTGCTGACACTTACTCTCTTTTAAAGCAGCAGTTCTGGAAACTGTGTCAGTGGACAGGACCATTCCTGAGAGCACCTCGGTGGTGGACACTGCAGAGTTGTCCCCATGCAGGTCCCCTTCGACACCGCGCCACCTCCGCTACCGGCAGCCAGGAGGTGAGAACTGAGTCACTTCAAACAGTCACTGCACCTGTGATCTGTGCAGGACAGCAGAAAGCAGTAATAATGCTTGTATCATCTGGCTTGCTTTGTGTTTTCCTTGTTTGTCAGGTGTTAAAAAATAAAAAAGCCATTAAAATGTGAAGCGTGCCTGTTAAATTTGAGCAGCGATAATGAGGCATGGAAGCACGTTGAGACTTCAGTATGATTCAGTGCTCTGAAATAGCTCAAGCAGGATGTGCCCAAGTTCAAGACTAACATTGAATCAGTCCTGTTTCTCACAGAGCTCTCAAGACTCCGACATATTTTTTTCAGCTGATGAGGGGACATATTTTGGGCACCATCTGTAACCATGAAACACACAACACCCATTGTTGTCAATGGGGAGTGACTGTGTCTGTTTCTTTGTGCAACGCTGAACATTTACAGATGGTCTCGCATTATTCATTCCAAAATTTGAAAAAGCTGCTCAATTGAGGAGGAAAAAGAGAGCTGGAGCTCCTCAAATAACTCTCACGTGGCTCTTTGAAATCATTAGCAGGGCTGTGAGCTATGTCCATGAAGACTCAAAACGCTGCCAGCTCCTGCAGGCCAGGTTTCTAGGCAGGTGTTTCATACCTGGGACTAAAACAAAAGCAGAACAGAGTCTTCTCATCTGGGTAATAAGTTGCCAAGACACTTTAGATTCAAATCAATAGTAATTTTATGTGATTGGGCACATTTGTGGCTAGAAGGCAAGATCTGGGAGCTGGAAACTGTGGGCAGTGTCATATTATCTGAGTCCTAGTTAGAGACAATGTTCACAGCACTTCCTGTAGAAAAAGTTTGATAAAATCTGCAAAACTCTGCTCATCCTGGGCAGTGACCAGGGAAAACATGATTCCAGTTATCAGGAGATGGTGAATATGCTTAATTCTCTGACATAATTTTTTGTTAAGTTTATTTTCTACGCCAAGAACAATTTTTCATTGTTCTTCTGTATCTTTCTTTTTTCCCCTCCCCTCTTCTATTTGGTTAATATCTTGTTCCTCTCCTTGGTAGTGTCTTAGATGTTTTTTCTATAGCAACATTAATTATACTGATGTGGAAATATGAACCACAAATATGATTATGATACTTCTGTTGTCTTTCACAGAAAGTCATCTGACAGCATTAAAAAATAAAATGTCCACAAAGTTACAAGCAATACTGAAGATTCTAAGTCTCGTTGTTGGTTGATAAAAAGTTTGTAGGAGGTAATTTTTTCCTGTCCTTCCCCTTTACAGTGCAGACTGCTGACAACAGCCACTGCTCGGTGTCTCCTGCCTCTGCTTTTGCCATTGCCACCGCTGCAGCTGGGCACGGGAGCCCGCCAGGTGAGGGGTGAGGGGTGTGCTGTCACAGACAGGTGACACAAAGGCTCTCCAGAGGTGAACAGACCTCTGTGCTCTCATGAGCAAAAGCTCAGGTTGGATAGGCCTTGGAGCTACCTGGTCTAGGGAAGATGTCCCTGCCCGTGGCAGGGTAGAACTGGGTATTTTTAAGGCCTTTTCTGACCCTATTGGTTGATTTATTAATATTTCTAATCCAGCCTATGACTGGAAGATTAATATTTGATTTGTATGTGATCTGTTAAGCATCCAGATAATATCTTTCTTGTTTGGACTTTTTAAAATTCACTTACAATTTAAGATTTTATTTTTTAAAATGAAGTTTTCTATGTCCAAAGGCTCTATGCAGTTTTACTTACTGCAAGTGTATACTGTATATTTCTTGGAAAGCAACTACTGATTGAAAGTATTTAGTGCAACATAAAATACTTGATTTAAGTTTTGAATGTGGTGCTTATCTTGCTGTGTACCCTTTGACATATTAATATTTTCCATTGACAGGGTCCTCTCATAGGTCATGTTGCAAATAAACAACAATTTTTTTAAAGTCTACAAAATCAATTTCCCTTTGGCTTCACATACTGAAATCCACAGTTCATTTTGATTATGTGTGACGAAGCACAATCTGGCTATAAACTCATATTTGCCTCTTTCCCACTGAAATGACAAGAAACTGCTTTGAAGACCCCAGTCTCAAAAACACCTGTCAAAATCTGTGTAAGACAGTAAATGATCCCCGTGGATCTCAGTGCATTTTGTATCCACCATGTCTAGAGCTCTGGTCATTAACTGATGGGTGAGAAGACATCAGGAGAAAATAATGAGCATGGGTCACTGCTCCTCTAAGTCTTGTGTACTTCCCATGATCTTTAGATTACAAGACAGTAATGTTCAGTATTAGAAACTTTATCAGAGAATCATTTAGGCTGGGAAATCCCTCCCAGATCATCAAGTCCAGCCTGTGTCTGATCCCCACCTTGTCCCCACCCAGAGCTCTGAGTGCCACCTCCAGCCTTTCCTGGGACACCTCCAGGGCTGGGCACTCCAAACCTCCCTGGGCAGTTCCAAGCCCTGAGCCCCCTTTCCATGGGGAAATTCCTGCTGGTGCCCACCCTGAGCCTGCCCTGGCCCAGCCTGAGGCCGTTCCCTCTCCTCCTGTCCCTGTTCCCTGGGAGCAGAGCCCGACCCCCCGGCTGTCCCCTCCTGCCAGGAGCTGTGCAGAGCCACAAGGTCCCCCCTGAGGCTCCTTTTCTCCAGGCTCAGCCCCTTCCCAGCTCCCTCAGCCCCTTCCCAGCTCCGTTCCCTGCCCTGGACACGCTCCAGCCCCTCCATTCCCTGCCCTGAGGGGACAGAAATGGACGCGGCACTCGAGGTGTGGCCCCAGCAGTGCCAGCACAGGGCCGGGCCCTGCCCTGGGCCTGCTGCCGCCCTGTCCCTGGTATGGCCCTGCTGCCGCCCTGTCCCTGGGACGGCCCCGCTGCCATCGGCCCTCGGCCACCTGGGCACCCCTGGCTCGTGTCCAGCTGCTGTCACCAGCACCCAGGGCCTGTCCCAGCCCTGCAGCCCCTCTGTCCCACCCTGGAGTGCTCCATGGGGTTGTTGTGACCCAAGGGCAGGGCCTGGCACTTGCTCTTGTTGACCCCCATGGCCTTGGCCTGTGGTCTGGCCTGTCCGGAGCCCTCTGCAGAGCCCTCCTGCCTCCAGCAGAACCAGAGTGCCACCCAGCTGGGTGTCACCCACAGACAGCTGACACACAGCTCAGTGTCACCCACAAAGTGCTGACACACAGCTCGGTGTCACCCACAAAGGGCTGACACACAGCTCAGTGTCACCCACAAAGTGCTGACACACAGCTCGGTGTCACCCACAAAGGGCTGACACACAGCTCAGTGTCACCCACAAAGTGCTGACACACAGCTCGGTGTCACCCACAAAGGGCTGACACACAGCTCAGTGTCACCCACAAAGTGCTGACACACAGCTCGGTGTCACCCACAAAGGGCTGACACACAGCTCAGTGTCACCCATGAACCTACTGACAGAGCACTCGAGCCCCTCGCCCAGGTGTTGAACAGGTTGGCCCAGCGCTGCTCCCTGGGGACACTGCTGGTGACCAGACACCAGCTGGGTCATCACTGTCCCCACTGTCCCTGGGCCCGGCCACCAGCCATCCTTATCCCAGGGGAGATGCCCCTCTGCAGGCCCTGGGATGCAGCATTCCCAGGAGATGCTGTGGGAGCCCAGGTGGCACATGGACACCTTCCCCTCACCTGCCGGGGGGTCACCTGGTCACAGGAGGAGAGCAGGTTGGACCTGCCTTTCCTACATCCCTGCTGGCCGGGTGTGGGGATTTGTGAAGGAATTTTGAATGAGTTAGAGATGAGACTTCTGAGTTGATTTGGATGATGCTATTTATTTTTCTTCTGCATAGGCAGAAAGGGTGAGTTTGGCTCACATCATTACAACATGATTCAGAAGATCACAAGACCCTTAGTTACAAGACCTTTTAAGGATTTATTGACCAATAAAACACTGCCAACACAGATATTTATGCTTTTGACCCAATCCTTAAATATTTCCTCTTATGGACTCATGCTACAGTGTAAGCTTTCTTAGCCAATCATGTCATGACACACAAACTCACAGTACTGCATTCTAAACTCCTTGTTTACCTTTGTAACTACTTTTATTTTTTCTCTAACTTAAACTCTAAAATTCTAAACTTTCTTAACTTAACGTGTCTCTGCTTTAAACTACAAATCCACATTCTTGCTTATAAGCACCTAAGTTTGGAAGCCTTTTCCAAGGTCTCAGATCAAATCCTGTGTTTAATTCAAAGCTTTGGCTTACAGCTCAAAGTTCTGAGAGTTCCCTGCATTTCAAATTCCAACAGCTGTGCTTGTCCTGTATGTGCTGTGTGATCACACTGGTGAACCTGTCACAAACTTCTATTTAGCAATTTTTATTTGAATGATGAATATTCTCTGCCTTTGGAATCAGACTCTGCATGAAATCACTGAAACAATTTGCCTTATGAATTAACCCAGTAAGTTTTCAAATTGTTTAGAAAACAAAGTAAGGATGAAAAATACTGTGTTTTCCCACTAGGAATTAATTCAATTAAAGAATACTGCTTTTGTATTGTTAAAACCACTGCTTTTCAATGTTCATAATACTGAAGTATGAGAGAAAACACAATCTTCAATTATGCAGTCATTAGAAGGAACATCAAAGCTTGGGAATGTTGAAAGGGAAAAACAACATTCCTAACATTTATAAGTTCTTTTTCATGTTGCTGTTTAAGGCAGCTCTTCATTAAAAGTCATTCTCCCAAGTCATGTAAAAAACAGAAGGTTGTGCAGCAAATTTCTCAAGAAAATGTTTGGTTTTGCATCTAGGAAACTAAGCTAGAGTAATCTGGTGTCCACCTGAAATGAGTAAAAAAACTGGAGGTTACAAACCAGGCCTTACACCATGAATCACCTGTTTTGTAACTCGGTGCAATTATTCATGGTAGAGATAGTACTAAACTTGCAGAGTGATGAAGTTCAACTTTGGCTAAACCAAATTTTATTTATTTCCTTTGTGTGTGCTAGCACGATGGTGAGATTCTTTTAAAGAGTGCCTTTCTTTTTTGCAGTGGTTCCTGGTGTTGTTTGTTTTGTAGGCTGGACATGACCAGTCAGTGAATCAGTTCTGGGCAGTGAATGGCATTGGTGGGGTTTTTTGTCTTCTGTTCAGTCATTCCTTGGCTTCCCTGCTGCAGACACTGCGACGTGTGTCATTTACAACACTCCTACATGAACATGGGTAGAGTGGCAGATGAAATCCAGCCTTGATTAATACCAAGTGATGCACACAAGGCAAAACAGTCTGAGCTCTACATCTGAGCATGCAGAGGAGGGCTGAGGATGAGAACAGGTCATTTTCTGAAATGATCTTGGTGCTCAGCAGGAGCCAGAAAGGTAAAGAAAACATCAGGAATTGTATGGAAAGGAGCAGGGAAGACTATTACAGTACCACAGTACAAATGCAGAATTTGCACAAATATTGAAGGGTATTTACAACCCTGACTGAGGTGAGGAGTGTGAGAGCTGGAAAAGGTTGGGAGTTTGCAATTAAGGATGAGGTGTGGCATGAAATGACTTCTGTGCATGTCAAGTTTAGAGAAGAGTGGGCTGGAGAGTTGATGAGAACATTCTGTAAAAGGCTGGATGCCAGGGAAGGGCAGCAGCAGCTGTGAACACGGTGCTTGGTGTGTGTAAAGGGTTGGACTCAGTGCTCTAAGGGGTCCTTTCCAACCCTATCAGTTCTACAATTCTATGATTTTCTGCCTTTTTTGATGCAAGATGTAGGACATCAGATTCATGGGGCCAGGTTTCAGAATGAGCAGGAGTTTGTGGTCCTTTGGGCAATCAGTAGAACTCAGTGAGGTTCTGATGAGGAACACTCCAAAGGGAACAGACTCACCTGGGATCCACAGTGAAAGTTACCTGCAAGCAGGGGTCGTTGAGGTTATCAGACTGGCAAAATAGAATAGGACCAGCAGCTGAAACCAGTTGGAGGTTGTGGGGGAATTCTAGGAGGTACAAGTCACCTGTGTGTCTTCTGTCCTCACTGTTCCCTGAAGCCTTCTGGCCATTTTGTGTTTTGGTGTTGCTTTTAAAATTGTATGCATTCGTTTATTTATTTACTTATTTTATTTTGGGGATCTTTGGGGTTTACTGCTGGTTGTTTTATTTTGTTTTCCTGGAGTATGAGGCCTTAGCTCTTCTCCACTTCCCATCTCCCAGTTCTGGCTGGGATACACTGAGACAATCTGGGTAACAGACTCACAGCAAGTGTCTGTGCTCACACACTCTCAGAGCCAGCCATGCAGGACTTGCAGTTATCTTCTGTGGAGAGTTCTGGAATGCCACAGCATTTCAGCATTGCTGTCCCATGCAATGATAACTTTATAAGGTGAGAAGTATGCAAAGCCCTGGACAGCTCTCACATGATGTACATTGGCTTTACCTCTCTTTAGAGAAGTACCTAGAGGAGCACTGCCTGTGGTGGTCCTGAACTGTGAATGAAACCTTTATCTAAATCAGGATGGTTCAGGTTCTCATGCCTTTCAGCAGGTGTTTTTTGACTTACTGATTGTATTGCTATTATTTCCACTTATTTTACAGTTAGCTGCTTTGATGATGCCAACCAAGCTACTTTTCCTATTGTTTAATTCATCTGCTTGGTTAAATACTAATCTCTGCCTCTCTAAAATATATTTTTTTTTGTTCTCTTAAAAAAAACTACCATCTTAGTTGTCTATTTTAACAGCATGCTAAAGATAAAAAGAAACATGAAGTGAAAGTACAGAAAGTTAAATAAGGCACCCCAGGTGCACAGCTTGGGGCCTGTATGGATGATAATATTCACAGTAGGGATAAATAGAGTAGGTTCTGTCTTTTACATGTAATTTCTCTTCTGAGGGGTGTGAGGGATGGCTCACGCCTTGCTGTAGCTGAAGTGCTCTGTCACCATTAATTGGCTGTTGCACACCTTATTCCTTTCCCAATTTATAAAAATAGTACAGCAATACTAAACAGATCCTAACATAGGAATGGACCTCAGCAGTTTCTTCTCCCCCTGTTTATACATCTCTATAAAACTGGTTCTTGATTTCTGCTTTAATCAGTGACAAAATCCACACTGAAGTTCTTTAGATCTGCTCCCATGTCTGCCTTATAATGTAGAAAAGTCCCTACATAAATTTGAATGTGAGTGGTCTCATCCTACCAGGTATCCTGCTAATCCCTTGTTTTAGCTTTGCCATGAATGGTCCTGGAGCAGAGCTGCAGCTGCAGGGAGCCCCATCTCCTTAGGAGTGAATTCCTCCCCTCTCCAAGTCTGTCACACAGCCAGTGTCAAAACAAGCAGTGAGACTGGAAACGTGGGAGAGGAACCTCCTGCCAAAATACTCACCAATCATCTCTAGTCCTGCTGCAGAAATCCTGCAGATGTTACAGCAGTTAAGCAACAGCAGTGTAAGCTACACAGCACCCACACAAACCCTGGCACTAGATAAAAACAATTTACAAGGAGAATTATTTCTTCCACCTGTGGCTTCTAGAATTTGTGAATTTCCCTGGTTTATTTTTGTACAATTATTTGAAACATGTTGTTGCTTTTTTTTCTTTCACTCCTTAACTTTTTATTTACATCTTTTCTGCGCAGAATCAGTGCACAGTGCCAGCATTAGTAAGATATCCTGCACTGATTTTTAAAAAATCACCTTTTGGGGTTTATTTACCAAAACTGCTCTCCCTGCTGGTCCTCATACTTGTTAACACTCACAAGATATGAAGATACTTTCTGTGACTTGAGGAGATTTGAGTTTTACTTAAAACTTCTGAACAATTGTATGGATGAAGCCAACTTAGCAAAATAATGCCATTTTTGTTAACAGTTAAAAAAGTAATAAATACTTGCAGAAGTGCAGGAAACATACAGATTTCCTCTCTCCTGAGAATGTTTAACACAACTCGATGAAAAGTCATTTCCAAAACCAGTAATTTTATTTTGAAACAGTTCTACTGAATGTGAGAATCCAAGATGATTGTTCTGACAAGAACTTGAATTCAAGATCTAAACTAATCTTGGGTGTTTTTTCTTTAACACTTATACCAGATAGGTTAAAAGAACTTTGAGAAGCTTATGTCTTCTTCAGCTCAAGCTGGAGGGGAAGGATCTCCCCACACGGACAATTAATATTAGACAAGAAGAGAACACTTCCACCCAAACAAACAAGCTGTTCCCTAATGAACACAGCAGCTTTGTTTCAACAGCTCTGTCACACGATTTTAGCTGGTACATTGTATTTCCAGCATGCCTCAAAGCTGCCTTCCTCCTCCTCCTCCTCCAGCCCGCCGACCACGCTGCAGAGAAGGTCCCATTTCTCACCAGAACAAGGTGACATTATGGGACAGGATGGGAGTGGGATGGGAGCCGTGGTTGGCAGGAGGGCCTGGATTCCTCAGTACCAGCATTTGTTTTTTAAAGCACATATGAGAGGCAGAGGGTGAAAAAGATGCAGGGGAAAAAAGAGTCTTTGGAGGAGTATCTCTGATGAATAATGGTCTACACACAGGAAAATCTCCCCTGGGCTAGCGAGAAGGACAGATAGGTTTAATCTCTCTAATTTTAGTGATTTCAAGGAGCAAATAGAATGACAGGTTGAAGCTGCTACACAAAAATGAATTGCGTATATACGACCCCTTTCAATTAACTGACTGCACACATCTCTGGTGCTAAATTACCTTTGGCTTGAGTTTCTTACCTCCTTCTCTTTTCACAAAGAAGGAATCTTAATCTAAATTGCCCTCAGTTTTAGGCCAGAAAAACTGATCTGAGTGTTGACTAGAGCATTTCTTGGCATCCTCTGCTTTTGCATAGCCCTCGCAGTCTGCCTGCAGAAGCAGCTGGACCTTTCCAGCTGCAGCAGATTCTCACTGCAGTCAGTGCAAAGCCTGCTCTGTTCATTTGCTGCAGGTGCTAAATGCAAGGGGTATCATCCTTCAGGGCAATTCAACACACCTGGGCACTCCTGGTCCCTCCTGGTGCTGCTACCATGTGCTCCCTTTGGATAAGGCCTTCATTACAGCCTGTGGGCTCTGGATTGATGGACCTGCCTTTGGGTCACTGCCTATGGAGGGATTGAGTTCCTTTCTGAACCTAAAACTTGGTAAAAAAAAGTAGTTATAGGCTACATTCCACTGATTTTTAGTGCATCAGCTACATGCATAACCTGTGTGTTAGTGAAAGAAGAGATGTACAAAGGGAAGTGTGTAATCTTTTGCATTGTAAATGTCTGCTTTATTTTCAGCTGGCTGTTACTGTATTCTTGATCACTGCCTGGGGTAAAACCTTTTAGGCCCTTTCAGTAGTTTCTGGGATGTAGAGCTGCCAAACCTCAATCTTAGAGCAGCTGAATGTGGCTGAAGATAAGCAGTGTGGAAATACTTTTGTCAAAGTGTCAACTTGAGTAGCCACTGGAATGAGCATGGAAAGTTCTCCTCTCCTCAGAGATGCTGTAGGAGCTTGTCAGCTGTAACATAACCCAAATGTAACAGCAACAGCAAGTAGAAATGGACCTCTCTAAATTACAGCTGTGGTTTCCAGAATAACAAATCTCTAGAAAGCTATATAAGCACTGAGGTTGAGCCAAATGAGTCCTGTGAGCTCTCAGCCTGACACACTTTAGCTCTGCTTGATTGCTCTCACAGTATTAGGGGGATGAAAATTAGCTGGAAGTAGTAATTCACGTTTCATAAAGGTCCACAGTGGGTCTTGTGTGGGTCTTTCCATTCTGATAAATCAGGCACAGCTTGATTAGGGCTGCTTATTTTAAAACATCAAAATTATCATGAGAAAGTTGCACAAAAGTTTTCAGGGAGAGCTGCTTGGCTTATTTTGGGTTGTGACCAGCGGAGCTGTTCTGCAGTCATTCCAACAACTTGCCAGCTCCCAGTGTGACAATATTTTTGTTTTGTTTGTTCTGGCAGAAGCACTAATTGGAGTAATGGAACGACAGAGCTCGTGCCAAGTGATGGCAGGGAGCTCTGTCCCCGTGTGCGCTGGGAGGGGACACGGTGGCTGCTCCTGCTGCTGCCAGGGGCACTCAGCCTCCAGCTCAGTGACGTGACTTGGAGGGGCAGCACAATCTGGGCAGACACTCCCAGCAGGATCCTGCTGGGCCCCGAGATGGAAATCTGTGTACAAACACGCACCATGCTTTAAACAGATGCAGAGTTTCCTGGGCTGCCACTGTCTTGCACACACGGAGATACACATAGTTCTGATTTCAAGGGTATCAGCTGTCCTGTTCAGGGAGAGTTTCCCCGATTCTGAATGCAGAAATAATAAAGTGGCATTACACCATCATGTTTCCTGAGATGGAGATTCTGGTGTATGCAGCTGAGTTAGTATGGGATTTGGCAAAGATTAGAATTAGGCAAGGCTTGTAAAGGAAATATTTGCTTTCTTCTTTCCATTGTGAGAGAACAGGCAGAGAGATTTCCTTGCTGTGTTACATGAAAGGCAAGCAAACAATAAATGCTGTGATTTTGAGCTGGCTTCTACATTATGTGGCTGGCTGGGAAATCCAGCCCTGTGCTGTGCTAAATGCTTCAAATTGCATCCGTGGCTACATGCTGACCTTTGGAAAGGTATATATTTCTTCCTGAATTTGCATGAAAGTATCCATGTCTGAAGCAAAACCAGAAAATGTGTGTCATTGTGTAGTTGATTTTCAGCGTGGTGCCATAAACATTGCTGGTTATAATAGTAATTCTGTACTCCAGTAATTTTCTGGGCTGTAACATCTGATTCCTGTACTGGGAAAGCTTTGTGGAACTTCCTCCTTCTGACTCCAG
Source organism: Dicaeum eximium (assembly GCA_013396995.1). Lineage (NCBI taxonomy): Eukaryota > Metazoa > Chordata > Aves > Passeriformes > Dicaeidae > Dicaeum > Dicaeum eximium. The sequence goes on along the minus strand of VWZP01004045.1, from coordinate 21,712 downwards.
ACATGAAAGAAAACTATTTTGATGGTGATATCCCAAGTAAAAATTAAGATGACACTTTATCTAAACAGTTGGTAGAAGACTGTAATTTTATCTGTTCTTCCTCAGGTCCTGGTGAAACTCCAGGGCTGAGTCTAGGGGCACCTCATCTGCTGTCAGAGAGACAGGATGCCACCAAATCTTGTTCTGCTCATCAATCCTGCTTGTCTTCTGACTCTCCCAGTGCCACCCTTCTGTCGGGGATTTAACATATTTAATTCCCAAAACATACGGATGTAGGATCTGTTAACCTCCCCTGGTCCTTTACACAGGACAACCCAGTCCTTTTCCTTGTCATTTTTGTGTCACTAATGGCTCTAGGCAGGAACTGGGGAAGTGAGCACTTGTTCCCTCTTGGGGACACATTTTAATGAGTTTCCCAGACCCGTGTCTGCAGATTCACAGAGGTTTGAGAGGCACTGAGGCCTGCACATTGAACTTCCTTCAAGTTCCCATCTAATTTGAAAAACTCAGTGTGGGAAATGTTCAGAGTTACTCCACAGCTGACACTGTTCTTCACTGAAAATGGTTGTGTGACAAAAAAATGTCAGTTTAGCCCCAAGCAGTGTCCCTTTCTGAGGCTGCAGGGCTGTCCAGGGGTTGCTGGCAAAGCAGAGTGACCAGGGCTGTGCCTGACATGGGGTCTCTGAGGGGCTGGGGCTGGCCATGCCCTGGCAGGGGGCGAGTGGGATCCCTGTTCCAGGCTGCTCCTTCACAAATTTTAACAAAAAAATTGTTGCTTTGCAGTTTTAGACAATTGGCTAAACAGGTGAATCTTGCAGTTTTCTTAGACAATGGCTTGAAAATAAAAGTTTTGCTTCAAGTGATCCCTTCTCTGAGAATTAAGAAGTAGGAGAAAATGGTAAATTTTTTTTCCCTCCAGTTCAGCAAAAATTTAGGATCTCCTGCTTTTACTTATGTATTCGTTTATTTTGAATTAATATCTTACTCAGTTACAGGAGCTGGCTACTCGGGAAATAAGTATTTTCACTGGACATTTCCCAAGTTACAGAGCTGTGAAATATTTGTTTCCTGACCTATTGGAGTAAGTCCTGAGCAGCCATAGAGCAAACCCATAGAAGTTTGGGGAGCTGCATCAAGGGAAATACAGGCTGAGTGTTGGGAAGAAGTTTTTCACAGAGAGAGTGACAAAGTTCTGGGATGTTCTGCCCGGGGAGGTGCTGCAGTCCCCATCCCCGGGTGTGTTTAACAAAGCCTGGATGTGGCACTGGGTGCCAGGGTTTAGCTGAGCTCTTGGGGCTGGGCTGGACTCGGTGATCTTGGAGGTCTCTTCCAACCCAGTGATTCTGTGAATTCTGTGAATTCTGTGCTTTTTATGCCTTTTTCCTTTCATTTCATTCCCCCTGCGCCCAAGTGTTGCATGCATAATTAATATTAGTTTAAGCTTCCGTTATGACCCAGTCCTAAATGGTCTGAAAGCTGCTTGTGAGATGGACATTTTGTTCAGAGATTTTTTTGGTGGCTGGTGTGCATCCTGCCAGCTTTTGTTTTTCATGACAGTCAACTCTCTGTTCACAGATGGTCTGAAAAATGATACATTTGGCTCCTTGCAATTATCGCCTCCTTTCCATTTAACCTTTATTCCTATTGACATTATAAAAATATGAATAATCTCACAAACTACTTCCTTCAACTTTAATGAACTAAAGGTAAAAATTCCAGAAGCCAATTTATGTGATTTTCTCTTTTTATCTGTACATTGTCACAGTCTATATTTTAACTTTTCCTTTGTGGTAGGGCACGCTGAGCACTTTAAGGATCTGAAAGCTTCCTTTGAATAGTTCTTGAAAAGACTGTGAACATTATGCAATAAATACCTGCTGTACTCCTCTTCATATTGATGATAGAGTAAATTATGAGTGTAGATGAAGTGTCATTAAGGAAATCAAGAGCTAGGGATAATTAGAAATGCAGAAAAACATCAATAGGTAAAAATTGCTTATCTCCTCCCAGAAAGATAAGAGATGTATCAGCAGCACAGGCAAATGTATAAATTCAAAGAAATATCAGCTGCAGTGTTGCCATTCTTGTCACTGTTCATAGCAGATAATTCAAACATTATTGCAGTGAAAAAAAAGAAGTCTAAGGTGTGCTAAAGATTTGCCAATATAATTGCTAAGGGTTGTTCAGGAAGGCTCTTTGTCAGTTGGTCCCTATAGTTTTTTATGTAAGTCATAGGGAAAAAAAAATGCTGTCACACTGCACATTTGCCATGGTATTCAGAAACCTGAGAACACAACTGGCAGCAACAGCCTTTGAAATTCAGGATCTGCTCCTTTCTACAGATACATTTATAAACAAAGGCACAAGATTTGGGTGGGTTTGTCTCAGGCCTCACCAGAAAAATTTGGCTTGTGTGTTTTCCCATGGATGCACACACAAATACTTTTTGTGTGCAAACAAACGTGATTTTGAATATGTATAAAAGTGGTTTTGGTTATGTTGTCTCTCTTTGCTGGTGCTGAAGAGGACAGGATGTTCTCATATTGCTGCTGAGTTTTAACTTTAAAAAAATGCACAGTATTTGGTTATTTTACTTTAAAATGAGTTACTGATTTTTAATAATAAATTGTGTAACTCATAAAGGCAAGTATATTTTCAGTGTTTAGCAATTTTTAAAAATATTTTTTTCGAGAGTGAGACTGATGTGCTCTCCTGAGAGAATATTTCTATTAAAAAACTCAGAAATCTCAAGGGTATGTGCTAATTATAGCTATAGCAGCAACACAGTTTTTAAGGACTTTTGAAGGACAAATTTTCAAATTTGACTATTTCTGTGAGCTTAAAGGAATATTTTCATTATTTGTGGTAGTCATGTGTTAAGCATATAATCTCATAGATTATAATAATTCTCAGAGCAACCTTAGTGTTATTGACAGGGGATAAAATACATTCTTGGTCTTGAAGGTATTCTGTAGCTACTTACCTTTCTCTCCCAACCATTAAATGAAAATGATTTTGCTGGACTGATGTATTTTTAGACTTCTGGATTTAGTCCAAGTTTACTGCATAATCTTAACACAACTGCTTTATCTTAATGCTGTGTTCTTTAAATTTCTCTGATTATAAAAAGCCTTTCTAAATCAAGGGTAGTTCAAAAATAGTTTACCAACCTTTCCCTTAAATATTTTGCAGAAATTAAATGCAGTCACTAGGTCTCTATCTGTGTTACACCATTGTACATCAGCTGGTCCATGTGAATCCCTGGGATTTTCCTTACTAAGACCATAATCCCTTGACTTGATTTGATAGTTAGATTGTATGTGTGGCAGAGGCTTTAGGCAGAAGAATCAAATGCATACTTGGAATTATTTCTGACGTGGGTGGTTGCAACAGGGATTTTCAGTGGCATATTTCTTAGAACAAAATTATTTCATATGTTCCAAGGACCAGTGAAAGTGAAATTAAATGCCTGAAATGCATTGGACTCTGGGTTGCTCCTGGTTCTTAGCAGTCAGTTCTGGTGCTGAATTAGTTTGTAACCCTTTGTGGAACAAACTCAAAGCCTGGCACAGTGAATGATTAAATATTCCTCTCTTATAAGGTAGCCAAAAGACTGATGCTAAAAGTTACAGTAAGTGCTCTCAAGCCTCAGATTGCTCTCATAAAAACCCACAGAATGGATTAGGTTGGGAAAGAAGTCTCAGATAATTTGATAATAATTGAAGAAAAAAAGGAAGGGCTGTATTATTGAGCCAATACACTGCATTTTGCACAGTGAATGGCATCTCATCACCTTCATCCTTCTTTTCACCACAGTTCATATGGTTTCCTTTTCCATTTTCCATTCTTTGGCTGGCTGATGTATGACAGCCCAACATCGTAAATAAAGGAATGGAGGAGGGCATGATTGCTGGCAGTTTAGATTTCTTACCTAAAATACACTAAAAATACTCACTTTCTGACGTGTTTCTGTGAAAATGTGTGAAACCCATTTACTTGCTTGAGAACATATGACCAATAAGGATGGGCATCTATAAACACCCATCCAAACTTTTTTAGGTATGTTGAGGTAAGGAAAAGATAATCTCTTTTGGGGGGCTTCTTATGAGTTGGGAAGCGTTTTCTTCCGTGATGCATGTATTGGAGAGGCTTTTTCAGTTTTAATCTGTGGGTGGAAAGTGCTGTGCCCCAAGCCTGGGGATTTTGGTATTTGCTCTTTAGGCAGGTCAGAAAGCAGCACTGGTGTTTCCAGCCAGGCTGAGTGGTGAGGCTGGCTTACACCTCTGGGCTGTACCCATCAGCTGTGATTTTTTGTCATGTGCCTGCTGGGCCCTGAATGTTCTCCTTCCATGTCCCTGGGACCCTGTGGGGCTTGCTGGGAACTCCCCAAAGTCTGGAGTGAGATTTTGCCCTGTTGCTGGGTGCTGCACACCTTCCTTGTGAGACTCCAGGGTCGTTCACTGAAACTGGCACATCAAATCAGCCCCTGAAATGAAGCTTTTTGCTGAGAAAGGCACCAGGAACTTCATCACTCTGAACAACTTGCACCAGTGCTTGTGAACAGGTTTCTCGTTGTGTAGATAAATCCTTAAAAGTGGATATTATTATCATTATTATACCATCAAAACTTTGGACAAGCTAATTACTATGGTCAGGAATCATGTGCTGTTTTATTAATCTCAGGCTAAACTTAGAATGGTTTGGTTTGGAAGGAACCCTAATGACATCCTGTTCCAGCCCCCTATTGGATGCAGAAATGCTGTAACTGGGGTGAGAGGTTTTGACATCCTACCTGAAATAGAAAATAAAATGTGCATGTTTAATTTCTTTAAAGAATATGGTGCAGAATTTACCATGACACAAACGTTCCTCTGGGGTGAGGTGGATTTTGAAGGTGCAATGGTGTCATTTACCTCTCTATCCACTACATACTTTTTTTAATCTTTGGTGATAGTGGAAGCTATAAAAATATTAACTTTTTAATGAAGTGTTTAATGTGGAGATTCATGTCTCATCAGCACCTATATTTCTAATCTCTGGTAATAGAGGAAGCTATAAAAATACCAGGCTTTTATTGAAGTGCATAAAAGAAAACATGTGAGGGTGAGACTGGATTTTTTGCATAACACAATCTGAAGACAAGTACATGAACAGAGTGATTAAATAATATTGAAAGAAGTAATTCAGTGAAACTAGCAATGCTGTCAGGGGAACTTTGTGTTTGACAGCCTGTGGTAAAAGTTCTGCATCACCATTATGTGAAGATACTATTTGTGGAACCAGTACATATTAATTTCAAGAGATAATGGTGAAAAACATTACTTGAAAGTAGCACTCACTGAGGCAGCTGCCCACTTAGATGATTAATAATTAGAAATACTGCTGGTATGTCTGATGTGGAAAGATTGCTTCCTTCAGGAGAGGAACAGATATTTACCATGGAGTGTTTCAGGTTGTTTCACCTTTGGGTCTGGATGTGGACAGGTACATGCAGAATCCCAGTTAAATTATTTGTTATTGTCAGTGTGCACATCCAGATTTGTAGAGGTGTGGAGGGGGCTGGGAAGGGGCTGAGCCTGGAGCAAAGGAGGCTCAGGGGGGACCCTGTGGCTCTGCACAAGTCCCTGCCAGGAGGGGACAGCCGTGCTCACCTCAGATCCTCCCTCACACAAATGGAGATCTGCATTTATTGTTTCAACACATCAACACTGAGTGCAGAGAGCATGGATCTGGGTGAACGTGTTGTTCATTCTCTGCAACAAGCTAATCACTGCTTAAAAACTGATGAACTTCTGAGGACCATACGGGTTTTCTGAAGTGATCTCTGGAGGCTTTAATTTTTTCCTTCCCTCTTTTTATTTTTTTTTTTGCAGCTCACTGAAAAGTGTCTCTGTAGACTTCTCTTTTCCTCTCAGCTTACTGAACTTCTTAATGTTACCTTGGTAAAGACTTTGCTGCTTTAATATATAATTTTCATTGTGACTTTCATTGCTGCAATTAAGTGGCTAATTGAACAGTTTATAATGTCTGTTCCTAATTGCTTCTGCAATAGGTTAACTGTGAAAGGCATACAAAATTAACACACAAAATGTTGCCTGTGTTATCTTTTGCTGAGAAAAGCCTCAGAGATTTTCTTTATTTTTCTCTTTATGGGCAAATGAAACCACTTAAAATGCTCCAAATATTAAACTTTCTTTGATATTGAATCTTAGATGCCATCTACAGTGTAATATGCCATAGTTGAAAAATGCCCATGAAATGTAAGTGTAGACAGAAAATACATTTGGGGTTTGGGGTCTAACCTGCAGTAAAAGATGTGAGGCTGCAGTTAAACACTTCCTGTCTTGCTCCTCTTGCCAAAAATACAGAGCAGCAATTTGGACTTTCTGGATTGTTATATGAGTAGAGCAAAACTAATACAAGCCTCCAGAAAACCCTCCAATGGTCTTATCACAGAATAAATAGAAGTTTAATCTGTGCTATTTATAATAAAACATGGGATTTCGAGCAGCTTTTATGCCAAAAAAATAGTAAAGTCCTGGTCATATGGGAGGGTGTTCCCAGCTGTTCCTGGGCTCTGCACTGAGTGGAATAGGGAGCAGCTCAGTGCAGGAGCAAACCTCAGAGACACTTAGAAAAATGCAAGCTTCTCAAGTCTATCTGCAGAATTACCATTTTTAAAAAGACATTCAGGGGTTTAGTGTAGTGATTTCATTATTATTAAAATAATAATATAATGATCGTTTTAGCATATGGGTTTTATTTTTGATAAAGCTACAGCAGAAGAAAAAGAGAAGCAGTAATATGAACGTAGGGAGAAAATTTGTTGTTTATTATTAAAACCATTTCTTTATAAGTAAATATTGCTAAAAAAAAAAAAAAAAAAAGAAAAAGAAAGAAAAAAGAAAATAAATTGTCCATAAAAGAGGAGTGGGGAGATGCTGCATCTGGAAAATCTTAGTTTTCAGGCAGCTGGGTCTATAAATGTGTTTTCCATATATCTTCCCATTTTCTTGTCATCCCAGTGGTAAAAAAACCCAAATAACTTATTTGAAGTGTTGATTAGTACTGCCTGTACAATACTGCTCGTGTGAAGGAAGACTTCTCACGCTGACCTTTTTCTCCTTTGTGTTTAAACTGTTCTCCTCCCCTTGTTCTTTACTGGCTCTGAAATTTACCTTTTTTCCTTTTCTAAATCATACTGACTTTTCAAATCTGCTTGATTACAGGCCTAGCTTTGGTCTGGTCCTTTTCCTTGCTGTAAATTTCTTCCATACCGAAAAAAAAAATCCTTCTTTGTTTTCAGGATTTTTTAATTCACTTTATTTCTTGATATACTTTATTCTTCTATGCCGAAGGGAGGCCTTGAAATTTAATTGCACAGGCAGTTATTCTTCACCTTTCTAAAGCTGAGTGCTGACCCCAGGAGGTGCCTGTGCTGTGATGGGCAAGGCTGTGTAGCACTGAGGCTGCAGAATTTATTTGGTCTGGACGTTCACATTTCACCGTCTGTCGGGCGCCTTTCCTTTCCTTGCATGGGAATATCCTGTAAGCCTTCAGTTTACCCAAGTCACCTCTGTTGTATTTTGATTTTTTTTTTTATTTTTGATTTTTCTGGATCCCACTGACCCTGGTGTGGGTTTGTTTGTGTGTGCAGGGTTCAACAACTCGGAGCGCACGTGCGACAAGGAGTTCATCATCCGCAGGGCCGCCACCAACCGCGTCCTCAACGTCCTGCGCCACTGGGTCTCCAAACACTCACAGGTATCCCCCTCACACACACAGGGATCAATATCTCACCCTCTCCCTGCCACAGGCTGCTCTGCCTATGCTAAAGAACTTGTGTTTTCACATGGAAGTTTATTCATTTGTTTATTTGTGGTGAGCTGCGCGCGGGAAACCGCGTCCAAGGGCTGGCAGGAGGGTGAGTCGGGTTCGTGATGGCAAAATTGGGTTGGCAGAGGAGGAAGGGCAAAAAACCTGAGTGGTTTTGCAGTATCATACATAAAAGTATCATTTAGGTATTGAAAATAGNAAAGAAAGAAAGAAAGAAAGAAAGAAAGAAAGAAAGAAAGAAAGAAAGAAAGAAAGAAAGAAAGAAAGAAAGAAAGAAAGAAAGAAAGAAAGAAAGGGAAAGGTGAGAGATTTTTGTACACCTTGTGCAGATGGTGCTTCATGGCACTAAGAGACTGGTTTGTCACTTCATGCTGCTAATAAAGGATACTTCATCTCAAAAGCTAACTGCAGCAATGTCAAACTCTCTTATGTGAAATCAATTCCCTTTTTCCCATGTAAAGGGTTTAATTCTTGTAGAGGCTAAGTTTGCTTGAGAATTAAGTCAGTAAGAGATGTAAGTGGGAAAATTGGTTTGTTTGGAAGGCTGAACAGCCCAGAAGAGATTACTAAAATCTCTCTTGGTATCATGGGAGTGATTAATCATTTCAAGGTACTGGGAGCAGCCTGAATACACCAAGTTTTGACTCCCTGTTAAATTAAAGTGAGAATCAAGCAAATATTGAGCTGTAACAGAAGTGGCAGCAGACTGTTATTACAGCTTTGTGTTACTCTAGGTACTTATTACGTTCCACTTCACATTAAATGTCTTCTATGACTTGAGTTGATCCTCTATGCTAATTAAAATTTATGTGATTGTGGAAATGTGGAAACTTTTATCTACATTAGGCAATGGTTACAAGCAGTTTCACTGAATTCTTTTGCAGTTGCTTTTGCATCATGTTTACAATTGGTATTGTAAAATACCAAAAAAATATGAAGAGGACAAAGATAATGAGTAATAGTTCATTGTACATTTTCAAAGTGGAAGGTGTTACCTGTACTCCCTGGTCTCTCACTGACACTTATTTTTTCCATGATAAAGGTGTCAGATTTTAATTCTTTAGTTCCTAGTCCACTGTTCTTGCAATATAGCAAATAATATAAAATGCAAGGGCTTTGGCATGGAGACTAAAAAATGCTACAGCACCAGAGCATATAATCAGCTTTTTGTGTTGTTTACTTGTGAGACTAGGGAGAGAGAAAGGACAGCCCTGAGCAAACCAGAAAAGACTGACTAGTTGCTGCCAAAAAATATGAGACTGGACTGCTTTAAGGAGGACCAGTGAAGAATTACTGTGTGGCCAAACAATGTGAAATGTTGGCACTAAAGATGTAGAGTCCTGGGAGAGCAGTAGCTCCAAGCTTATTTTACAGTAACAACGCAAACTGCAGATCCTGAGCCACCAGTGTCTGGTGGGGAAATCCTTCAGTTCAATTTCCAGAATGACAAAATAACATAAGCATTGAAATTCCTTAAGAATAAGGAATACCAAAAATTACCAAAGGCCTACCAAAAACTTTTATGCGTTTTAAGGTATTTGCATTTTTCTCTGGATACTCAGCAACCTGGGTTGAGACAGCCTTCATCTTCATGAGCAGCCAAGAGCAAGTTTGATTCTCAAAGAAAGGGCAGGTTTTATTCTAAAAAAAATCCAAACAAAGAAAAAAACCCAGCTTACAAAGTATGTGAAAATAAGTGGATGTTTGCAAAGAGAAGCATGCAATTTAGATATTTTTTTCCCCCTACCTGGCTTTGAATTTGGTTTGGCTGCAAAAACTCTCAGCACCAAATGGGCAATTTCTCTCTGTCCAGAGATCCTCGTGGTCACCAACAGCCCACACCACTGCTAGAGGTGACCAACCACAAACCCTCTTTTTGGGCAAAATGCCATTTCCTCATCACTGGCTGCAAAGAGAATCAGAGTCAATAGATGTGAAGAGCGTGTCTTTGTTTCTCTGTCAGCTCTGAGATGGTGCTACAGACCTTCCTTAGTGCTGCAGCTCCTGAGCAGCTCTGCAGCACCACCAGCTCTGTCCTGGTGCTCTCAGACTCACCAGGCCCTACATTCTTGTCCTGATGCCTTGTGCACTGGTGCAGGACTGTCACACAGCCATCTGTTCCAGGGCTCTGGCATGCATCATCCCTTCACTGTTCCCTACCCTCCCTGCCTCCCTCTGGAGCCTCTGCCTGGCTCAGCCTGCTGCTCTCTGGGTGTAAGAACATGGGACAGGCTTAGGGCATCAGCCCAGGGATGCAGGAGTTATCCAAACCAATGCTCCAGGGCCTTGTGTTTGCTCACTTTGCTCTGGAAAATCCTTGGCTGGGGTTTGGAAGGTCTGTGCTGGGCTATGGAATCAATTAGCTTCCACTGTCTTGCAGCTGTGTCAAAACCACGCTTGGGGATGGTTTAGTATTGCTCTATTTTTTTTTTTTTCTAATTTATCTAAGGATGGACAGCATTTAATGTAGAATTCTCTGTGAGCAGAAAACAGATTCATTAAAATTAATGAAACAGCCTATTCAGTGAGGATGGGCTTTCATAAAGTGGTTTTGTTGTTTTGAAATAATGCTAAGCAATTCTTTAAAAATAATTAATTGCTCCTAAAACTTGGGTCATGCAGTGTAGAAGCCTCACTTAAATTTCAAGTAAATGTAGACATGGTAGTGCCAGTTCTGCAGCCCTTTTTGGAGGGCACAAGGAGCTGTCAAGGCACAGATAAAAGTTTGGGAACAAGCCATCCCCAGGTGAAGTGACACATACTTCCCTGTTTTTACCATCCTGAGTAAGAGCAGCAGCCAAAACCAGCACAGTATGAAAGGTAGCTTCAGGTATTCCAGATTGTTTTGTGTACATTTCTGTTATTTTTTTCCATACCCCTCCTGTTGGTTTTGATTTTTTTGTTTTGTTTTTGTTTTTGTTTTTGTTTTTGTTTTTTGTTTTTTTTTAATTCACACACCTGCAAGCCAGCAAAGCTTTCTTTTTGCCCTAAATAACAGCAGAATGCTGGTGTTTACATTTTGTTTTTGAAATGTGACGGAGAGGAGCGGAGCAGGATTCTCCTGCTGTAAACGATGAGGACAGAAATGATGAGGCAGAGGATCACAGGGAGCAGGAGCCTTGGTGGGGACAGAAAGGGCTCACGAGGATAAAACTCCCACTGGCTCATGCAGAGATGGAAAAATAGTGTCAGGAAAACTAATCCACAAACACCAGAGGTTTATGTCCAAAAAGGAGACAGAGGAGTCCTTTTACTTTATTCCAATAAAGGGAGAGGCCATGGGGCATTCCCCTGGGGTTTCTCCAGTTTTTGGGGAACAAAGCCTCCTTTTTATCCCAATTTTCTCCTTTTTATCCCAATTTCCTCCTTTTTATCCCAATTTCCCAGCCCCATTTCCCTTCTCTCTTTCCCCACTGGCTGAAGCACTTGAGAGGCACAGACTGCCCAGAACACCTGATCCCCTCTAATGTACAACCCTCCTTTTTCATTTTTAATTCTCATGGAATTTTAGGGTTTTCCCCCATTGTTTCTTCCATCTTTCAATATCCAATTTCATTTATCAGCAAACCTACAGTTTGTTTGTAAAGGCAAATATATTTTTTATTTCCCATTCATCAGTCAGTGGAATCCTTCCCATGGTTTCTTTTACCTCTCAGTGCTGGTTTTATCTCCCAGCAGACCCACAGCTGGTTTGTAAAGACAAATTGGTCATTCCTCTCAAGAGGAAGGCCAAAGAGGGCCAGGGGTAGAAAGTCTCAGTATGACTTTCATTATCGGAGCAAGGTCTTGCAGCCTTGTTTTATTTAACAATACTTCCTTGCCTTTTATCTAAACACTTGTGTTGCAAAGTGAAGCTCCTTCTGCTCCTGTGGCAAACAGATTGAAGTGGAGACTGTCCAAGGAGGAAGATTCACATCTGACCCCTCCATTCTCCCAGCTCTGAGTGGCAGCTGAGGGATTGTTCCCACTGCCTTCTCTGCAGATCTNATATGAAACTTACTAAAGCAGCACAGAACCTGAAAATATAAAAGCTGGAGGCTTCCATCAGCTGGAACAGTTCCCTCACAGCCTCTTGGCTGCTGGGCAGTGTCCGTGAGTTACAGAGTGACCACAGGGCCTGGGGACAGGACCATGGCTTCAGTTTTGGGAACGTGGGTCATGATGTGTGCCCCACACCTGCCCAGCTCCAGCTGTGACATTACCCACTGCAGCTGGTGCAGAGCTCTGGGGGCTTCCAGCAGGAGGATTGCCACTGGGACTTACTGACAGCACCTGGGGACGGGGCAGAACACCTGGAGACAGAGACTTGTCTAGGAAAAGATCATTTCAGTCAGTTAAAAACAATGTTAGCTCACATGAATTGGCCAATTCCAATCCTTTCCATGCCATTGGAATGAAAAAATGGATAGAAAATCCTTTATATGAGCCCCACTTAGATCTACTAAATGGTATAAAGTAATGAATAAGGTATTTGGTGAGTTTATACTAAGTTAATTGTAGAAATATGGACAAACTACACTTCAGCCACACTTAGCAAGATGCACTGTATTGTGACTACAATGCAAATTGACCCAAATCTGCCTTGAAACAGCTTGTTTCTTGAAGTAAGCCAGACTTATTTCAAGCTCAGGAATGAGTTTTCCTGAAAGCCAGTTATAATTCCATTTATCTCTTGCCTCCCGCCTGTGTCAGCGTTTTGTTTCCTGTGAATTCACACAGATTTTGCTCAACACAACTGTGTGTGGTATGTGAAGTGTGTTTTTGTGTTTCAAAATTAAATATTGCAGTAGAGGACTGCAGCAGTGGAGTAACTTCACTGAACTCTGATAGTGTTTGATCTGCTGTGCACGAGATTAAGACTCACTCATCTGCTGAAATAATTATCTGCTTTCTTTCTGGCATGAGAACAGATACATGAAAATTGTAATTTTCATGCAATCCCCATCTACTTGCAAACATTCCAAATTCCTTGTAAAAAGTCTTCCTGTAGATCTCTCTCCCCTCCTGCCCCTTTCTTCCCTCCCTCCTGTCCTTTTGTACTTCTTCTCACTGGCCTGCTCAAATATAAATCATGTTCCCATGCATTATCTCAATTTTATTTGTCTGGATTATTTGGTGTTCCCCACATTGTTTAGATGCAGAATGTTTCCTCTCAATGAGGAACATTTAAGGAAAGGGGAGAGGAAAAGCTTCTGGGGTTTCACTGAACTCGTGTTAAACCTTGGAAATACATTTTCTGTGTAAACCACCAACAGTAAATCTACTGGTTTTAGTTTAAAAAGGCATCTTAGCATGGTGAAGTTTTTTTGGTTTTTTTTTTTTTTTCTTTGCTTTCTGCTGCCTCTGCTGCACTCCCTTTTCTTCTGGCCAGTGGTTTCAAATCTGAGTAATACACACAAATATTTAGGCTACTGTAGGCTCTAAAATATATTAGATGTATGTGACCCTCTCATGAGGAGCTGAGAACCACTGTCAGATTGAAATGTGCCTGCTGGGAAATGGAAGGATTCTTGTCTGACCAACTGCATTCCTTCTCTGATATGCAAATTAGAACTAGAAGTCAAAAAAAGTGCTGTAAGGTTATGTAGAGAGCTGTGATACACATATTTATCTAAAGCCATAAGTAGCTACCTGTGGATCTAAGTGTCCTACAGTATAAACAGATAAATATTCATACGTGACACCCATAATACATATAGATATAATCTGCCTGTATTTAGAGTTACTTAGTTTTTTTAAAATTATACTTAGAATTGGTTGCTGAGTATTTTGGTGTTTGTATCATTCTTATGTCAACATTTCTCCACAAAAGTTAAGTGCTTGTACATGTTTAAATGCAATATTTTCCCTGTTCTTTTTTTCATAATCTATTGCTGGAATTGCTTATCACACTGGAATCTCAGTATCACTTAGATAATGATCTTCACTAGAAAAAGAGATTATTTCTTCATTTTTCTTCTGATTCCCACCTTTTTTCATATTTTTTTTCCTCATCACACTGTGAGAAACAGATGACATTCCTTTAAAAAAGAAAACCATAAATTTGAGTTTCCCCAGCACTTCCAGCACTACTGTCTTATGGAGATTACTCAGTAAAATGAGTTTTAGTGGTAATAACCAACTTAATAATTCTCATTATTATAAGAATTGGCACGTAACCATGCAAAAACTAGAAATACTTTGATTTGGCTGAATCTCATAATTATAGGTGAAGCTTTCCCATCCTATTAACAAATGAAAGAACTTTTAAAATTCTAGACTTTTTTGCTCATAGGTTTGGTTTCAATAAAACAAGACATCTTGAGGGGAAAATACCTTGTAATGGAAAGAATCAACCAGTTGTGCTCGGAGATAAAATCCTGGCCACATGATGTGATTTGCCCGAGGATTTTACCCAGCAGTGCTGGTTGAGGGTAGGGGATGTGCCACCTCCTGTTCTGCCCATTTGGGATATTTTTGTAGCACAAATTGCAGAGATACCCATCCTCTTTCATACAGTGTCTGCCACTGAGGTACAGGACAAGCTCTGACATTAATTACACTGCTTGCTTGGGCTTGTGCAGACTCAGGGTTTCTCCTTTAACTAAGTTTTGATAGTTTTGTATTTCAAATTATTTCCTTTTTGAAATCACTGCAGTGCACAATACTGTCATGTAGTTTAGTTACATTCCTCGTGTTTTCCCTAATTAGTCCCATTTCCATACCCCAAATATATGAAAAGGTTCTCTTTTCTTCCCTTGCAAAAAGGCTAAAACAGCTCCTAGGGGAGGCATTTCAGACTGTGGCTATTCAAAATGTGTTTTAGAAAACAGGGTGCAGTGCCCAGAAATAAATTTTGCTTGGATTTGAGTGTTTGATACCCAATCTGGAGCTTAATGCTGCAGCTTCCTGTTCTTCAACACCCTCAAGTACGGATAAACATCTCCAGAAAAATAAAACACAGATATTAATGGGATTAATCTTATTAATTAATAAGAGTATTAATTAGCTGAGGCTGAGGTGAGGAGACTGGGGGAATGAAGAGGAGGTGCTGTAACAGGAGGGAAATGCCCAGGGCAGGTGATTTCTGAGCGCTGACATTGGAGCCAAAACCTTTCTCAAAAATGCTGTAAGGGTGGCTGTGGCACGTCCTGTGATGAGCACTCATTCCCCTCCTCTCTCCAAATGAGGCTCGACCTCATGCCTCAGGTTTTATCTTTTATATTTTTCACATTCTGTGCTGCTTTAGTGTGTGGGTCCCCTACATATTATGGGATGGTGAGCTCTGTGCACAGAGCAGGCAGACAAAACAATTCCTTCTCCAGCTGGGGACCAAGGACAAATGATCCAAACCTCAGGCCCAGGAGCACAAACAGCGTGGGCTGAAGAGAGAAAAACAAGAAGGATGGGACTGGATGGGCTAAAGCTGGAACTGGACAATGAACTCCAAGGTGCAAATGGAGCAGAACTGATCAAAGTGCCAGAGCCGTGCCCGGTGTCCATTTTGTGCCCATTTTGGTTCCTCTTGGGTGCAGCCCTGGCTGGGCTCTTGTGCTGCCCAAGGTGGATCCAGTGAGGAAATGCTTTGAATAAATCCCTGCTTTATTCTGTGACTCTGCCCAGCCCCTGCTCTAGGCCAGCCTTGCTAAGACATCACACCTGTCTCGGTGGCTGTGGAGGTGCTCTGGTGCTCCCACAGCCTCCCGAGGGCTGTGCTCACCTGAGCTGGGCTCAGCTGAGCTGGATTTACCTGGGCTGGCTCTGCTGCTCCCAGAGGCACACATCTCCAGAGCCCCTTACCTCAGGAGGGGCTGTGGGGTTTCTTTGGGAATGGAACACCAGCTCTTGTGCCGAGGTGACAAAAACTCCCCATTTTCAGCACCTTCGAGCCTCCCGTTGCCATGGAAACGAGAGGGAGCCCTGCACTCAGGCTGGTCCTGCTTGCTGTGGGTTTTCAGGGAAGATCTCTGGTGCACCAGGCAGCTGAAGGCTTTGGGTTCAGTTCTCCTATCAAAATGCTAGCTTAGAGCTGAATACAAGAATTTTTGGAGTCTACCCCAAGAGTTGCCTGTAACTCCCCACCCCAAAGCTCGTTCATTCTGTGGTTGTAGAATGCCCAATACTCTCTTCTCGTGATTTCTCCAAATTCAGAGATCAGCCTAAGTGGCTGCTGCATGTCCCTGAATCGCAGCCCTGTGTCAGGTATCAGTCTGCCCCAGGGGTAATTAAAATGCTGGAGCTCTTCAGTGCAGGGCCAGCTTATGTAGTGATTTATTGTTTGAGTACTCCACACAAAGCACTTCCCAGCAGGGTGGGTGTGAGATAGGAAACACCAGAGGGGAGGCAGATGAGCAGAGAAACTCCAGAAAGGAGTGAGGGGAAGCTGAGGGTCCTGCCCTGCTGGGCAGTGGTGCCAGAACTGCAACTAAACACAGAGGAGGAGAGAGGATGTTGTGTGCCTTGGCCAGATGATAATTCTGAAAAGGAAGGTTACCTGAGCATCCCATCTCCACACAGAAGGCAAAGGTCAAAAAGGAGAAAAATCCCAGCCTTTGGGAGATCCTACTTTTGGTGGCCAGTTTCACTACCATGGATTTCTCTAAATATTTTCAAACATAGTATTAAAAAAAAAAGGAAAAAATAATTCAAACCTAACTGAAAAAAAAAAGGGCAAACCCATTAAGGTATATTCTTTCAGCTGTTTAATCAATACTGTTGAGACTAAAGGTAGTAAAACTTTTCTTCCTTTTCAGGATTTTGAGCTGAACAACGAGCTCAAAATGAATGTGTTAAATTTGCTGGAGGAAGTTTTGAGAGACCCTGACCTTCTGCCACAAGAAAGGAAAGCTACTGCAAACATACTGAGGTAAATGAATTTATTCTATTAATAATAATAATAATAATTATTATTATTATTATTATTATTATTATTATTTCACATGTTAACTGCAGCACAGACTAAGACAGACTGTATATCACAGAATTCACAGGGTTTCCCTCCAGAGTATTTAATTTTGAAGGATTACTAAGTGTTTTATGAGCCAGAAAACAGAGCCTGTTTTAAGTTTCATTCACAAAAATACCTGTATTGGAAAGCTTTGCTGCAGAACAGCTGACAGCCACGAGTTCAGCCTTCAAGAATGAGTGAAAACAGCTCTGTCTACAAAGTGTGGATATTTTATAGCCACTGATTTTCAAGTCCATTGTTCTACAATCCTGAGGAGCACCAAACATTTAAAGACTAGGCAATGATTAAATAAATAAATTAGTTGAAACATTTACAGACTAAGAAGTGATTAAAATAAAACATCATGAAAAACACAGATAAATCTACAGTGTGCTTTATTAACATTTATGTAAGTAATCTGCAGGTAAACCAATACATAAATGGAGTATGCCTGAGTTTTCTAAGAACATTTTACAGGTTTCCAACAGATATATGAAAAAAATGGCTGAAAAATTCACTTGGGAGGGCAAATATCAAACAAAAGAAACACAGATAAGTTCTTATTAAAAGAACTTTTCTTCTTACATAAACAAAAATAATCCTCCTTTTAATAATACTGTGTGTGCTGCTATTCCAAGTAAAAACATTAAGTTTGTTTTATATGTTTCTTTGGAAAAGAGAGAGTCAAAAGAGCAAGAAGGATGAGGAGGATGTGGGCTTTGACAATGAGTGTGACAGCAAAGGTTCTATTCACAGTGGGTAAAATTGCTTTAAAACTTTCAGCTTCTTAAGGGAATCTTTGAACAAGCCTGGTTTGGCTGCTCCTGGCAGAGTAATGGATTTATAGGCTTTTACCATGCAAGTTGATCAACAATTTCTTGTACCCAGATTCAAATTAGCCAATTTCCACTAGCAGTTGCATCAAAAAATGGACCTGTGCATTTATATTAAACAATTAATTGTCTCCTTTTGCATCCTTTTACTGCTGTTCTAGGAAATGGTTGTTATTGTTTGTCCTCCTAGAACTGAGTACCTGAGCACACTAATACACCAGTGAATACAGGTCATCAGATAGATATTCAATTTTTACAAATTTTTCAAAATTTCAGACTGAATTTTTGACCGATCTCTGAAATATCATGTTTTTGCTTGTTTGTTTGTTTGTTTGTTTTTTGCAAAGGAAAAAGAAAAGGAAAAATAGTTTTTCTCTTTTAGCCTTGGCTAAAAACTCCTTTGTAGCTTTTCAAGACTGGCAGTGCTGCCAAACATACATGGGTGCTGGACAACTTGATGTGAACAATTTCAATCCTACTTCTATGTGAATTAAATGTCAATACAATTTCTCACCCTTTCACTGGAAGGGGGAGGTGTTCAGATCACCTCTGGGAAGTATCTGGTGATTAAGAGTAATATTTCCAGAGTTTAACAAAGCACTGTAATTGATGCTGGAGACACGGGCTCTCAGCAAGGCTATATAGTTAACTGAATAAAGGGAATTACAGGATAAAAGGAATAATGCTGTTTGTGTGTAACTGTGTCTGTGATACTGACACAGCAGGGCACGTTCCTTTGCTCTTCCACAGTCCTTATTTTTTATTGCACATTCTTAACATAGAAATGTTTATAAGCTTTAAAAAATCCTCGCTGGAGCTGCTGGTGGGAGCAGGGACCTGCTGTGCTGTGGAGTCTGTGGGCTCTGAGTCCTGGGGTATCCAGGGATTCCTCTGCTCCTCAGTGTGCTGGGGGACTCAGGGGCAGCACCAGCTGCTCTTTGACATCTCAGCTTTGCAATAATCAGAATATGAAATGGGGGAAGAGCTTCTGGCAGGGGCTTTGGCTTTCCTGGCAGGTTGGAAACATCCTTGTGCAATTCTGGAACTGAATTCCTGACGGGTCAGGAACAAGCAGAGTCAGGAGAGGTGACACTGACCTGCCTGTGTCCTCTCTGACACCACCACTGCCCGAACACAGAGGGCAAACAGGTTTCCAGTGCCAGAGGAATACAGTTTTTCTACATTTTCCACCAAAACTAGAAGTGCTGGCAGTGGTGCAGGAGGAGGATGTGATGATGTGGGGTTTGCTCTCTATTACGATGGCTTCTTGAGTGGGGTGATGAATCAGGACTCCTGACTCCATTATCAGAAGGCTGATATTATTTATTAAAATGACTCCATTGTTCAGAAGGATTTGGGCTATAGGTGCCCATGTTCAGAGCTAACATGCCTTCTCCTTCATGGTCAGTACAAGACTGCTGGAATGCTCAGAATTCCAAGATAAGAATTGTCCATCTCATAGGTTAAGAAAGAGAGACAGATCTCATCTCCTCTGTGGGACACAGAACAGCTCAGGCAGCAATGTCCTTGAAACCACACACACAGATTTGTTTTTACAGAAATCTGCTCAGAAGTGAGCTTTTCCCATGGAAGGAAAAAAGTCAGCAAGTTTCCATCTAAGAAACTTATAAAATGTCCACAACAGCTCTCTGCCCCGTGCTGCCCTGGACGGTTCAGCAGGGCCAAGGGCTGAACCTGCTCTGCCCTAGACTGGAGAGCTCTGGCTGTTCTTGCCTCCAGAGATCACTGTTCACTGTAGGGACCACACTCTGCTGACCCAGAGCTTTGGCCAAGGTTCCACTGAGCCACCCTGAAGGGCTCCACGTCCTGCAGTGTCCCTGCCACAGCATCGCTCCCTCCTCTGCATCACGGAAAATTCTCTGCCACCTCAGGTTACAGTCAATGTTCTGGGTGTGGAGAGAGTGGGAAAAATTATTTCCCGAGTTCCTTCAGCCTTCCATAGGCTCTAAGGGCTGTTGTGAAGGGTTTGCATTACCAAAGAACCCTGTGGTGGGACCCTGTGGTTACCTGCAGCACCAAACCACAAAACAAAGCACAGGCAGGAAAGCAGCACTCATGCCACAGTCTCTCCCTGCCATGGAGGAGATCCTCTCCTCCAAAATTCTCTGAATTTGGCCATCCTGGCTCTTCCTCTGTGGACAATGACAGAAGCCAGGCAGGGGCTGGTTGTGAATCCCCCTGGATGTCCCAAGACATGCAGGCTCTGTGCTCTGGCAGAATGTGCAGAGATGCTCCCAGGGTTTGTGTTTCTCTCCTGGCTCCTGTTCAGGGTCTGGCTTGGAGAAAAGCTGCTCAGCCTATGCCCTGCTCCTTGGAGAGATGTCATCTTCCTGGTTTCCTTCTGAACTGAGAGCTTTCATCTAATACTACTTAGAGGGGAAATATAAATCACCTGGAACCAAAGGGCTTTTTTTGCTGTTGTTAGAAACCAATTTGTTTGAAGATTTCTGACAGCATGCTTTTCATGGGCAAGCACAGATCTGTCGTAACTGGAGGATATGATGAAACTTTCATTCAAAAGGTTTCTCTGGGATGGGCTGAAAATGAGAAGAAGGAGTAATCCAGTTGATGTGTCCTTCATAAAAACAGTCACTCACCCACTTGCTAAGTGAGTGCTCTAAAATTTTGTTGTTCTGCAGAGGTGCTTGCAGCAGGCATTTTATCTAAAACGTGTGTTCTATCAGAATTCTGTGTTGCCTCTCAGCTGTCACTGCAGGCCCTGGCTTCCCCATATCTCAGTTTTTGTAGTCTACTCCTGAGTCTGGAAGGTTGACAAGTGCAGAATGGGCTTAGGACAAGCATTTCTTGTCAAATACTCAATTTCAAACATTAATGGGGAAAAGCTAATGCTTTCTGAGGCTTAACACTGATATTTTCTATGTCTCCCTGAAGGATATTGGGTGAAAATATGTCTTTTTACAAACTGCCCCAGCCTTTCCATGCATGCACATCCTTGGAAAACCCATCCCCTGGTTAGCAGAGATCAGGGGAGCAGGAAAGGTTGGTTTGTGTTCTAAAGATCCCTCATGGTCAGCTCTGGGAAAGGCTCTGTTTGGAATATGAATGACAAGGAAAATGTTGATGGGAGAGATGCTGAACTGCTTCATGCCTTGAGTCATCAAACAAAGCAGCTGGTATTTTTTGCTTGATGGGATTTCTGTTGTGTGGACTGACAGGGTTTCTTTTCAGGGTAAAAAAGCTTTTTTAAATGCAGTATCTGTTCTGAAAGCTAGGCAAACCTCTCAGTGTACATTTTGCTTGAGATTTTATCAGCCTGATTTACTAACCCCGGAAATCTGGATAAAATTTAATTGATGATGAAGCAGTAAGGTATAAATTCAGACTGAACAGCAGTGAATAACTTTGATAGATAATCCTACCTGGAGAAAAACAGGTTGCTTCAACAAACAGCTCCTCCTCCTCCNTTCTTCTTCTTCTTCTTCTTCTTCTTCTTCTTCTTCTTCTTCTTCAGACTAAACAGAAATGAAATCGAGGGATATGCAGATGTCAAAATGTGATGGATGAACAATTTTTCTGCCTTGTATGATCTCACCAAACAATACATTTCAGGCTCTCTAACTTGCACTAGCTTTTAAGTATTTTTATATGCTTTATGTACCACAGAGAAGGGACGAGACACATGCTAATAATTTCAAGCAGAAATTTATTTTAATCTTTGGCCTAGTTAGGCATGAAGAAGAGGGAGAGAAAGAGAGAGATTCTTAACTGGTGATTCTAAAAATTAGATCTTTATTTCATATTTTCTTCCTTCATGTCTGAAGAGACTGGAGGAGTCACCCTGTTCAGCTCTCCCTAAGGGTGAATCTGCTCAGGAGAGTCCCTCTATGCCTTTGCTGTCTCTTGTGACTCTTTCCAGAAGGATCTGCTTCTTCAGCTCCCAGGAGCTCTCCAGGGAGTGCACTGTGAGCTGTCCAAGCAGGGCTGGGCAGCCCAGCAAGTGTCCCCAGTCCTCCCTTGAAACTGGGTGTCCCAAGGCTGACAACAGCACAGACTGAAGTGGAAGTTCAAAAAAACTGTCAAAAAAATACCATTATCCAGTCTACAGATCTGTTGTCCTGTCTTGGTTTAAAAAGAC
>VWZP01004044.1:65623-88960 GCA_013396995.1 Dicaeum eximium | reverse complement strand
CCTGCTGGGGTGAGGCCAGAGGAGGGACATCAAAATGATCAGAGAGATGGAGCACCTCTCTTACGAGGGAAAGGTCAAGAGAATTGGGTTTGCTCAGCCTGGAGCAGAGCCTCCAAGAAAGAGGGACTAATTACAAGACCATGCAGTGGTAGAACAAGGATGAATGGCCTTAAACTGAAAGACAGAACGTTTAGATAAGATATAAAGAATACATTTTTTACTGTGAGAGTGGTGAGGCACTAGAACAGGTTGCCCAGAGCAGCTGAGGCTGCACCATCCCTGGCTCTGTTCAAGGCCTGACTGGATGGAGCTCTGAGCAAGCTGGAAGGTGTCCCTGCTCATGGCAAGGGCTTAAAACTAGGTGATCTTTGAGGTCCCATCCAATCCAGACCATTCTATGATTTCATGATTCATTTGCAGGAAACACAGTGGAAGGTAGTACACCTGCTAACTTTATCGTTACATGGTACCAAACAACATTTTAAAGGGTCGGCACAGAAACTGATCTACTAACTAGGAACATGGCATGCTTCACTGCATCAAAAACAACACACCACCACCACTACCCACAAAATACACCTAGGAACCAGCTCAGGTGACTAAGTCTTAAACAAGACTACGAGGCATATAGGAGGAAAGACAGGATCTGATGGATTATGGTAAATTCAAACACAAGACACTGCTTCAGTATAATTTAGTTGTTTCTGTGCAAAAACATCCATAAATTACCAGCTCGAGACTTCAAATATCTGTAAAAGAAGTATGTGTAACCTGGGACAAATACAGGGCCATGTGTTAACTCACCTACAGCATAGGAAATGAAGTTCACAACCACAAGAGAAGCATAGCTCCGAATCATTATAAAAAATGAAAACAACTTACCAGAGCAAGTGAGAATTTAATTTTATTCCCTCTATAGGAACTTGCCTTTTTCCCATCTATAGAGATTTTCTGAACTCAAAACACTGAAGGACCAAGATAAAGTATGCAAGCCTTGGACTCATTTCATGGTAAGGGAATACCCTCCATGCTGGGGACATCAAAACTTGATGGCTTACTTCCTCTAAAAGGAATGGTCATGCAGCAGAGCAACAGCCTGCAGAACTACTCACTGTTGCATACAAATGTTTCTTCCTGGCACGATACTCATTTAAAGTACTAAGTAATAAAGAGCTGCAGCAGGAGACAAGGACAGAAATTAAAACACTGGTATGTTTAGAGATGCCAGAGAAGCTCTTTGCCTCACTGTAAGATCAATGACTGCATCTAAGTCTTCCATAATCACAGGCATTCATCAACTGCTCATCAATGTAGACTGAGGAGGCAAGCAGGATGGCTGTTGCTGTGAGTGAAGGAAACAAGATGAAGGGGCTGGGATGAACCAACACTGGCAAGCTGCGAGTCATTCGTGATCTCTCAACAGAAGCTTCTGGACAAATGACTGACTTGAGGAGCTTTCTTCAAAAAAACATCAGCAGGCTCCGTGTCACATTTTGACACTAACCTTATTCAAAATTTTGGAGCTAGCTAAAGGTTTTATCCAGGTAAACACTCGTACAGACCTCAAAGAAACACAGAAATTCTCTCCTGCTTTCTGCAATTCAGCGTATTTATAAACTGACTTAATTCTGTTATAACTAAGTACTGCATTGAGCCAAGCTTCCTTGGGCCCCATCTTTCCCAGCTGCCACAGATGAAGACACTACTCACTCCATTTTACTGGCCCACTTGAGACAACAGAACACAACAGCAGCTGCTCCCTCATCAGTTTGCTGTATTTAATAATGCAAGATCATGCAACTGTATTCAGGAAAATAAGATGGAAGAAGGAAGTGCCATGCCAGTGTCAGAATCCAGCAGCATCCACCAGAAGAACAGTAACAGCCAACTTCTCAATTGCAAATAGCTGTTTCTGTGCACTTCTGCATGGAAGCCACAAGAGCACTCTTTAACAGAACTTACTATGAATAATTTGTAACTGTTCTTACTGTTCTCTAATAAGGTAATTGGAATCCAGATTAGAAGGCAAGTGGAAGACATGACCATATTGGAAGAGAAACTTGTGAGAGAGAACTTGAACAGACCAAATACATATGCACTCCCTTAGAAGATTTTACTAAATACTTAAATTACAGCTAGGACCAAGAACATGCATCTGATTTTTGATGTCTCAATGCTACAGCTGACCACATCTCTGCAGACATGCTTCCTGAAGCATCACATGTATTCAATTCTTCCCAAAACCATCTGTGTGTCTGTACATCAGCATGCAAGCTTGTATAACTTGGTTTAAAATTTAAAAACAAATTACTCACTCTTTTGTGCTGCCTAGCCAATCTTGCTTTGGTCTCCTCCAGTTCTTTGTGAATCTTCAGGACATGCTTATTCATCTTACGAATTGTGGAATGTAAGATCTCCCAGATATAAAACCTAGGAAAGAAAGACACAAAGCTTAAAACACCACATTACACACTACTTAAAAATAGGAAACTAAATGTAGTTTCTTAACAGAAAATTGTAAGTTGGAGAATTAAAAATCTAAGTATAATTTAGGGAGACATTTACCAGAGTGACCAAATACTCAGCATACGGGAAAGCATACTTATAACGCAAGAAATCTTAACAATCAGTTCTTGCCTATTTGTTGCAGTACACTTCAGAGTCAGAATTTTATTTCATGTACACACTGCAAGACTACTAACACCAAACTTGACTCCTCAGATCGAAGAGTTCTCCTGATCTCAGTCTGCAATGCACCATGGTGGTACAAGTTACACACCACCCCCAAAGGCCAGGACCGTGCCCAGCCAGCAGTGATACAAGACACAGCAACAGACTCTGTCTAGGAACAGTTCCACTTCAGCAGGCTTAGACACTACCAGCAAAATGACAGGCTAGCAGCAATCCTGCACTGTCACACTAACATTCATACCCCAGCTCAGAAAGAAAAACGTTCAAGTACATATTTTATAGAAAAGGCAAAAGCCCAATTGTACCTTATTCCACTACTGAGTTTTCCAAGATTGAACTGTGTACTGGCAACTTAAAATAGCAAAGCAAAGACAAATAACAACCCAAACCAAGTTCCTGTTACCTTGTAAAATCATGTGCCAGCTCTGAAGAAAAGATCCAGTTTGCTACTGCAGCACAGTCAACAATTTGTGTCCGAATCATCTTGTCCACAAGCACGGCAATCATCTGTATTTTGTGAAAGACAATACACACAAAATCTGTGTAAAATATTCCAGCCTTAGATAAAACCAGAGATGATTTGATGCAACTCTACATCACTGGTATTACTGAGTAATTCTGGATACTTTAACAAACTGGGTAGTCTTGCTTAAAACATTTCAAATGAGGGGATCTCTATCGAATACATAAAGTATTCTAGTTTTGTTAACAACCGTACCTACTTCTGAAAGTATCACTCTTTGTTAGCATACATACTTCCATACAAAAGCAAAAAATACAAGAATCAGAGTTGGACCTGAGGCCTTGAGAGACACAAGTGCTAGTATTTGACATCAAAGTACTCCAACCAGAGCACATATACCTGTCAGATCACCATAATGTAGGAGCTGCTGTTAGCCTACCCTCCTTGAACTGCAACAGCCTTCAAACATGACAGTAAGCTTTTCTCTACAGGGCCCATTAACTTCAGGACAGAACGAACGAGCACCGTGGAGTCAGTGGAAAGGCTGACTTGCTACAGGCACTGCACCTCACTGTTCTCAGGGAGTTGCAAGCCATCTAGCAGGCAACTGCAGAGAAGAGTTACTGACTAAAGAAATGCAAGCTGTTCAGAAAAAAGGGCTTATCTTAGTTACTCATGTGATTGAATGCCACAGTATCTAAGAACCACAGCCTGCACTGTATTTATCCTTACAGCCACCCGTTGTCAAATGAGGAAGTGTAACAAAGCTCCTTTTAAGGAAGGAAAATTAAAATAACTGAATGAATCATACAGAGGACTCAGCGCTCAACTTTCAAGTCCCACGATAGTATCCTATGCTCTATTTGTCTTTCTGCATTGCCAGGAAGGATTTCTGATTACTTAGCCTGGTCTTCCAAAAAACACACATCTAGGATTTTGAGAAAATATTTCGTCTCAAGGTAAAGTTTCTCTTTATGAACTTAGCACCACCAGCTTGCTTTAAAGTCCAGGGACTACTGACTCCTGCTGTTAAATCACTACCTGCAGCACTGACCACTCATTAGTGCTTTAAGCCATATAAGCATTGCTGGTCTGAACCAAATCAAAGGATGTTCCCACAGACATGGGAGTAGGGTGAACAGCCTGAAAACAGGCTCTGGACAAGTGCCCTGCTGAGAAGGCACCATTCCTTCTGTGTGCCAAGGAGGTTGAGAACTTGGGAATAAGAAAAAAGTGCTTGATGAGAAGCAAAAAACACTGAACTGCAGTAAAAGCAAGAGAAGAAAAGTTACATGATTAAGTAGAACAGCAAACAGCAGACTTTCCTAATTTTCGCACTTGAGATGTTTTAAAGGAATCTTGATTTATTAATAAAAATTTAACATGACTATTTAGTCTGGGTTTTAAACTTTCATGTCAGTTTGGTAATGCTGTGATACAAAGGAATGAAGAGGAAGCTGATACAGATATTACACTGCAGTAATGAAATTTCTACTGATCCAGTTAAATGGCAGCAAAAAGTAGGTCAGACTGTAAATGTCACATTTTCAAGGTCAGCAAACTGGGTAATGAATTAAATGTATTTTTAAAGAATCCTCCTTTTAAAAATGTTTTTAAGAGAGGTGACAGCTTGCATAGGCATCCTTTAGGAGTTTATTTTTAGCGCTAGAGAATGGATCACAGGTCTAGTAGCAGATGCAAGGATTACTCCTGGTTCTCAGTGGTATCATTTCTTATAGTCTGCCCTGTGCAACTGAGAGGTACAGTCCACTTTCCAGCAACACAAGCAAACAGGCAAGGAATATGTGAAGTAACTAACGCAGGCCAAGTCAGCCCGAGTTCCTCATCGATTTCTATTCTTAGAAAAATGACAGCTGAGGTAAAACACAATTGCTGTGAAGAAACTGAACAGCTTAAACAACTGAGGCATCTTTTGTAGGTATTTTAGGGTGTTATCTCCTCTGGCTCAAGAGTGAACATTATCACAGCACTGTCATACTGATGTGTTCTGAACAGCCACTACTGCAGCTCTACTCACCCTGCCCACACACAACAGCTCCAGCATGAGCTCTGTGTAACAACTGGACAGCTTTTACCAGAAATTGTTGCGGGGAAAAAAAGAAAGCACTAAAAATCCCTAGGCTTCCACATATCTAGGATTGTGGCCTGTTTTAGATATGAGAGCTACATATTATTTAAATTTACATATTTATGTTGCTTTCCAACTTTGAACAAAACCATGCTTTCAGCAAGTTATTCTCTTGTTCAATAACCAGCATAGTATGAATAGGAGTCTTAATGACAGTCCTTGCCCTCTCACAGTGAACCCTTGAGAAAGAAGCAGCACCACTGACGGTATATATTTTATGTCCAGCCTTCATTTTAGTAGTAACAACACTAAATACAATCTAAACTTTCGTTAGAAGAAGAACAGACAAGTTATTTTTAAAGGATATAAAACAAACTGTAAATTTTTTTTATTCACATATAACCTCTGTGAGCTGAAACTCACAAAGATCCTTGACATTCCAGCTTCTTACCTGTGGATGATTCTTCCAAACCTCATACACAACTCTCAGAACATGAAGTTTCCCCTCATCACTTTCAGCAAGTGTTTTGAAGACTTCATGAAACCTTTGAATAGAAGTAAGTAGTCAATGAATAGGCTGGGACCAGGTCAGAAGAGCAGCAGATATAAGGCACATTTAGATTGGCCAAAAGAAAATAATGTGACTATCTACAGCATTTCTTACACAACTGTTCCCTGGAAAATATTATCATCCTGAGCTAAAACAGTCTACAAAGAAATGGCATCTCCTAAAAGCAACTTACATGCTAGTGGCGAACCTACTTACTGAAGCTAGGCTACATTTCTCAGGCTCTCAAAAGCAGGAGGTATTTTCTTGCTTCATGTGCTTATCTATACACAGCTGAACCAAAATTTGCTGCCTTTTTAGCCTTAGACCTTCCTCTTAACGTGTTTCTGCAACATCAGACACTTATCCTAAGTGCCTCTTTTCCAAGGAGAGGCTGCTAAAAGCATCTATTTTAGCAGTTACTCTGACTGCTACACAGCATTCATAGCCCAGCTTTATTGTAATATAACTATAAAGCATAAGAGGCTCTTCTTGATCTCTTGGCTGCCACTGCTGTTGTGCAGCAGGGAAAATGCCATGGTTTAAGTATTTGAATCACCCTGCCTCTTTTTACACATGACTGCAGGTTACTACCTGCAGCATCTTATCAACATTGCCTCTGTAGAGCTCCTAGGTGTATGGTTTTGTACTAGTTTTATCTATCTTTAGGGATAGATAGAAAAATAACTCATTAAGATGCATGTGACTACCTTTCATGTAACAAAACCACTTAAAATCAACTCCAAAACACAGAGGATTAAAAATGTTATTTTAATTTTGCTAAAAATGGTGCAGTAAATTCTTTGCAGTTCCAGCTTATTTTTAAGGGATGAATGCCAAAGTCTTTTAGAATGGATTTTACTCTGCTTTGGTAAGACAGAAGAAATTAACAGCAGGTTGTTTTGAAGTTTCATGTTTTCTTTTTCTTTCCTTTTTTTTATACAAACGTAATTGTCCGAGATTAATATTCACAGTACAGATACTGTGATGGCAGCTACACAGTCATTGAAAGGTAGGGAGAATCCCTTTTTCTTTGTCATAATCAGCAAATAAGCAATACAAAAATGAAGATTTTTCCAAGCCTGTCTCATTTATATCACATGACTGCAATGTATATACTTCTGTTAAGTCCATTCACATATGTATGATCTAGGTCTACACTACCATTCCTTCAGTAAGCAATATCATTAGCTCTCCTAGTCATATTGCTTTGTGGAGTACCAATACTGCTGAAGCTTGCACTCCCTACTTTTTTCATCATGCATTTCACTGTCAGAATTAAACTGTTCTGTGAACCCCAAAATAATGCACATATTATACTTACTTTGCGAGGGCGCTGAAGGAGTGGCTAAAAGACTTTGCAGCTAGATGGAGCAGAGTCTGGACAAAGACTTCGATTTTCAGAGGGTTGAAAGTAAATCCTTCACCTGCAAGTTATTTGAAGTTGAAATTAATGAATACTTCAAGTAAAGCAAGTAAGCTACTCGTACAGCTGTAGAGATAACTTGGGGTTTTAGCTCATTTCACAAGAGTTCCATCAATAGAGCTCTGCAGGGCTGAGCAAGGAGCTAGTAAAGACTCCCAAATAAGTGTGCAGTTTCAGGCTCCAATTTTGCCATGGAGAAGATGTGCAGAAAGCTTCTTCACCAACATGGAATTCCACCAGAGACACAGCCACCCCACCGACATGTGACTGATGGCAGCACAAAAGTCAGCAAAGGAAACTGCAGCTGTGCACCAAGATGAGGGCCTTGGAAGGCCATAAATATGGGGGTGTGGGTGAGGAGGGGGGAGGGTAAGCATTATTAATGTACAGAGGCCAGCTATTTAGGATATAGGAGAAAGGTCCACCAGGCATGTACAGCAAGTATGGCTACTATGGTGAATGGAGTCAGGTGCCCTCCTGCAGCTGAAGACAGGCAGAAGGAAGAGCACTAATTAGTGGGTAATGCCCAATACAAATCAGGAAACATGACAGTGGATCCCAGGGAAAAAAAAAAATTCCACCAGATCATTGTTGCTCTCTGCCTGTGTAGCTGAACTCTTGCAAATACAACAAAAACAATGAAGCATTCGCCATTGCTTGGATCAGTTCTAACTCTCTCTCCCACCCCTCACTCCATAAAACACTCAGGCTGTAGGAATCAGTGCTGCCTGTGGCTGCAAAGCCAAGGTGAACATGAGCAGCCCCATCCTGAGTTTTCCCCTATGGAACATGCCAGCTGGGAGGCTGCTGTCTTATCTGCTGTGGGACTGCACTGAGGTAAGCTCTAAGGGCAGGAGCCCTTAGAATTTCAGAACTGCTCTCTGCCGCTGAAAGCAAAGGGGATGCTAAATTCTTTTACTCTGTCAATAATTGCAAGAACACACACCTCAAACACGAGGTTACCTCTCTTAGGAAAAACAGGCAGGCCTCTGCATGTAAGATGTTTACAAAAAAACTAGCAGTGGTTTATTTACCGCTAAACTGAAACCAACTGCTACAAGTAAAAGCATGCAGGTCTGTGAACCAACACACTAATGGCTCCAAAGCATGGCAGATCAGTCTACACACACAATAAATGACAGCTTGTCAAAGACTAACAGCTTGTATCTTACCATCATCATCATCCTGGTTTGGATTAGGTACGTCTTTTAAAATGCTGAAGATTTCATCATTGCTGGCCTTATTTTTAATTGCAATTGTTAAACAGAGTGCCACAGTATATCCAGGAAGAGACCCTAAACAAAAACAAAGAGGTCAAAAATATGGAAAGGCAAGTAAGCAAGCATTTTTATCATCAGTCTGCCTTGCAGACAAACAAGTACCCTTCCCAGCTACACCTAAAACCTGGTGTTTCCAATATCATTGTCAACCTCAATATGCCATAAAATTGATCAACACATTTCTTAGTCTTCATGTTAAATTCAAAATTTGGAGTAGAACTTTTACACCTGAGCTCAGGCAATCATGTTCCTCACTAAAGCTCTATTTCAGTTTCTACCAGGTTTCTAAAAATACAATACTTCCTTGCTTTTCCTCACTGTATCTTTGATGATGACACTTTTATGCTTAGGACTGTATTTACACTGAGCAAGAAAAGGAATAATAAAGTCCATCTCCACCTCAGTCTTTATGGTATCTGTTCCTTCCGTATGCTCATTAAATCAAGTTTACTGGTAAAATATTCTAGTGCTTCATGAAGTTCAAACAATAATTTCTCATTATCACTTCAGATGCCTGTTTCCATAGTATTGTGTTCGAACAGGTGAAATAGATGAATTCTCCAATTTTAGACTTCTGGCAAATAATAGTGCACAACACTACAGCCACATCAGCAATAGTAGCTTGATGTATCTGGATTTTCTTTGCTTCAAAAGTAGCAGACAGGATTTTTTTTTAGAGAGATCCAGGCTTGATATACATTAATTGCTCATGTGAAGCATATTTATTTGAGCTGTATTCTTTTTTATGAAGACAACTCATATTACAGTCAATCTAGTGTGCTCCCTTGCTCTGAAATACTACTTCTTCAACTTGACCAGTAGTAATTTTAATACTTACTGTTGCTCTCATCTCCATATTTGTAAATGCACACTGGATTAGCAGGACTGAGGACAGAAAAGCTTGCAGGAACAATGTCTATTATTCGCTGATGGTAGGAGAGTCTGGAAATAACAAAATTTCACAGCAGTAGAATTAAAAAGGGAATAACACCACAGCTAATGACTTCTTTATAATGTTTTTTTCTGTATTTAATGTCCACAGAACAAGATTCAGGATGCCTATACAACAGAATGGTAGTTTCTGCTGGGTAGTAAGAGCTAAGTAAATCAAACCTACTAGTAGATGCTTTCAATTTTAACTCTGTGATGCGATAGTTTCATCTTCATACAATTAATTTGCTTTGTGAAAAGGCTGCCTGGTAAGAAGTTTTATGCAAAAACCTGAGATGTGCTGCAGAAAGCTAGTAAGATGTCAGTATTCAAAGCAGGAAAAATATTAAACCAGACATCTTCATTTTACTTTCCAGCTTCATTTCACTCCCACAAAGGCTTATTTTGCTATTGGAGTTTTCAGTGAAATGGAAGAGTGCCACAGAAAAAAATGCACTTGTTGGCAGCACAACACTTCCACATGTCCTATACGGAATTCACCCAAACCTCGATTGTTTTCATGTAGGATGCTGAATAACACAGGCTTTTTCCATATTTTGCTCTCTCTCCTATACTGCCCTAATCTCAACAATTTTACGCCCAGACTACTTATCAGAACTAGTGGTTATGTAGTCTCGTTGTGTTTGGAGATTTTGTTTGTTTAGACAATTGTTCGCTAAAGTAAATGAATGTCAGAGGCACCTAGAAAAATCAAGACTAGATTCTCAATTTTAGTACAATTAAGGTCAGTTCCCTCTATTTCTGTGAATGCTGAATGGTTTCCAAGAATATAGCCTAAACTCTATTACTTTCCACACCTGTGGCGAAGCCTATCTTTACGCAACTACAGGTGTGCATGGATAGCTCACTACCACCTGCATCACCTGTTTCTCCCTCTCTTTAAAGCAGTGTCTACAGCAGGTAAACCAGATTAAAAATCATACAAACAGACTCATCTTTTAACTGAAAATTGATTGAAAGAACACATATGCCCACAACAAGAGTCAAGTTCAAAGAACTCTTACAGTATTTAGATGAAACTTTGCCTTGAATACAACTATGTAAAGATCTTACTTACCGCATGCACTTTTCCAAAACCTCTCTCACAAATTTGGGTTTGGGTTTTTCGAGGTCCTGAGTAAGACAATCTGACCTATCAAAGGACAGAATACAATGGCTTTTAGCAAAAGTATTTAGTCTCTTTTTGGCTTGGTCTAATAGTACAAAATAATCACAGTCTGAAGATAATGGGGGTGCTGGACCCCTGGAGTGTACGCACTTTTAAGCCATTGAGGTAAGTTAATTACTACTTCCTTACTGCCAATTAGCATTGCTGGACTCTCATCTCTGTGTGATAAATTTTCAAGTAGCCTCCCTTCCCCCACCACATTAATAATAATAATAATTTGTGGCTATGGTTAGCTGGCTTTCCCTTTCCTTAGGAAAGGGACCTTGAGCGATGTCATAGTCTCTTTCTCCCTCAGCTCTTCTGGCTGATTTCAAATGCATTGTAGGTAAAGAAAAGCCTGAAATACAGTTACTTGCAAGATTTGTGAAAAATGGCACCTTGTGAAAGAGAATCACAGAAACACTGCCATCAGGGAACACCCAGGCAAACTAAAATCACCTATTTGAAGACTGCTGCCTGGTCAGTCAACAAGGATGTATGCAAAGATAGCCACCAAACACTTAACTCCACAAGAAGACAGTGCAAGAAAATTAAGAAAAGCCACAGAACCCTATTAGAAGGGCTGAACCCCTCTCCACAAGGAGTCTCAGGCAGTTCACCTACAGAAAGCAGGCACAACCACACGCTGTAGAAACCACTCCATGAAGGACTTGGCCTCAAGGGGATCTCCCTTGCTATAATGGATGCCTGGAATGGAAACCTCAGGGAACCTGTGCTCAGACATTAATGAGTTCCTGGGAGTTCCTGCTAGAGATGCAGGTTCAAAATGTGGCACAGTAAGAACGGGTGGCAGGGCAAGCTCTGAGGGAACTTCAGGCACCAGGATTTGGCAGGTGGGAAAAAGATTCCAAGGTCTCAAGGACAAAAGTTGTAATGAAAGGTTTAGGGTAGGGCAGAGAGGAAAACAACAGAATGAATACAGGATACAAAGAGTCAGCACAAACTATTAGAATAAAGGAGAAGTATGTGGAGGCATTTTGGAAAGTTTGCTTGCAACTTACAGAAAGTGCAGGACAAATTAAAGACATCACATTTCTGCCTCCCCTCTTTAAGGAACATTTATACTAGCTTGAGATTTACCACAAAGTTCACCAGGGACAATACAGCTACTAAAGAGATTACCAAGATAATCTACCACTGAGTGCTGGTGGACAGATAACAAAAGGTCTCTGATAAGCAAGAGGAAAGCCATTAACAGGGTCACCACACTGTGACACTTTCTGGATGTGTTTGAAATGTTAAGGTTTTAGCAGTATCAGGTTTGAATCCAAAAGATAGAAACTTACCAGTCTTCCCAGCTCCAACGGAACTGGAAGTTGCTCAAGTGGTGAGAAAACCAGTTAATAAATCTTAAATAAAAGAAAAAGAAAGCTCTGTTAAATGTCAGAAGTGCAGGAAAACTTCCAATTGAGCTTTTTTTATAAACGCATTCTACTTTTCCAAGACAAGCCTAAATTCTAAGCTATTACAACATTAAACAGGCATTTATGTTGACAGATACAAAAGACTCCGTTTAGAGAGTCAAAAATAAGGTTTTATGGACGAATAGCCTGTCATGCATTTCACACGAAGAAGTATTTAACTATCAGTTAAAATGTAAACTTACTGTGAATACACAACTTTCACATTTTTAACGAGTCATTAACCACTCTCCCACTCAATGCAGACTCCATTGAAAGGCTAAAATCACCACCATTCCTCTCCAATGGGTGGCACATAAGCCATCAATTTCTCTTCCAAGTCACGCCCCCGACCACTAGGGAGCAGGCACAGAGTAGAGCAGAGTGCTACACAACCATGAACAACTCTGACATGGAAAAGTTGTCACTGATTTTAACTGTCCTGCATAGACAGCTGGTCTAGTGACCTCCAGGGGGGTGCTCCTGGGAGGAGAGGCTAGCAGCAAATCCTCCACCTTTTCTGTAAATCATTCAGAGTCAGAGCTCACAAAACATTTTGAAGAACATCAGGTAGCTCTAACAAGGCTTTCTGACTACTCTTTCCACAGCCTCTTTACTTTCCTCTACACTGGATATCAAGGAATGTTTTCCACCATCTCCAAAACACATTTACCTGTCCACACAAGTTGTATTCATTGTGTCCAAACGCATGTAGAGCATTTCTGTGGCTTGTGCAAGCTTAAAGTTTCTTATTAAGGTTTACAAAAAAGAAGTAGGTAAGTTAAATGTTTTTCCTTTCAGGATTTTAATAGAATGCCATCAACTTTTTGCACTGGAAGCTCCCTGAGATTACTCCAAAACCAGGTAAATCCACAGTGGAAAAAGTGAAGAATATTGTGAGTTCTACCCTCTAATCCCAACCTGTTCTTCCATTATTGCAACAAGACTGCTGGCTTCTTCCACAGAACAGCAGAATTCAGATCATGCAACAAGCAATGCAAGTGTTACAGGAAATGCTTCCTGCAGATACTGTAAAACATTAATAGTATTTATTACTATCCCATCAGCTACAGAACAAACAAAATAAAGACTGCATTTCATAAATGCTCCTCAGGAGCACAGAAAGGATACAACTTGTGGTAAAGAGCCAGGCTGTAGCTTGCACAGCTCAATCAGCAGTGTTGTGTACATGACTTCAATATGTGGTGGAGACGGCAGTTGAAACAACTCTGCAAATATTACCTGCGGGAGAGGAAATCACAGAGTCAGAGCAAGTCCAGTGTGCCTGGCACAACTCTCAGCTTCACAACAGTGGCCATCAATCTTAAACAATTACCTATCCCGAAAGACCTATATTTTTTTCAATCAAATGCACATTCCAGGAAAAAAAGAACCAAAAAGAGGTAGTTGTAACATAACACTGTACTAATACAGGCCACTCTAACTGCTCTTACCATTTCATACTAACACAACACCATTATTAGACATCTATTATGTCTAACAAACATAGCATGTGACTGTAGAAATGGGCATAGCTCTAACATGACCTACTGCAGCAACACCACAGGATCTGAAAAACGCAGAAATAATCTGATCTTTTTGAGTAGTAAATAACGAAGCCAAGCATTTCGTATGAAAAGAATATATGCATTAAAATTACATTTATATATTTTCTATTGTGCCCTCTTTTCTCCTATACAAAACCGTATCTAAATAAAGCCACACCTTTAAACTAAGAATTACAACCAGCATTTCATACAACAAATACATATGCTCACTACCCATTGGAAAAAATCTTCTAAGAAACATTAAAATAATCCTGCAGTTAGCATTTGTGTCTTTATCCTAAAGTTTGCCTATATTAATAGCATGTCAACCTCTGAGTGCTAAAAAAAAGTCATCACTATACAACATCCACCTCTGAGTTTGCTTATTTTGTATTCGACTCTCAACTGAATTTAAATTACATCAAAGGAGTCAGGAAACTTTGATTCATTATGGTTGATCAGTTTCCTCTTTAAATTTCTGAATAAAGCCTAAAGGAGCCTTTTTTTTAGAAAAAGTCTTGCTTCTACAAGAAATCAACATCCATTTATAGATTCCAAAAACATCACATGAAAACACATTGGCTAGAACTTGTTTTTCTAAGCAAGGACTTGAAAGCACGATGAGACTGTAAGATGCTGGGGGAACCTTTCTGTGTCAGCATAATTTGGACATTCTGTTCAGACAGATATGGCCAAAAGGTAGGGAGAACTCTGCTGGGCAGAAAATGGCTTCATTTTTCAAGATAGGAAATAACAACTGGACAATCAGTGCATTGTGAAACTTAGTGAAATTTCACAAGGAAACACTGAATACAGTGTTATTCATAGAATTTGTACACTTTTAGTTTTTTAATCACTTTTTATACCCCTCAAGATACTGGAGGTAAAATCACTGAATATGCTTCAATGTTAAGGCATAAAATTATTCCTAATTTGAATACAGTTTAATGTAATAAATAAATATAATACAGTTCTGAATTCAGAGTGAAAAAAGAACAAAGGTGACCAAAACTCATGCACTTTCACAGCAATCAGAATATCTGGCATTTTGGTGGCAAAAGAAATTCTCAATCCTACTTCAATATCAAAATCCTACATGGGATTATTTATTGTCCTATTTAGCTCTGAAAATCATACTTCTAAATACTTCTTCATAAAGCCTTTATACAATAAGTTGCTTTTACTGTACTCTGTTAATTCGTCTGAATTTTAAATGAAAATCAGTTAAGTTTTATACAGCTCTGCAGCTTGAAAACACTTTTCAATGAAGACAGAAAAAGAAGACTTGTGCTGCTCTGCTGGTACATGTAACAGTTATGCTGCTGGTTGAACTTAATAAAATTCTGGTTGATTCCCAAATCAAACTGTAATTTAAGGAACCTATAATGGAACTAACAGGGATGTGTTACTCATGAAATAATGGAACACCAAAGATCTATAAAATCCATACCTCTACTATATGGTAGTTCAAAGGAATCTTGTTATTTCCCGGATAGCTCAACAGCTGTGCAGCACTGTAAAACCACAGACACATTAAATTCAAACATAACACAGCAAATGTGATATAAAATTCAAGCAAGAGAATTACAGAAAATGCTTAATTTTGGGCGAGAGTTCCCATAAAAACAGCACCAAACAAATCAATAATGCTTCCAAAATCTGTTATTCAACCCACAGAGCACTTAAGAAAAGAAACAGCACTAGGACTCACTAGCACTGCCTAAACTACAATACATAACGTACTCTCTGGCCAGCAGTAACAATGCTTGAACACTCTCCTGCTGCCCACAATGGTTTACCACAGAAAGTCACAGCGATCTTGTAATTGTGGCATGTGTACATGAAAAGGGGGAAAAAAAACCTACCCCAAACAATTAAATGTTCAGAATGACTTGAAAACACAATTAAGCTAATGGTTTATATAAGAAACTCTCATGTTTCAAATGCCTGATCTTTAAATCAGGTATTATCACCTATCATTTGTGCAAAGCAAACCACTACCTCTGGCAGAGCTTGTATCTCTCCTGGTCTTCTACCTTCCTCTGAGAATTAATAAAGACTATCCCACTAACAGCAACAACATGGAATTTCTAGTTTCTGCTGGATCAAACCAGCTCCAACCACAAAACTTTTTCACATGCCATCACCAAAAACATTATTTCTGCCCATTTCATGCATGTTATTCATGGTTTGCTAGTTTTCATACAGAAGTGTGACAGCTGTGGCAAACCATCTTGGTTATCAATTACCCACATCAGATAGTGTTTGGGCAAAAATGAAGAAAAGTGCCCTGACTGCCTCCCGGCACAGCTGAA
The DNA here is from genome assembly GCA_013396995.1 of Dicaeum eximium. Taxonomy (NCBI): domain Eukaryota; kingdom Metazoa; phylum Chordata; class Aves; order Passeriformes; family Dicaeidae; genus Dicaeum; species Dicaeum eximium. The sequence goes on along the minus strand of VWZP01004044.1, from coordinate 73,083 downwards.
CTGAAACTGAAGAAATCTGGCCCTGCAGTGACTCCCCAGAGTGAACTCCATTATCTCTGGCATGTAATTCCCACAGGAAGCACAACAAGAAGGTGTCCATAAACACCAATGCTCAGTCAGCTGCAGATGAACCAGCTCCATGCTCACTGCCCAAACTAATCAGCATTCCAGGAAGCACAACACAACCACATTTTCCACAGAGGTCTCATGAGGAATAAGGCGTGTCTGCATACTTTTTGCAGCACATTCCATATTGTCAAGGGATTCCTTTCCCAAGAAACCACTGCCCTCTGGATTACACAGACTCTGTTATCTGGATGTTATGGATACACAGTATTTCAGGCAACAGTTTCAGCACAGATAAGTGTAGTAAATAAACTTCCACCACGCGTCTGATCTGGAGCTCTTGCCTAACCAGTGCAGGACATATCCCCGCTGGCACCAAAGCCACGGCAGCGTTTAAAAAGTGCCACTGCTCCCCAGTACTAAGCTCATCCTACCAGGTCTTTCTCTCTTTCCAGTGGGATTTGATGATGCAGTGGAGGTTCTCTTCTATTACAAATCTCTCAACGGAGTGGCTGCCAGGCATGACAGGACCCTGGTGAAAAAGAATGAAGACTCATGAAGATCACTGCTAATGCAGTGGCACGACAGGCAGCAGGTTTTCTAAGATGTATTTACAGATAGAAAAGAGTAGTCCAACTTCCACATAAACACCATGAAGTCTCAACTGCCCTATATCCTTCAGGACTGAAAAGTTGGTGCGACACATTTTCACACAAACCCGAGAGCCACTCATGTTTTAAACAAAATTAATGCTAGGACTAATTACAAGAGGCCAGTAAGCAAAGGTAAAAGACAGCAGACTCAGTTTTGCTGCTGGCCTTCCAAACACTCACTGTCCTGGGAGAGAGGACATCACATTTTCACCAATACTGCCCCAGGAACCTGACTGAAATCCACTCACCATTCCCCACAGCAATCACATACCTCAGGGTCATCCGTGTAGTCAAACATCCTAAAAATAACCCTTGGCATCGGGTATACAGAATCTTCAGTGTGAGGTGGGGGTGTGAAGGGAGGCAGATTGTGTTGCAGTGCCTCACAGAGCACGCTGTCAAAAGCCAAGTAGGGCCTCAGGATGTGCCGCTCTTGCCAACGATCTTTTTTCAATTTCTGAATCTGAGACCAAAGGCAGTCTAAATACTGAAGGAAAAGGTGAGAAACGTTAGATCTGCTGAATCTCTGAACAAAAAGGGCAGTTTCCTGAACTACATTCCATACTACATTCAGAAAAAAACCCAAAGTTTCTTAAACTGCTGATTCAGTAAACCAACAAATAATTTAAGAATTCTAAATGGCAGAACTATTCCTAAGTCCATACAGTCTTGTGACAGTAAAATTTAACTGCTGGCAATTTTTAAAAACACCAACAGGCAACTCAAGAGTCCCAGAGAAACTACAGCAGTGAACAGTCACCACTCTTTGGTGGTATTAAGAGATTCAAAATATCCCAGCATGCTCACAGAGATGGCACTGCACTGAACCTGTGCAACTGGCAATACTCTTGCTTTGTTTAATATTCGAGAAAGTCTGGAGGCCTGTGGCCTTACTGAATGCAAGTTTCAAGTTATAACATTTGCAAGAAACGTTTTTATATGGAAGGGCTTTGCATCTCCTAAAATTATGGCCCAACAAAACTAGTAAAAACTAGCACCTAACGTGAACACTCATGTCTGTGAGTACTGTGGGTCTCAAACACAGTCAGCTAATCCCTCCTCTACCGAATTAAATGAAATTCAGATACTGGGCAGCCAAAAAACTCATGTAGACAGACTGATCATAATCAGAAAGGCCGTCCCCCCAAACTATGTTTAACAAGACAATTTTTAAGACTGTGACTTAATTGAAACAGTGAACACAATCTAAAAGGACCAAGTTGCAAAATATCCCAAAAAATCAATTTAGATCCCACTTTCCAACATATGTCCTGGAAGTTAAGGGAAAGAGAAAACCTCAATAATATCCAAAAACGCAAATCTCACCCTAAGCTAGCCAGATGCCACCTCTGCTCTCCAGTATTTTTGGCTTATTTGTAAAGGAAAATAGCATGGTAACTTCTGCATATACTGTTTCTATGTGTTTGTTAAGCATTTACTTGAAGTTGAGAAAAAACAAAGCTACTACAAAGGCTTCTTTCTTGCAAAGGGAAAACATTTAAGGGTAAGTAAGTTTCACACAAAAAGTCCCTTTGACATGAAGCCCTATAACTTGCAGTTCAAAAATCAAACACTACAATTTACTTCATAACATTTTCTCAGGGGCTTGCAGCAAACAACAGAATCCCATCCTTACTCAACTCAACCTCTTATTTTGGCCTAATACTTGAAAAAGAATTCCCCCCACAGAACCTATTGGAATCAATGGCAAACAGCAGACAAATCAAAGCATCCATACTCTTAGAGATGCCTTCTAATTTCATGATAAAAGAACACCTTAGTAAAAAACTATTTTTCCAATCTTCTGAAGGAATAAAGTGTAAAGTTTAATCACCTCTTCTTGTGGATGTGGTTTGTCAGCAGTCCACACTTGCAGCATGGGTACATGAATCTTCTGGCGGCGTCTGTTTAAACAGGAGAGAAAATCTGACCTTTAATAGACTAATTTAGGGCAGTAGTTTTGTTTTTATTGTGAGTGTGCTACTAATCGTTCTCTTTAGCTGATGAAGGCTACAGTAGATAAAAACTAGGTTTGTGATTACTTATAATACCTCTGTTAGAGTATCTTGAAGCATTAACACTAACTTGAAGCACCTAGACAGAAAGCAGTGACACTGCACAGCACTAACCAACAATCTATCAGTATTAACAGCACAGTTACAACTCCAGCTGATTCAGCATGAGCAGAACAAGACCTTAAACATACCCTAGAACTAGACAAAACCATAAAACTTTTTAAATTCAAAAATCTCCCCACCTACTGCATTTTTAGGGCTTTGTTCCCCCCACAAAATGGTTCACACCTATAGCTTTAGAATACTTTGAAGTGAACAATAATCAACACAATTACTTCACTCTTAAACAGATACCAAAAAGTGTTTCTAACCACTTAGCACTTACTTCAGATAACTTTCTGCCTGAGACAAGAGACGATCCATTTCAGCATCCTTTTTCTCATATAACTCCTTTCCAACCCAAGGCAAAGACGACAGAAATGCAAACATGTACCAGTCACACCGCACCTATAGGAAGGTAACATACCAAAACCTGAGTATACAAGTAAGCTCCAGCAGATTTTGTACATAAACACATTTTAATTTAAAACATCAGCAATTTGTTTTGGGGGAATGTAAAGACCAGCAGTTGCAGATTGGATAGTCAAGGCATGCGAAAAAATATTCATGCCTGAAAAGTATAATTTTTTACTTGAACTGTGTTAGGCAGACTTAAAAAATGGGATAAATGTCATAACTTTTAAAGTTCTCCTGGATATTGTCAGTATAGCAGAAATGCCAGGCATTCTGCAATTGCCAGAGAAAGGTAAAATAAATTCAATCTGGCCACTTCACTATAAAGGACCATACTTTCTTACTGTATACATATTTGCACAGGCTCGTTTTGCCAATGCTCAGGAAACTATGTGTCAATCCATTTAGGTTGTTCTCCCTAAAACCTCCTTCTTCTAACCATAAGGATAGAACAAACAGCACAGACAAATTGTGAAACAGGCCCAGGAAGCCTACAGATCTTTTGCTTACCTGGGGTACATCCTCCTCCTGTGTCACACTCACAAAGTTCTCAAACATCGCTACCATTGAAGGTGCAGCTATTACATGGCAATTCACGAGATCAGACAGAAAACGTACCTAAAGAAGAGAAAAAAAAATTCTAAATGAATACTTTTTAAACTGTCTGCACAAAAACTAACAAACATTACTGAAATGATTAAAACAACCACCATTAAAAGTATAATACTCATTCAGCACCACAAAGGCTGAAAGACTGCACACTGTACAGACTCACTTTTCAATGACAAGCATCATATGTGCTGCCTAATATATTGTTCATTATGATGTCTTTAATCCCTCCCACTGCAATAGCATGGTAAGGACAATATTCTTAATTAAGGAATGGTGGGATACATGCAAACTGATACTACAGAAGAAAATCCTTGTACTTCTATCTATTCTATACAGTATCAGATTACTAAAATAACAGAAGTTCCAGCAATTAGATCTTATTAGCAAGTGTCCTACAGTTGACTGAATATCAGTCTCTTGATTAGAATCTTAATTTTCATCAGTGGGATTCAGCAGAAGGCAGAGAACTTGGCAGTGGGCTTGTAAATCAGACACTGCTGAAGTCCTAATACCTTTCAGCAGACAAAATCTATAAGCAGCAAGGATGGAGCAAATGGTTTCAAAGACAGGCAGCACTTAAAGCTGACTGCTTGATCTTCACCCCTTATCAGCCGAATGAAACCAGCCAACAAAAACAGCTTTTAAGAACGACAGTGTACATTTTCTTTTCAATTTTTTTTCCACGGGAGCTACAAGATTGTAATGTACCTCTGAATACAAGAAAAGTGCATTGACTTTCTTTTATCTTTTACATTTGACTGAAGAATAAGCAGTGAGAAGCACCTCTGTTTAAGGCAATTAAATTTTTCACTGTGAAAAAGAAGATACAGTTGGAAGTAAATTTGGCTGATGTACTATAACTTCTTGCCCCTAAAAAGAAAATACTTCCTACATAACACACATTTCCTCTTGGAATATTTACAGTGCACTGCACATTGATGGCAAAAGACACATAGCAAGATCCAGCTCTTCTGAAACAAAAAGGTGAAAGAAGGAAAGAAAAAGGACATGTAACAAATATACAAATAAAACTCCACTTACTAAATGCACAGCTTCATTATACATGTTTACTTTCAGACATTCTTTAAGCTGACGAATCATGGCTTCTACAAATTCCCCGCCAAAATTGTAGTTCCTGGCATTCAGCAAGCCCACCAATGTCGTGTAAACAGTAAGCTTTTCTGGTAGCAGACGTGCGCTGACACAAAAAAAGAAACACTGCGTTAGCTGTTTATTCATCATGTGCCACTGCATAGCACCTTAGAATCTGCTTGTTGTAAGTTAAACTTGTCTTTTCTCATTTCCTCATGAGGCAACTAAACGTGATCTTACAGTTTTATCCCACAGTTAATATCTACAGATAGTATTTTTTCGTTTTAACATCAAACATTCAGAAAGCCAGTTACCAATTTCCAGTACACCTAAAATATTTGCTTTTTATTTATATCTAGTTCCTGAGTATGCTGGAGAGTTGGACAAATAATATCAGTGACAGAATTTATTGCAAGAATGTAAGAAATCGTTTTAAGTTTACAATTTAGAAGCAATGTTATTATACAGCATAGGGAAGGCTAGGTTCTACTGTAAAAAAGTAATTTACCTCTACCATTTTTACAGGCAGGTAACTATACTTTAAGGAGTGTCTCTGTTGCAGGGGAAGGAAGAACATTACTAAAATTTTATTAAAATTATTGATACAAAATAGATTTTAAGTATCTGCAAACCCATAGCATAGTCTATACAGTCTGCAGCACACCTTTCCTTCGGACTTGTCTTTCCTCCTGCAACAGACCCTGAACAACTCTTCCCTCAACGCCACTCAGTGACCCTGACGTGGCTCCTGCACTTTGCAAGGGAGAGGAAGGAGAGCTGGCAGCCACCAGAGAGCCTGGCTGCTGCTCCTCATGTTCCCAGTTCCTCTCCTCCAGCAAATGGGCTCACAAAGACACGACCACATCACTGCCAGGGAAGATAAGGCAATGAGATAACATCACAGATAACACAGGTAGCTGTTAGCACCCACTTTGGTGGTCTTAAGCATTTAATGTGAAATAGAATTGCTCTGTTCCCACAGCTACTGCAGACCAGTTCGGATGTTTCTTCTATCTGATTCGAGCCTTTACGCGCATTTCAAGTCAAACCAATGTAAAGAGATATTTTTCTTTAATTACACCCAGGATGTAATGAGCTTCTTCCTCAATTTCTTTCATTTGTAGTAAGACAAACTCTATGCCATGACAGCAATCAGGAACTAAAGCTATTCATGGCCTTTAAACTACCTGAAACACTGAACTTATGCCTAAAGAAATCACATCCTGTATTTCCAGATCTCCTCAATACGTACACAGTACACAGTATTCTTAGAATCTTGCTTTTGTAATTTGGCAGATCAGCTTCCAAAACACCAGCTAGGCCCTCCAGGTTGCTCTCCAAAGATGAATTACTCTAAAATGAAAAAAAAAAAAAAAAAAGAAAGTTTCATCAACCAGGCAAAAAGAACTAGTCCAATTTTAACATGTAAAACAATGAAGTTGGAGAGAAGCATCCTTTCATATCCCCTAGTTTTTCAGGGCAACAATTCGGTTCCATCAGCAGCGAAGAACTTTTCTCGCTTGCCTGAGAGGTCCACCTACTCCTCCGAAAAGCTGCACCCGACCGCTAAGTTCCCCTGCTAGGAACCTCAGCGTTCCCCAGGGATGCAAGACCTGACATCATCTCAGGAGCACTCCCCCGGTAGTGCGGCCGTGCATTGAAAACAACACGGCACGAAGCAAAACACCTTGTTTTGCAGAGCATCGTCACCTTTTGTTCTGCCACTCCCTCCTCCATCAGCCCCACTGTCGGGACTGGAAACCTGTGCCGCCACCAGACCAGTTAATTCTTTCACGTCCTTCGCAGACGATAATCACCACCTTTAGATACAATAGCAACTATTCTCTGGCCGTTTATCGCTGGTTGGGGAACACCACTCTAAGATTTAAGCACTTGCCCGCCACAGCACGTGGCTTAGCAAAAATAAGGCAACTTTCCATATATCTCATAAAATAAGTATTTTTTTGGGGGGGTCCCTGCTACAGACTAAGTGCTCCCACACCACGAAGGGGAAGGGGAGAGGGCGAAGGGAAACAAGGCTTTAACTCTCCCGAGCCGCCGGCCCGCCTACCTTCTCTCCCACTCTGCAGATGAGTGACTCGAGCCTCTCCTCGATCTCCGACGGCTCCGACGTCCTCCGCCTCTTGTGGGGCTGCCCTGCTCCAACGACACACCGAGCACGGCGTTACCGACGCCGCAGAACCCGCGCCACTCCTCCATCCCTCCCAACCCGCCCTCCCTGCCGGGCCACCTCGGGGAGGGACGCGGGGCTCACCATCGCTGTCGTCGCTGTGCCGCCGCCGCGACATGTCGGGGAGCAGCGGAGAGGAGCGGCCGGGAGGAGCGGTGAGGAGCCGGGAGGAGCGGTGAGGAGCTGCGAGCAGCGCTGCGGANGCGGCCGCCCGCAGGAAGGTGGGTGGGGGCCGGGCGCGGGGCCCGGGCCGGGCAGCGCTGTAACCTCGGTAACGCGGACGCTTGCGGTGCGTTCCAGGCCTTTTCCCTGTTCGTC
>VWZP01004044.1:50722-65564 GCA_013396995.1 Dicaeum eximium | reverse complement strand
GAGGCCGGGGGCAGCCCCGCGGGCGGCGCGGGCCCGGCGGACAGCGCGGCCAGGCCGAGCGGGCACTCCTGCGGCAGCCCGGAGATTTGCTGGGCGCTGCCGGACACTAGCCACGTCAGCCACGATGATCTGACGAGGTAAGGAAGCCCCTCGCCGCTCTGAAGGTCCAGGAGTGGGGTATTCGGCTTCACATGATCGTCTGCCTGTAGTACTTCTTAGGGGATTCAACCAAGCGACCCTTCTGAGGTACAGGAAGAGTCTTCCCCAATATTCCTCTAGATCTTTGGATTCTTCGGGTATCCGTTATAAAAAGAGTTAGATCCACTGCAGTTTTTAACAGTGGATTGAACTATTCAGTATCATCCTGTGCTGTTAAAGCAGCTCTGTATGGATATTGCCTGAGAGCTTGGATCTGTAAGGAAGGACCACAGCAGAGAAGAGCAGAACAGCAGGATATACTCTGAACAAGTTCTTTCTGCAGCTCGTTCAGGTTCCTGAAGGGCTCATTTAGTTATGAAGAAGGTTCACAAAAACATTTCTGACTATGATAGAGTTCAGCTTGTGCTGCACAGAATGTGGGAACACACAGCCTCACAAAAATCTTTGCTTTTTAAATTTAGACAGCTCAAGTTCTTGAGATTTCAAGTGCCATTTTGGCAAAGTGAGCATTTAATGGCATGCCTGTTTGCATGAAAGTCAGCAATTCTTGTGTTCTCTGTGTGGGGAGGGCATGTGGTGTGCCACTGGCATTGAGAGTTCATTTTGTAACCAGTCCTGAGAATTAAAAGTGTGGGGTTTTTTTTTAGTTAACATTCCTTCTGTTTGAAATAAATCAAACCCAGCAGTGCTAATCCTTCCAAAGTTTGTTCGAGGGTTTTTTCCCTACACATCTGCTGGAATAAATTGTCTGCTTTTTGAATGGTAACTGCTAATAGTATAATTTTGTTCTTTCTTGACATTCTTCTTCTATTTGCTTACCTTTGCCATGCTGTGGGCAGCCAGGTGGGAAACGTACTTCTCTATTACTGTTACTGTGAAGTGAGAGATCCAGAGAAACTCTGTGCTTGGCAAAAGGCTTTGTGCCAGCATCTACATCTCACTGGCAAGGTAAGGTTTGAAGCAATGGTTCTATTCCTAAGGAAGAACACCCACATTTTTATTTAGTGCAGGATGATGGGGTATGTGGAGAACCAGATGTGTTTTACACCAGAAAGTGCTAGTCTGTTATGATCCCATTAAGAGAGGCATTCAGACTCAGTAAGGTATCTTCTAGAATTCTGTTTAAGAGCTATCACAACAAAGTGAAAAAAAATTCAGATAATCTTAAATCCCTTTTGGTGCTGGGAACCCTGTGCAGACCCTGTCCTTGCAAGGGTTACCCATTTCCATCAGTGTTACACGTGGAAACAGGAAAGTGAGTCTTTTTATCACTCCTGCCATCAACCAGAAAGGATATTCACATGAGAAATTCGTGATACACTTTTAGATAAAGGCAAGGAGATGAAAGGGGCTTAATCAGTGGTGTCAGCAGGGAGCTGGTGCAGTTAGCATTAGCAGGCTGGGTGCATCCTGTGGCCAAAGGGCAAGTGCAGCACAACACAGCCTGAGGCCAGGCTGGAGGGATAGCTTGGGTCTGAGCCTGCTCCACTCACTGATCACCTGTATCCTTCCTCCTCCGTGCACAGAGGGCTCCCAGTCAGTGGCTGCACCAAGCTGTAAACCATGCTGTCGGGAATTAGGTGAGAGCAGCCAACACCTGGGACCACACCAAAATGTAGCAGTTCTCATTCCTGCACAGTCTGCTCTCTTCATTCCTGGCAGGCTAGACCAAGGACATGAATTGCTTGTGTAGCTGGCCTCTGGAGGCTATGGGAGAAGGTGAATTTTAGCCTCACAAAGCTGATGTTCCTAGGCTGTCTGGGGAGAAGGAGGGCAGTGTGGAGCAGGAGGCTCCTTTTATCTGTGAATTGTCTTCCTAAGTAGCTTCTTGCTCTCTGCCAAGTGGTGCATCAATACAGGTCTGGGGGTGAAATGTCATCATGAATTCACTTCTTTTTCTGCTCTGCTCTTGCCTGGTAGTTGATGTTCTGCTCAAGCTTCTTTTCTTTCTTTTTTTTTTTAATCTCATCTCCAAGACAGGTGCAGCATTTACCTTCTCAATCAGTTAGTTTTTTCCTTGCTTCTTATATTCAGTCTTTCCTCCTTCTCCCCACCCCCACTTCAGAGCTTTTGTTCATTTGTCAGTGCTGGAGATAAAATGACTCATCCCAAAATTTAATATTAGATATGATGTTATGCATATTCACATTTTCTTTTTTAGCTGTGTGAGTCATGCAGCAAAGCCTATTGTTCTCCCTGAGGCAACTTCCAGTGGGAATTCTAATGCTGACTGCAGGATTTGCAGACAGCAGTTTCTCTGTTTATACAGCATTTCTCTGTTTATTGAATGGAATCTTCTGACTGTCCTGATGTGATTCTTTTAAAATGGCTCAGACGTGATTACTGGATTGTTGAAGAGTTTTCTTCTGTTTATTGTCTTTATGTTCAACTTCAGTCTAACCATATTTTCCTTCCTTATTCAGTAGTCCTTTTTCTGAACATACTCCTGTGCCTGCCCTTTGTCACCCAGTCATATTTTGCTGATTTCACTGTCATCAGTTTTGCTATAACTGAGGCTCAGCCCAGCTTCTTCTCTTGCCTTTTAGGTACGAGTTGCTTCAGAAGGGATTAATGGGACAGTTGGTGGAAGCAAAGTAGCTACCAGTCTCTACATTAAAGCTATGCTTTCCCAGCCTCTGTTCAAAAACATTTTGTGTCAAGAGGATTTCAAGGTATGAAAGAATAATTTTTATGCAGACGTTGTTAATGCATAGTTAATATTAATTTTCAAGAAATAAGTACATTCCTTCTTGGCAGTATTACTTCTGCTGTAGCAGTTCTGCTCCCCCATCACTTACCTAAGTCAGTGGATCTTAACCATACCAAAAATCTTTGCTGATTTTTACCAGAATTAGGACTTTCCATGGACAAGGATAGCAGCTGCTACAAGCTTTGATGGCTATGGGTGCAGCTGCAAAGTCCTCCCAGTACAGGTGAGTGAGGGAGTGTGCTTAAGCCCCACCATTCTGCAACAAGCATTTTCTCCAGACTCAGTAGGCATCAGGACAGATACTTAGGCCAACAAAGTGTTTGCACACTGTCCTCTTCACCCTGATTTGAGATCCTTGATGGAAGCAGTACTGTTGGTTTAGGTTCATGCAGGTTTTGGTGTCCTTATGGTTCAATGTCAGTTCCATGGATTGGGTATCTTCCAGAGAAAACACACAGGGACTGTCAAAAGGTTTCTTCCTACTGCACTTAGTGCCTGACTGGAGCATACATACTGATTGCTGTCCTCACATGACGAAGGCAGCAGTGGCTGGTGCACTGTATGGCATTCTGGTAGGCTTTGGCTGCCAGCCACTGCAGGTTCTGCTTTCTCTGCCAGGAAAGAAAGCTGCTACTTAAGCAGCAGCTCTTCTCCACACAGTTTTACTTGAAGGGAGTGCTATTATTTTTTCATAAGTGACTAGATCAAAGGAGTTGGTGAAACTTGAGAAACTGAAATTCCATGCTGAGCTGCAGTGATGATTCAGTCTTAGATTTTTAAGTGTCTGTTATGCTTGGCTGAATTTCAAGAGGAGTTGTGTTAGTTACAGTCATATGTAGATGCAAAAAAAGAACAGGGATGGAATTTTACCCTGACCTTGGTGAAACCTTCAACCTTACATGATCTCTCTGGGCATCAGTGTTCCTGCATTAGTGGACTATGGTGTTTGCTGTGTCACAGTTCCTCCTGAATGTTGTATGCCCAAGTGAGTGAGGCTCTCAGGTTGCTGTGCCATGGAGGCATGGGATGGAGGAGTGAGAACCATGCTTGGGGCTATGAACATATCCAGTGGCTACTGCCATTCCTGCAGACTGATTTCCATAATAGTTGGAACAGTGCTGCGCAGCACTGCAGTTTTCTTTGAGTGTTATATACTTAATGGTGCCTAAGCTGTGTTTGAGGCTCAGCCCTGCAGAAATTCTCACTCTCTGTAGCCTGCAGTGGGGATGCCTACCAAAAAAAGGTTTACCAGTGCTTCTGAAGGGGAAATCCCACACTTGAGTTGGGGGGAGGTGCCAGCCTCCACTGTTAACAAATCTTGTGCCTGGCTGACCTCCCATACATCTCCATCACACACATGAGTACTGCAGTTCCCATCACACATGTCACAACTGGAGGCACAGCTGTGCTTGTGTCCAGGGCCAGAGGGATGAAGAGAACTGCAGGGCCTGGATGTGGCAACATGATCCATTACTGGAGAATGTAATTTAATATTTCTGTCAGCATCACCAGCTTTTGTAGGGGCCTCAACTTTCTCACGATAAGTGCTAATAATGTGTTTCTGACTAAGATTTGGTCTACATCTCTGCACCTCCAATGAAATGCTCTGTCTCACCTGCAGAGTAGTCATTGGCCTAAGACACCTGTCTTCCAGGTCGTGTTAGGAGTCCACTGCCTTAACTTCAGCATTTAGAGTGTGGAGTTCAGCAGGAAAGACATTTCTTTTTCTCAGCCAAAAATATATTTTCATATTCTAAAGAGCTGTAGAATTAAAGCGAGTGGGTAATTTTAATTTTGACACCAGGCAAATTTTGGTGAATTGTTTTTGTGTTTGATTTCCTAGAGCAGTGCAGGAGGAGCTCACTGTTTCCCAGACCTTCGAGTTGGAGTATTCAAAGAAATTGTACCTATGGGCATTGATCCAAAGATAGTGTCTTACAAGGAAACTGGTAAGTTTATGTAATGAAAAATAAAGCCTCTCATCCAAGTGAGAGGTAAGTGAAGAGTGAAATGCCTTCATCAGAAATACTTCCCTTTGCACAATGGCCAGGACACAGGAGAAATAGATACAGAAATTGATATCTTACTGATAGTCAAAAGCTACTGGTGCAGAGAATTTGCTGGCCAGATTTTGGCTAGCCAAGTGTATAGCTGCTTCAGAAAACTTCAGAATTAACTTCAGGTTTTGTGGGAGAGTTCAGATGACATGGAGCAGTTACCTTGGAGGGTAGTGACTGCTGACTTGGCTTTACTCGTTTTGGAGCCAACAGCCATGCTCCTGTCTTTTGCACTAAGCAGATCCAGGTCCTGCATGAACTCCATCTGACTGCATTTGTTTTTGCTAACTGTAGCTGCTTAGTGTGGATTACACTTGATAAGGTGTTCCAGGCTGTGGATTTGGTTTAAGGATGGTTACAGAGGTGGTAAGCAGGAGCACAGCAAATAGCAATTAACAGAGCAGCTTTGGACTTTTTTTTCCACCAAGAGGTTTTGTTTGTGCCAAACTTCTACAGCATCTTTTTGTGGATTTGGAAGAGGATTATTTTTTGTTCCTATTTTTGGTAGTTTGTCGGCTGTATGTTTCATTTGTGGGCTATTTCTTTCAATTTTTGCCCTTTTTCCTCCTCTTTTGCAGCATTATGTGGAGATGGTTCCTGTTACTCTGGCAGGTTGTTTGTAGGGGTATTTTTTAATGAGGTAAAGGATTTTGCTGGTGGAGCTTTTTAGTTTTTCAGTAGATTAAGAGTCCTAAGCCCTAAAAGTTGAGAAACTTTATGTAAATTGAAGTTGTACGGAAAGTAGTACATGTTTATGGAAATTTTCCATTGTTATCAAGAAGAGTTTAATTTTTTAAAATTGTATTTCTGCACCTCCAGATGTAATGGCGTATGAGCAAAGAGAAGTGGAACATGTCAGTCCCTCTTCTGCAGCTGTAAGAGTAGACAGGGGGATGCAACGAAAGATCATAGAGATAAATACCTGTCTGCTGCTTCTTCCGTCGTATGGAAGAGTGCTGTGTTTTGTTTCTTTTGCCAGTAAGAAGCCAAACATGGATAAACTTGGCTGATTGAGTTGGGATGAAAAGTCTGTGAACAATCACAAAAAATTTTTGTTTGGAAATCGGAGAAAAATCTGGATCAGTGATCTCATTTGTGACATTGTTTCGTAGTTCTGCTTCTCACTTCTCTTCCCCCTTCCCATTTTTTTTTGTTTTGTTTTGTTTTGTTAAAGGAATCCATTTATCCCCTCAGGAATTTCATAGAGAAGTAGAACGGTATTTGTCTCAGGCCACTCAAGGACAAAGCGATACCATCTTGCTGGACTGTAGGAACTTCTATGAAAGTAAAATCGTAAGTGCTGCTTGCCTGTTTCTTTGCAGGTGCTGGGGTGAAGCATTTACAATTGTGAGGGGGTAACCTTACTGTTGTAAGGGATTACATACTCCAGATTGACTGTAATGTCTACAGAGTGCAGTTGGGTAATGAATGTTAGACACAAACAATAGAGGACCTGCCCAGTAACTCAGGATGGAGCCTGCCTGGTGCTTATACATTGTGGGGCAGGAAGAAAACTGAGAGGTCCATACAACATGAGCATGAACGTTTGAAGTAGCATAATTTGTTGGGATATTTTTCAGCATTTTTTGTCTTGTCCCATCTGTCAAAAAGGGGCATCCTGCTGTCACAACCACCAGCCCTCATGCACTGTCGTGGTTTGTCCTCTCTCTGACAGTTCTGCTTAGCTCTCACTTTTTTCAATGAGGAGACTTGCTGTGTCCAGAATACTCCTACAGATTTTAACATATGTTTTGATGCCTAAATGGCAGCTGAGGAGCTGTCTGAAACAGCTGCAGTGAGCTGAATATTCCAGCCCAAAGGTTTGTTACTTCCTCTAGTAACAGTGCTTGTAACCACTTGCATGGCCATCTGTTGTAATTGCAGGGACATTTCCAGGGCTGTCTGGCTCCAGATATCAGGAAGTTTAGCTATTTTCCAAGCTACGTGGATGAAAACCTGGAGCTTTTTAAAGACAAGCGTGTCCTAATGTACTGCACAGGAGGGATACGTTGTGAAAGAGGCTCTGCTTACCTCAGGAGCAAGGTAAGATGTCATTCTGAGGGCACATGTGTCAGGGAGGTGAGGCTGCTTTAAGGGCACCTGTCTTTTGTCTTGCTGGTGAATTCTTACCGTGCACAAACTGCGGAATGCGCAGGTGGGGAGGTAAATGCCTTTGATATGTGCTTGTCTCATGCTGTCTGTAAAGGACCTGGATAGTTCAGTGTGGCTCAGCATGACCTGCGTGGAGTAGTGTCACAGCAGTGAAAATAATTACATAACCCATTTCCTGACAAGAGGTATTTGTAGGACTGTTTTAGGAGGGCTTGAAAATACTCCGCAGTGTTTCCACAGACTGTCTAGGTTATGCTCTGTGGTCATTACTGCACAGCTTGAGCATCTCAGAGTGGTGAAAATTAGCCAGTCAGTGCTTTTCCCAGTTGCAGAACTAAATCCAGCACAGTGCATTGTTCTAATTGTGTTCTAAAATTTCCATCCCACTCTTATCCTGGATCCTTCTCTCAAGGATCAAGGGAACAGAACACAAAGGTTCTCCAGAGATTTAAACCTTGGGGTTCTTTTTTCCACTGCATCAATGTGAACCCTGCAAAATTCTGCTTCTACTAACTATTAACTAAATAAATACTGAATAACAAGGAGCAGTTCATGGAGATTCAAAAGCATTTGATCTGTGATGCAGCAAACCTTCCTCAGGTGAGGAGGTTACCAGCTTCTTTTGAGTGTAACATTAAATGAAGAGCTGGGTTCGTGCCAGCAAGCCAGCATTGTGGAGCTGCCGGTACTCCCTGGTGGCACTGCCTAGAGCTGTGGCTGCACATGGTGCCATCTGATGGTCACTGAGAGGCTGCTGCTTTTCACTGACCCCTGGCATTTACAGCATTTGCTTTGGGAACTCTGGCACACCACCACTGCTGTGGTCTCCTTCAGCTTTTCTGCTAATATGCTTTAAACAGGCAGTGTGCAGAGAGGTTTACCAGCTAAAAGGTGGAATTCACAAGTACCTAGAAGAGTTTCCAGATGGATTCTACAGGGGGAAGCTGTTTGTATTTGATGATCGTTACGCCATTTGTTCCAATGAAGATATCATCTCAGGTAGGACTAGATAATGTAAGTGCAGAAGGCTGGGAAGCTATTGCAATCGTTTCCAGAGGTGTGCAGGATAGGGACAGCCAAACTGGCCTGAGTAGTTCTTCCTCATACTTGGTTTGCTCTCCTAGTGCTGTCATTTCTCGGGATGACTATCAACACTATATGTAAATATGTAGATGTGCTTTAACATGTAAAACAGAAGTGAGAGGAAAGGGGGTCACTAACAAGAGTTCACTAAAACTAGAGCAGTAGAAGGAAGTATCCCCTGCAGAACAGCTCTGTTACAAGCCATCTGCACCTGTGGAGACATACATCCAGCATTACAGCTGTTGTTACCACCTGGTTGCCCACAGTGCAGATCAGACTGTGGTTGATCAAGTGACCAAAGCCTTAAATAGTTCTGCTTCCAGCAGTCCTCTGCTCCAGCAGTCTCACAGAATACCAACAAAGTCTTCCAGGTACTGGGAGAGTAGTGGCACTATGCTCTACAGCACTTTGTTATTTTCAAGCTTAAGAAATTCTATATCCAATGGAATTTCAGTGGCCTCTAGTTGAAGTTGTTAAGAACATTGCCTGATCTTCTGGCTGGGATTGCTCTTCAATTACTGCAAATGAAGTAATCTATTACTTTGCTATCAGTTGCCAGATAGAAGAAGTAGCTGGAATTTGGCTCTAGCACTTTTTTTAAGTAAGCAGTGCTGTTTTTTCTCTTAGTTGTAACTTTTCAAGCATAACCTCCTATTTCTCTTCTGCAATTATCTGTACATCTTGAAGGGGCCTGACTTGGTATGGAAACGGAGCACACTCTGGATACATCACAGCCATCCCTACAGAAGTTTCCAGGGGAAGTGCTGTGATATGCACCTTCTTGGTACAGCTAAAACTGGGCTGTAGCTTTCAGTTAAGGAGTTAAAACCTGTGATGTTCTGGAAGGACTCTACCAGGACTTCACATGGCACCCTCTCTGCACAAGCCATTGTTTGTAGATGGAAGGAAGTTCCATGGCATCCCCTTCCTCAGCAGGTGACACTCCTGCATACTGGCTTAGTTGCCACCTGCATGTCTTTCTTCTTCTCTTGGCAGTAAGAATCTCTAAATCTGTCTATTCAGAACTAGAGAAAGCACTAGTGTGCACTCTCCTCTTTTCCAGAGGGAAAACTGTCTTAAAGTATGTCAAAAACGATGTTTTAAAATGAACTAGATTCTAGAAGATCAAGCTAAACAGGAATTAAAAACCTGCAAGACAATAGCCACCTAAATGAGAGCTGGCAGCCCCCTGGTGCCTTGGCAAGCCCTCTGCAAAGGAACAGCCAGAGCTGTATGGGTGTTAACTTTTTCTTTTCCTCCTCCCTCCAGCATGCAGATACTGTGGGGTGCTGTGGGACCAGTATAAATTTTGTTCCAGTCAGCACTGCCGGCAGCTTGTCCTGACATGTCCAAGTTGTTGCAACAAAGGTCTGACAGCTTGCTGTCCTGTTTGTCAAGAGAAGGAGCTCAAGGTGACTTCAAGGGCTTCAGGACAGATACTTAAGGAGGAATGTGAATGTACAAGGAGGCGGCCAAGGGTACCAATTGAACACGTCTCACCAAGGATGCTGGAAACAGGAAAAGATTAAGCTGTTTCATTGGTTAATCTGGCATGCTCTCAGGTAAAGGGCTTCTGTAGCCAGATCTCTATCTGTTAATCAGCCAGTTAAGTTTGGAAATTATGAAAATACGTTGGCTTGGAAAGTCTTGTTCATATGCTGCCTTTAAACATAGAATATGCCCTGAAAACCATCCATTACTTGCCTGTAAATTACCAGAGTGCCCAGTCCATCACCAGCACTACAGGATTCCTCTCTCTGGGTACAGTCTTGTAGTGTGGCCTTTACCATGGGGATTTTGGAGCAGAGTATGTGCAATGTGACAGAGCTGCTCACAATTCAAAAGAAACTGAATGAATTCAAGAACAATTCCGTTTTTTTCTTCCTGCATGGAGATCAACTTGTCTGACCTCTCCAAGGATCATGCATCTGCTTCAATAGCTTGTAGTAAGGTGTGCAAACAGCAGATGTATCAATGTGGTGTGGGTATGTGACCAGATTAGATCCTGAAGATATATTCCACATGCACACAATTGACCTGCATCTCTTGCTTTATACCAGTGAGAAGCAAGGCGAAGTTACCTGAAATTACTGGCTTAACTCTCCTGTAAAACTGGCTGAAGGCAGCATAAGGAGCTGGAGCAAAGGCCTAGAGATCCTGTTTGCCTAGCCATTCTTGTGTGACCTGTAGGATGAAGAGCAAACCCAATCTGCTTTCCAGTGCTCAGTCTCCCTGGGAACTGTTTTTCCCCTCAGCTTGTCAGTGTATGAACTATGCGGGGCTCAGCTCTGCTTGCACTAAAAAAAACCTGACAGCTTTAAGCATGTTGAAACAAGCACACAAAGAGGGGAGCACAGAGATTGTCAAAATACTAGCCTCATGGCACTGGAAGTGATGCATGCGTGCACAGATGTCAGCAACAGCTATGGGGAGACTGCAAGATCCTTTATCCAAGTAAAATAATTCAAGTTCTGGGGAGCATTTGTGCTTTTTAAACATGAGTTGAGATTTTTAAAAGCTGCAAGGTGTTCATGCAATTTCCAGCACTTGTTAGTGGAGAAATTGTCTTTGAAGGGACCTACAGCAGAGGAGCTTAAAATACTGCCACACGTGCTGTATTGTGTGCCTGACGCTGTAGAATGTACAGAAAGGATTTATTAATAGGATGGAAGATGTGTCTTGACTGAAAAATGACATTTACTGTCATTCTGGGAACTAAACAGTAAGTCATTAGGACATCAAAGTCACTAGGTTTGGGGTTTTTTACTAGCAAATGCTTTTAAAAGCAAGAAAATAGTTTCTTAGGTTTCTGCAGTTGCTTAATGACAGGGGTATGTTATTTTCATATAGATTGTACCTTTTTCCCATGGTGCTATTAATTCAGCAAGGCCTCATTGTTGGCTTGACTAGCAAATGAAATACATGGGCATTGGTTCCATTAAAGCCATGACAAACATTTCTTCTTGCTTCCAGTATTGCTGCCATGAAATCAATGGTTCACCAGCTGTCCTCATGATAATTCCATTAACAAGGCAAAATCCTGGAGTTTAGCAATATTTCCTTCAGGAATCTTTCTAGGATAGTATTTAATAGTAAATCTGTTAAATCTAGTAAATAGTAAATCTAGTAAATCTAACAACCCACCTTGAGAAGAAATTAGAGAATTCCCATCAGTAGAGGTCTTAGCATTGCTGATGCCTCCCTGGCATCCTGGTCCCTGCTGGCCGGTTAACCACTGTGGTTCTGAGGACTGGAGTATTTGTGAAGAAACATGCAAGCTCTACTTGTGGGTCTGGCCTAAAGCACTGATGGGGAGTGCCCCATGATCTTCCTGTGTTAGGCTGAAAAGAACACAGTTTTGTAATTCAGTCTATCAGCAGATCTGGAACACTAATCAATTTGTAATGCTGTTTCTGTATCACTTATCAGTACAGGATGGCAACAACTGTATTTTGTATGTAAATTTCTGAAACATCTATGATAAATAATCTTTAGTGCTTCCATTATAATTTTTTAAGTACTGCACAAATACACTTCACATACTATGTTGGAGGTGCTTAATTCTGCAGAGATAAACACTGAAACCTAGCTAGTCTGCCACATGGTAGACCTGGCTACAAGGTACAATTCTCCTGAGAGCTCCTCACAGCTGGAGATTCTACCTCAAAGGCAGAGGGGAGCCATGAGGCCTCTTCTGGTCCTTGCTGCACTAAGGCAAGGGAGGAGAAGGATTTGAGATGTTCAGATGGAGTCTCACAAAGCCATGTTCTCTCTGCTGCAGAGAGCAGAGAAGGGGATAAGAGACCATTTTAGCCTGCTTCTTGCAATTTGGCCCACAAGGGGCTCTCTGTCCTGTTTTCTGTGTTCGTTTTGTCAGATTAATACAAATAAGAACTTGCCGTGTGAAAAGCTGTGTGGTGGCATCCAGGCATCTCAGTGGTAATGCCTGAGAGAAGGCACATGTGCTCCAGGAGAGGGAAGAGTTTTCAGCAGGATGGGCTGTGACTGCCAGATGCTGCAGTCACCAGATGGCTTTTCCTCCCTTTTCCAGGGGAGCTGCTGGGCCACATTTGCAAACAGGGATACATTTGCTAAGTATAACCATTTTGTAGCTCCGTTGCTGCACAGCTTGCAGCCTTTCACCACACGGCCTGATGCCTCAGCACTGCCTGTCTCTGCTGCACCACCCTCAGCTGTCAGATGCATCCTGCAGCAAAACAACTCTGTGAGGATCAGCCAAGGAACCTGGGATGATCCTGACAGCTTAATATACCTTTGGGCTGCAAGATTACTGTGGATGCTGCTGTGGTGAAACACAGGANGGTAGTGGTCCCTGGTCTGCAGATGCATTTCCTTGCATGTCTGTGCTTCTTAGTATCACCAGGACTTTCTAGGGTAAGATTAATTTATGTTCTGAAACCAGGGGAAGAGCTAAACCTGTGTAATGCAAATCCAAGTAGATGGCTCAGCTGAGAGTATGTGGCTCTGATTTGATGATTTAGTTGGTCATTTCAAAGTCTTCACAGTGCACATAGAAGGAAGTACTTCTTTGAGTCTGCCAGTTTTTTTCATTTTAATATGTTTTCAAGTATTTTTCTTCCACACTCATTTTCTGATACAGAACTCGCACGGTGGAGAAAACAAGCTATAGTGAAGCATTTTATATGACACTACAGGCACATTTATTAAGATTTGAAGAGCAACAAGTGTGGTTCCAACATTGCTGAATAGTGTTTCTCTGCTTCTCTGGTCAGAGCTAAAGCATCAGTGCTGTTTGTGCACAAGCTCTGAAGAAATCTCTGGGACTTTTGCCAGAATGTATGTAAAAGTTTGAAAAACTTCATTCATTACCAGACATTTAAAGAGAGGTTTCTAGCAAGAGAGAACATTTTCTAGGATGTGTCATCTGCCCAAGATTAAGGTTTCAGTACAGCAGTGCCTCTTCCATGGAGACTTCTTACTCATCAGGATCCCACCCACATTAACAGTGGGAGTTCTGGATGTGCTGGGTCCAGTCCACTGCAGGTCTGGGAGATCCACAACCCTGCGGGGAATTCCTCCCAGGCTGGATGATGAGTGACATTGACAAAAAGCTTTGAGATCATATGTAGTGTAAGTTCAGATTTGGGGTATTTCACTTCACAGCTTTTTGAGGGCACAACATTTATTCTTGCATTTATGTGGACATAAAGGACAGCAGTAAAAGAAATAATTCCTAGCAGAAAAAAATTTAATTAATGGACATGGTCATCCAGACAAAACAGCAAAGGGGGGAATTTGACCTGTCTCCAGTGAATATCTGGACAAACGCTTTTCATATTAGGAAACTGAAAGGAGTGGGAGTAGAAGAGAAGGTTCTCATTTGCCAGTTAGTTGGGCAATCTCTGGGAGTTAGGGTTTGCATCATACCTCTAAGAATGACTGTTTTCTTCACACGTGCATGGGATTGAAGGATATTCACCCATCTAAACCACTCAATTTTTGAGACTCTGCTATATATTTGGTGGCCTTAAATTCCATTTAATCAGGGGGTGGAGATCAGTTTTTTTGCAAGAAATACTGGGATGCATTTGACACAGTATCTCCAATTACACGATCCAGCAAATGTTGGTAAAAAAATTGTAACTCACAATTCTTTAAATTAGCCATGTTTCCAGATGTTAGAAGTGCTTGTTAAACTAGTTACTCCTCTGTCGTTACTTGAGATCAACTTTGAAGAAAAAATAAAGTATTTTTTTAATACTTCTATAATTTGTGTGAAACAATTGTATCTTTCATTCATGCATACCACATCTTAACTTTATGAAACACCGTGCAGGAAGTTTATAGAAAAATTAATCCCCTTTAACACTCTAGATTGTACTCTAAACTGAGGTTGCATAAAATTGACATGTTGGGTTGAATTGTTTCCAACTCTACAGAAAACATCAACAGTCCTACTGGATAAAATCTTCATAAAAACTACAGCCACTATTTAATTTCAACTGTTAGTGCATAAAACAGAACAGAGGCACCACAAATACTCTGTCAAGGCACTTATTGCCTCTAGGTTTCCACAGTGTAGCACAGAGCACTGGGAAGGATCTCCATAGCCAGGAACTACACTCCAGTTCTGCACTTGGGAAAAATAGGCCCATTCACCTCTGCAAGTCTTCTCTTCCTTACTGAAAAAAAAGAGAAAGATGAGTCAGTCATGGCAACGGGATAATATGAATGGCAGGCTTGCCTTAACAGCTGTAGAAAGGAGGTGAGAGATGTACTTTCTGCCAGGAAAGAAACAGGATAGCATCAGCTTCTGAATTCCTGCCTTAAGCAGCAGCCACAGCCTTACACAGTAAAATCAAGGAAGAAGAGGTTTTTCTCCCTATGCATTTTTAAGGCCAGCAGCTACTTTCAGCTTCACCTCCCTTATTCTGTAGTTAATTATATTTCACAGTTTGTCTTTGTAATTGGACTTCGGCCAGTGCATCATCTGACTGATGGAGAGACAGCAGGAAACAGATGTCACAGTTTTTCCTTTGCTAGTTTTTCGAATTGAAAATCTGCCTTTTCTAATTAAAAAAAAAAATTAAAAATCTGTTCTTATCCTAAGCCATTGGACTCCAGTCCTCTGATCATGGTTAACATAGCCAAAACAGTCTTATATAGAGTCTTTAAAAGTTGATTTACACCTTTTGACACCTACACTTGTGACTTTTCAAGAAAGGTGGGGGGGGGGGGG
>VWZP01004044.1:27383-50658 GCA_013396995.1 Dicaeum eximium | reverse complement strand
ATGCAGAAGTTAGCTCCCAGAAGTTAGTTCATGAGGATGAACATAAAAGCCTTCACAGCTGGTTCACACAGAGCATCTTAGGGAACAGAAGGTATGAGACCAAAACCATGTTCTGGTAGCATCAGTTGATAGGCAAGAACACTGGAGTGGAGCACAAGCAGAGAGCTGTTGCTGACAGGGAGGAAAATAAAGTTTTTCTTTACTTATATATTGTCCAGGTGTAGAGCTGAGATGCTATTGTCAGAGACCATCACACGGATGAATACGAGCTGCAAACAAGAACCAAATCAGACAAAAAATGCAGATCTTAGTGGTCAAGGAGGCAAAATACACAACTCTTACATGGAAGGCAAGTTGTGAATTTGTCCTCTTAACAGCAGGAATAATCAAAATACTAGATTGTAAATCTTTGAGCTGATTACTTTGAATGCCAGGTGCTGCAGAGTCATTAAAAATCATGCTCTGTTCTAAAGGACAGAAAATAGCAAGCCTTTCCCAGTGCAGTGCTTGAGTGACCAGGTTCTGAGTATTTTGTGTGATCCTTGAAGGACTGGCACATCCCCCTGCGCTTGGCTGTGCTTCCTAGGAGCACCGTACCGGCTGAAACAAGATTGATTTTTTTCATTTGTTTTTAAAACACAACAGATGTATCATCTGCCTAGATGTGACAGCTGCTGAGTGCAGCGTGGTGGGTGTGTTAGCTGCATTCAGCACTGCTCTGCTGGCCTGGTTTCCAGTGCTCTACAGCAGCTTGTAGCCAAGCAGTGGAAAGGCTCTGCCACGTGCTTTGGCTGAAATGGCAGTTTGCAGACTTGCCCACATTTTGCTTCATAAGCACTTCTCATCACTTCATTGAGGGTATACAGATAACTCAAAGCCATGTGGCTTCCCACATATCCCTAGAAACAGTTCCAGTTTGTTTGGCTGAAGAGGATCGGCCAAATCTTAACTGCTGTCAAAGTTCAACTCTACTATTTTTCATCTCCTTGTTAAAGTGGGAATGAAGCTGGAGGAAGACAAGCAGTTGGCAGGAATCACAAATGCTAGCAGCTCATAGCCCATGTGCCACGTGCTGTATCACAAGCTCTGCTGAACCACATCAGCAGCTCTTGCTCTTTCCCAACAATACCTGCTGTTACTGCAAAAAACACTGCCTGGCTGGCAGCAGCTGCAGCAAGGAACCAGCTGGTGAAGGCTGCCTTCCTCCTTGAGGGGCAAAGCATCATCAGGCCCTTGCGGAGGCACATTCTTATTCATACACATCTTTAACGTGGGCAGTTCTGCCCTAATCCCACCAGGAATTGCCCACAGGACCCTCCCATGCTTCCCAGCTTTTGGCCAGCCTGACTCACCCATGTCGTTGTTATTCATCATGGCGTTGGAGGCGCGAAGCCGGGGACCTTGCTGGGTGAAATGGTACCCGAACTTCAGCAGGGAGGTGTTCTTTTCCAGTATGTTTGCGATTTCCATTTCTACTTTGTTGCCCAGGGGTTGACTCTTTTGAAAACAGAAAAGAAAGCTGTTCAGGCTAGAGGGATGATTCAGAGCAAGCACTTAGAGGGAAGGGGTGGAGATCGCAGATCTCTATCTGGATCTGTGTCCATTTCTGACTTGGAGCTGGTAAAACAAACCCCTGGCCTGTTCCTGTACACATGCTACAACTGAGAGGCTCCAACTCCTCTAGCAGACATTCCCACAAGTCCTTTTGCCCAAAGACTTTATTTCTTGGACAGATTAGCAGCTAATGGACACTGGAGAAACCAGGATTTTGGTCTCCCAGTCAGCTATCTCTGAGTTGCCCATAGGTCAGCTGCTTCAAGCTCTGGGTTTCTCGGGGAGCTACACTTGCCCCAGCCTCTGTCACGGCACACTCTGTCCCCCACACCACACACAGGCCACGTTCCCCTGAGCAGAGCTGTCACCCACACACGCTTTACCTGGTTGTCAATGCGCAGCTCCACGAGCGACGTGTTGCCCTCGAGCGCTTCAACAATAGCCAGGATCCCGGACCCAGAAATGAAGTTTGACTCCACATTCAGGCTCTTCAGTGTGCTGTTGACCTTCAGCATTTCTGCCAGGGCCTGTGGGCAGAGGTGGGCAGGAAGAGCTGGCAGTCAGGTGGGGGCACAGCATCACAGGGAAGCAGGGCTTCACCCCCCCCACCTCCAGAGTACTCCTGGAGGATCCCACATGCTGCACAGTTTGACTGCCACCAGATGGAAGTGCTCTTTGTGGAGTGAAGGAGGTTCCCTGCTGCTGCAGGGGGATTCTTGAACATGAGCATGCTGGAGGCCACAGTAAAACCTTGCGTGGACAAACACTTGGGGCTATCCGAAAGGTGACAGTCCACACCTGCAGCTGCCTTGTGACAGCTTCACCTGTCCCTCTTCTAAAGCCAGCATGGTATGACAAGGATGCATTGGCCCTGCTTCCTTTCTGATGAGTCCCTGCCTGCACTGCACAAGGTTGAGATGCTTCCCATTAAAACACGCAGAGAGAGGAGCATCTGTCTTGAACAACAAGGGATGTTGTTCAAGCTCCACATCCAAGGTGTCCTCCCAAGCAGCATCACAACCATATTAATAATTTTTGGTTCCTTAGTGGGCAAGACCAGAGGTGGCTGGAACGCCAGTAACAGACCTGATCGGATCACGTAGCTTCAAATAAACTGCAAGAGAGGATCCGTCTACATCATGAAACAAAAGGACCAGGAGGTGATGCCCACATGGAAGGGCTGACCTGCACCCACAGCACTTAGCCCCACAGCTCCCCTAGCCCAGCACAGGATCCCTCAAGCTCTGACACAGCACCTGTCCTGCCTGCACAGGCTTTCTCTCCAGCCCAGAATGACTGAAGTAATTTAAGAGCAGTACTTGCCCTCCAGAAAGTTTCTTTTTCTATCAGGAAACTGGTGTGTACATGTGTGTGTGTGTGGAGGAGGCAGGGGTAACCTGGGTGACTAAGAGCAAAAACTGACTGCAGTGGTGCTGGAGAAGGATGCAAAGATGCAGCCTGGAAGGCCAGGCAGAACCACCTCCTCTCTGTGTCCCCACTGATACTTAAGATCATTCAAAGCAGCCAGAAAGACCCATTGTCACCTACAGAGGCCACACTTCAGGAGATGCAGAGTCCTGCTTCTGCACACATCTGCACAAAGAATAGATGAGAGACAGCTGGAGCAGATGTGTGTAAGGAGAGCAGCAGGTGTGCACACCTTTGTACCAACAAAAACAAATCTCCAGAGAGAGAGACAAACTGCTTTTAGAAGATGCCACCAGGACATCAGTAGTTGTGTCATACTCCTTTTCCAGGAGATCCTTGAGGACAAATATGAGACTGCATAGATTAAAGGAGTGCCCCCTGAAACCCTCACAGATGAAAAATGAAGTGAAGGAACCAAAGCCTGTTGCTGGCTTCCACTAGTGCCCCTGACACTGGAGCACCAGCAAACAGCCAGAGGTGTGGAATGTGCCTAACACAGCACAAGGTGCAGAAGCAGCCAGTCACTAATGCTGAAAATACCTTGCCTGAGAGCAGCTCCTGTCACAAGGTCGGGACATTCATCAAAAATGATGAGCTCACAGTACTTACAAAAGCAACAGGGTCGTTGCTCCGGGTCCCAACTATGCTGAACTTCTTCACGTACGTGTTGTTCTTCAGCGCTTCCGCGAAAGCTTTTAGAGTTGGGATGGGAATATTCTGTGACAAGAAACGCAGAAACCATGTGTCAGGCCATCATCTGTACACAATGAATATGCAATACATGTGAAAGATGCTTCTAACTTCTCATCAAGGTCAAATCACCAAATGCACCAAAGTAATTCGGGAAGGGGCTGGAAAATGTTTTTACAAGTTCTCTTGCTATAGCCAGCATGTTCTAAGGAGCATAGCAATGTCTTCATCTTATTTGCTGAAAGTTCACTGCCTTGATTTCAAGTGACATCTGTGCTCTTTAGTTGCCCATAAACTCAGCTACCTAGGAACATGGGCATTGTGGGTATGTTTGTAACCAGGATCCATGAGCCTACAAAGCACTGCTCCTGCGCTCTCTGATACCAATGGCAGCACTGAGAAACATTTGTGTCACGTTCAGAAAATTTCCACCTACGGGAACTGATCCAGAAAGGCTTGAAATTATCTCCTTGTAACACAAATCACAGACACCCTGACTGCTTTATACAACATCTTACAGGCTAACATTTGCCATGCTATGTCTCAGCCCAGGAAAAAAAAAAATCCATACTGTTTTTTCTGAGTTCTGCAAAATCAGTATTTTTCACTTATGAAGAACTTTAGATACCCTTTTCAGATGTGCAAATTTTCACCTAAAATTGTAAGTTGCATCCTCACCTTGGATTTCTTGCCACACCACTTGGATCCCACCATATGGATCATCTATACTCAAAGTCATCTACAGAGCCATAACACAGCAGTCAGCAGTACAGAATCTCCTCTGTCACTCCCCAGTTCTCCAAACCCCATCCCAAAGTCATGAGGTCAACACACAAAAATAGTGCCTGCCTGCCAGATCCTGAGCCTTGTGTCCTCAAGGGACGGGGTCACTAGCCTGAATCAAACACATTAAGTAAAAATATTTCTGTTTTAGAAAGGTGTGGGTAGCATGGCAAAAATGTCTTTGATGTGCACATGCAGTTAACCATGTTCTTGCTGTTTAGCCATATCATCATTTAACAGACCCCATGAAATATAAACTGTATTTTTTAGTGTATGCATGTGTCCCAAAGGCAACATAAGAAGTGGTGCTATGTCCTGACTTGCTTCCTACAAGAAGGAAAAGAGTCCACTGAAGGGATGGGTGGGTGATTGACAGAGTCACCTGCCAGAAGAGTGACTGCTTCATATTTTCATGGTAAGTATCTGGATTATGAAACATTTTTCCTCCCACCATCTTATAATACATATCAATATTCCCTCCACCAAATATGCCTGTCTGAATCATTAAAGCAACCTAAAATGGCTTTAACCAGACAACCAGTTTTGGGTCTCCCCAGACTACCCTCGACACAGCTCCATTCTTCCAGGCACTTAGAGGAATCCTCCTGCTACCAGCCCCAGGCCTTTGTCCCACAACAGGTAACAATCCATTCTGCTGCCCACAATGGAGATGGGAAGCACTGATGTTTGTTTGGCTACATTCAGTGTTATGATACTGCTCAGTGCAGCAAAACAGGCTCAGTGTCTGCCTTCTGTGTATCAGGTACTTAGTCTTGTTACTAAGAGAGGAGGGTAGAAAGGAGCAAATACCATAATATTGTTAAGGTTGACTTCCTCAAGGTCAGGATCATTGCTTTGTATTCGTTTCAGAGTTTCCTCCACATCTGTTGAGTTTGGCTCCTCATCAGGAACTGGTTTGTATTGTGTGGGCTTAATCACACCTGCAAGTGAAAAGGAAGATGTGAAAATGAAAGCACCCTGAGTAGCACTGTCTTTTCATTGAGTGTGTTCCTCCTCTTCCAGAAGTGGAGAGATGGAAGCGTGACCTGACCATCAGCCACGAGATGAGAAGCCACTCCACTGGGGCCACCCAGCACAGGACAGCCAGTGCCTGCTGCTATGAGCTGTTAAGGTCCAAATCTGGGTGACAGAAGGCACACTGGCTGGCACAGGGCAAGGATGCACCAGAGACGGCCCCAGCAATCACAGGCTGCTCTGACATGCACAGCTCTAACCTTCAGCCTAAAAATAATTATCACTTTGCCTCTGCTAACAGCTTCAGAGCCAAACACTGCAGCCTGCTAATAAAAATCACTTACTGTTGAGGCCCTCTTTGTTCACGATGGTGCTGCTCCCCAGTGCCTCATAGTACTGCTGGTTGCTCATCAAGGTGTGCATGCCAAGGATGGCTACAGAAACAGGAGAACATGACTTAGTGTAGGCTCCAGAGCCAGGAAAGGACACAGAATGCTACCTTTCCCTGTGCAAGCATAGAGACACATACAAGTCTTGATCTTCGGATAGGCACAGTTGTGAAAATAATAAATTTCTCCCTAAAATCCAAGCATACCATCACAAAAGCACTTCTTAGACTTGATTGGCACCAGTTTGTCACCATGTTCTGTTGCTTTGGCCAAGAAGGCTGGAATTTGCAGGAAAAAGTTATCCTTGAAGCCCACAAGAATAGGATCTGTTATGGTGACAGCTCATTGTGACCCAATGTTTGGGTTGCCCAGGCTGCACAGCCAGCAGCAAAGTGTGTCAGTGAACTTCCCCAGTGGCCACCAGCACATTCCCAGCTGGATCTCACAGAGCCAAGCAGTCTCCATCTGGAAGTCTGAGTGAGGTTGGGCACTTCAAGTTTGCCTGTTTGTATTTTAGCTGGCCCTCTTCTCTCTCATTTTTTCGCAGATGGAATTTTCAGGGATGCAGCACAGGTTGGAAAAGTAATTTGCAGGCTCAGCATTTGGGCAACACGGATAGTCCTCAAATCACAGCTTATTTAGACAATGAAATCTCTCCAGCAGCCAGGAGTGTGAGTGTCTGGACTGCAAGGATCTGCTGTCATGACCACGCATTTCGGGGGGCTGAAGTTTATGTTGGTAGACCAGAGGGACCCATCCAAGGCTGGTGCTTATGGTGTATTCTCCAAAGGAACTCAAGCAGAGCAAAGGCACCCCAGTTCTGTCTCCCTCACCTGACCAAAGGCATGGGAGCCCTCCCAGAGCTACTGGGAGCCACCCTCCTAGCCTTGCCAAGGAAGGGATCCAAGACACCACAGCTCACAATGATCCCTGCTAAACAGGCAGGAACAAAATGAGCTCCTGCTACGCAGGCAGGAACAAGGGTGTCATGGTCAATATTAATTTCAGCACCGTTTGTCTCACATCAGTACTCCTGTTCCAAACTTAAGTGTATTCTCCCAGCAACTGTAGAACAAGATGCCCTGAACAGCATTTCCATGGGACAGTAATTGCTCCACAGATCTGAAGCTTTGAAAGGGAGCTTTTATAGGATAGGGCTTTACAGGACTCGAGGATCAACAGTAAAAAGTAAAATCCAGAGATGCAATGCTTGGCCAGGGTACATACATTTGAGAGCCTTAATGCAGAAACACATTTCTAAGCCAAAAGGTGTGTTGTTATGCAGAAGACGTCTAGTTGGTATAGTTATTCTACAGACTTTCTTACAGACTTCCAGCAAGAAGGATACTGCTAGGGAGTATGGAAACCTGAAGGAGACAAAACTGGCAGAAGAAGCCAGTATCACTGAAATATTCACTGACTGCTGCTCCAGCAGAGCAATGTGAGCTTCGTAAAGCATCATGAGTGTCCATGTGCTCCTTTGGCCAAGGCATGCCCCATCCCAAGCACAGAGCTAAGTCCACACTATGGCCTTCAGCAACATACCAATATTGTCATCTGACTGACTGACCACACAAATCACAAGAAATCCACCACTATCAGTCTGTTGAAAAATCTCCTTCACAACCACCAGGCCCGAGTGTCCACTGAAAGACTTCTATAGCCTGGCAGATCCTTTAACAGCTTGCACAAGAACTCCACATTCTCACTGGGTTTACTTGACTGTTTCCTAGGATCTGGTTTGAAGAAAGCTGTGCTCTTGAATGTGCAGGCTGGAATTAGCCACAGTCAGTGGTAGAGACAAAGGAAGAGATCAAACCACACTGTTCCATAGATAAACCCTTCTCCCTCCTCAGCTTTGGTCCACACTCTTGATTAAATCACATAGGCTTAGAATAACTTTTTTTAACAAGTAAAGAAATTCTGTCAGAACTGACAGCATTTAGAGAAACAGCAAAAAGTGCAATGGGTCATTTCCCACAAAAGAACAAAATAACCCCTAGAAGTTGAACAACTTTCACCCCCAATTACTGTGAAATTATTTTACCAGCAATGTCACAGAGCTCTGCATCAGAGGCATTAGCAAGGGCTTCCTCCAGTTCTGGCTCCAGAGTCACACTTTCCAAAACAGGATCCATCGGCTTCTGCTTGGGAATCCAAGCTTTTCCTGTAAAGGCAAAACAAGGTCACTCAGTATAGCTGCAGCACCCAGTTCACATCTACCCTTGCAAATGCATTTCCATGCAGTGAGATTTGAAAAGTAGAAAGGACAGAGGGGGCACAAGAGAAAAATCAGGAGAGGAACTGAATCCCTTTCCATCAGCCTGGTCTGAATCCTGCTGCAATGCAAAGTGAGAGGCACCTGCAGGGCTCAGCCCTTCCAGCAGCACGGCATCCACAGGAACCTAAGAGCACACTGGTACAGGATCATGGCTGCTCATAGACAGCACTCAGAAAGCCCTGCACAGCCTGGCCCTGCAGGCCCTCACTTCTTTGATGGCTGCACAAAAGGGGTGAGGCTTTGGCAGCACTCAAGAGAGGCCAGCAGCCTGTACCCAGCACTGTGCAGGATCAGTCCTGCCACCGAGACGCCTCTGGCTGCTAACTCCAAGTGCACGTTGGCAAGGCAGATGGCACATCAGTCAAAAGAGGGTGGAAAGGAGGTGGTGGAGGGCTCTGGCAGCAGGCAGAGACACCACTTCAGTGAATGCATGGGATGCAAGGAGGAGCAGGCTTAGGGCAGCCAGTCTAGCACAACCCTGTTGCAAAGAGCGCGCCACATGGAGAGCCCTGTGCTTTACTTGTCTGGACAGCAAAAAGACAAAAACCAGACCTATTCCCTGCAATTCAAAGGTGTAAATCCACAGATTCACCTGGTAATACAAACTTGTCATCTTAGCTGCTTGCCCTTTCCTAAGGGGCATGCCCACGTGGACAAGAGGCTGGAGCTTTGAAAGCAGAGGGCTCCCTGCCAGTTCCCCATCCCATTGCCCGTGGCAAACTCTGGGCAAGCCACAACCCTTTCTCTGCCGGAGCTGGCTGCATCCCCGGAGGCATGGGGCAGTGGACAGGGTTGATGGCCCTGCACATCTGCTTCCAGCTCCTTACTGCTCATGCTGCCATGGGCAGCAGATTCTTCTCAGAGGCAGAATGGGTCAGGTCTGGGATTTCACAACACAGCATCCAGCCCAAAAGAAAAGAGAGAGGCTTGTGATGTTTTAATGCTTCACAGCAGGGAGCAGTCTGCTGGGTAAATCCAGCATTGCTGGGACAAGGGTAGGAGGGCTCTGGGAACATTTTGGAGCAGTCCCCTCCCCTAAAATAGTTCTGGATCACTGCAGAGATAGCGACTGCAAAAGGCCTGGCCTAACATGCCTGCCAGCACTATTTTTGCCATCTCTCTGAAACCAGAGTCAGTGGCACCAAAAGGGAGAAACAGTCCTGCTGCTCAGGGATATGCAGAAAGGGGCTAAATTTAGCCTCAAGGAAGAAGCAACTGCACCTCAGGGTCCCCTGGAACAAAATGGAGGCTGCCATAAACAGCCTTTTGCTCCTGTCCTCTGCCAGTGCGCTGCCACTCCGACAGAGAGAGCAGGAATCTGCCTCCTGGGACACAGCTGCTCTCGCAAAAATAGGCAGTGTCATGTGCCTGCACAGCCAGGCATCTTCTGGGTGCTCAGCAGCAAAATGTCTGCCCTGGCTTGCTGTGGGGATCTGGAACCCCTGTCCCATCAGATGCATAGCTGGGCAAACTGTGTGTACCCTCTGGTGTGTGCAACACCAGCAGGGAACAGGAGAAACAGGGCAAACAATCCTGCTGTTGTGCAGTAACTCCTTCTGACACCTCAGCGACATCAGAATTTCTGGGGTTTAATTCCAGTTTAATTTTGATTACCTACTTTCAGTCAGTTTCTAAGTTTTAGAAAGTTTTGTACTTCAGTCGTGCTTTGTTACAAGACGGAACTTTAAATTAAAAGGTGTGTGCGTGATGATGACAATTCATGATGTTTTATGTCACAACACAGGATGTCTGTCTGCTCACCCCAGCTCCCACCCTGCCCAGCAGCACGGCCAGGGACAGCACCTCCCATGGCCAACAGTAAATCACCCTCCAAACTGCAAAGGTGGTGATTTATTTACAGCTTCATCACAGCTGTGCATCCGTAATTTACCATCTCTGGCTTACAGTCAGTGTAAGCAGTGTCTTCTCTCAACAGCATGTTACAAATGAGAATGTGTTTAATACACTTCAGATCACAACAGACTGAAGTATGACGCTGCAGACTCAAAATGCTTGAAATACTTCTGTCTCCTGCAGAACACTGCTTCTACCTTCTGGGCTAGCCAGGTGGCTAAGCAACACTGGACTGGGGCACATCTGAAAGGTATCAGACCAGTCTTCCTGACAGCACTTAATTTATTAATTTACTTCTCTCAAGGACTACTTTTCAAAAAAAAAATTTCATCTAAAATTACTGCCTCAGGTTTTATTAAATGAACAGATTTTACACAAGCTCTTTATAAGAGAGCCATGTGGGTCAGTAAGGAGACACCTTTCAGAAAGCCCTCAGTTAGGAAACATGCTCATATGCCCACATTTTCATGCACTTCTTTTTTCATACTGGGCAACCATTAGCATGAACAGTGCACAAACACATCTTCTGCTGCAGGGGGATCACTGTACAGAGGGAAACACAACAGCTGAAAAAAGCTGCTGAGAAGCTCCTGGAATGCAGAGGCATGGACTGACCAGACCATGTCCCATGATGATATTCAGAGTTCTAATGGGAACAGAAATGTCACTTGGATAATGGGTCATACACAAGGAGAACAGCAAAAGATGCCAAAAGGAGAGGAAAAGAAAAGGGGCAGAGGAAAACCCCTGCTCACAGGCCTCAGGGCCATGCAGAGCAGGAGTGCAGCAGCTGCTGCAGGGTATGGTGCAGGAGACTGGGAAATAAAGCTGGGGCTGTCAAGAGATGATGAAGACTAGATGGGAACTCCTGGGCCTCATCACAGCTGTGGAGAGCTGTGGAGTTTCTCTGTGGTGAGAAGCTCACAGTGTCAGGATGGAGTGGCAAAGGCAATGGTGAAACATGGAGCTTAACATGAGGAGCTCATAGAACAGGGCAAGGAGGAACAAGAGAGGACAGAAGATGATTTCTTTCCCAGAACCTGATACAGATGCAGTAGCATGGGGATGGGAGAAGGCTGCACAGTGGTACAACTTCTGTCCAGCATTTAACAACATATCAGGTGCTGCCCAAATCAGCCAGCACAGGGACCTCTTGGGCACACCTCAGTTTATCAGCCAGCCTGGGCTGGGGCTAGACAGCAGAGAGAGCAAATTCAGCACCCCAGTAGTGTCAAAAAGAAGTTTTATCAACACAGGTCAGACACAACCCTTCTGCTGTGCACCCACCGTGCCTTCATTGTGGCACACCCAGCATGGTGCAAAAGATGACCATACCTCTCTTTTCGCCCGTGAAAGGAACCAAGTCTTCTCTGTCCTTAATGTCCTTTGCCTGCTTTTCTAGGTGGGCCATCAGTTCCTCCCTTTTGAAGGGGCCAGTTGGTGGCTTTTGCGTCTGATCCCGCTGCCTGAGCCCTGCTGGCAGCAAGGCATTCTAGACATGGAGGTGAGAAACACAGTTATTATCTCTGCAGGCCACAATCCCATCCAGCAAACACTCTCCCCTATACACTTCCCTCATGGCAACAGTCTTCTTCCACATTGCTGGATGATTTGCTTCTCCTTGTGTCAAAGGTTATCCTCAATCAGCCCCACTGATTCCCTTTCCCCCTTCAGTTTCAAATGCTGCCCAGTAGATGCTTCTCTGCAGCATCAGGTCCAGCTCTTTCTTTCTGGAGGCCCTCAGCCATTTTATCCCCAAATTTTGAGTCTGTCCTAGTGCCCACAATGCCCCATGTGTCCCAACAAGAATCAGTTAAGTTAAATCTCATGATCTTTCACAGGGCAGATCAGAGAGTTGTGGTGGTCTCTTCTGCCTTTCATGATCCATCACAAAACTACAGAGGGGGTCTCACAGAGAAGATCACTTGGTTGCAGAGGACAACCCCTGTGAACCTTGGCCTTTTTTCAAACTGCCTCCTTGTTACTCAGTCACGTAAGCCACTACGGGAAGTTGGTTCCTGCTTGACACATATGGCACGTAAACACCTGCTTATATTTAAATATAGAACAGCTTTAATGCAGTAAGTAAGACTATTTCCAGATTTGACACTAAGCATGTTCTTTAAAGCTTTACTGGAGAGAAGCCAACGTTTACCTTTTAAGACATCCAAGGTAATGCTGAACAACACACTGATTTTTCCATGCCTGCCTGATAAAAGTAGTTCATTATAATTTATATCTGTATCAGTGAAAAGCCTGGGAAGGAAAATTACTAATAGGAAGCAGTTAGACCAGGCAACCTTGGAGGGCAACAGAGAAGTGTGTGAATTGCACAAGCATAGGAGACAGCTTGCTTCCACAGGCTTCATGCTGTGAGAGGCAACTATGCAATCTTCAAGGGGACTACAGCTGCACTGACAGATGTCCATAATTATTTTACCTTTCTTCATCTTTCACAGAATGCTGCCTGACTCTGTGTCTTCTGAGGTAGCTGTAACCAGCCCATCAGCCCATACCTCAACCCCGGGAGCTAGCTTGCCAGCTCTCAAATATTTTCCTGCATTGCAATTAAAAATACTGATGATGCAATCTGCAGCACCCATCATTTACTCCAGAAACACTGACTGCATGTTGCAGGAACAATTTCTCACTTGGCAGTGCCCAGGCTGCTCGAGTAACATTGCCGTAAGCCAGAGGCCTGCCAGTTGGCTCTGCACACCCCCTGCAACAGGACAGTGCTGGCTCCAAAAACCTTTCACCAGCTTGGCACCAGCAGACCCCATGTTTGCGTATGTGCAGCTCCCGCTGATGCTAGGAGGTTGCTAAAAATAAACTGTCCCACTTCGCAAAACTCTGGGATTTGAATTTCTGCCTAAATGGAGGAAAATACAGGCCATTTCAAGTTTTTTACAAAAGACCCCCAGAAAGCCTTCAAACCCAAGCGACCTGCAAAACATTCACTCCAAGGTGGCCTGGTCAGAAGCAGAGATCCATTTTCCACAGGATTACTGTCCTGCACCAGCACTGGCTCGTATTGCTGCTGCAAGTCACAGTTGCTCATCACACTGGGAAAAGGGCAGGAAAACAGAAACAAAGACACACAGGTAGACTGTGCTGCCAATGGCAAAAAATTCTCCTGTGTATCTGCTGCCAGTCTCTTCCACTCTTGCACCAAGTACAGGGTCTGCAAAGGATCCCACTGAAATACAGATTACTAATGCAGCCCACTCCCCCACAATCACTAAGATTCACTACCTAGTGTCTCAATTAAAAATTACTTACATCAGGATCCAGCTCTTCCAGTTCATTCTCTAACTTCCTGAGCTCCTCCTCTGTCAGAGCTCCAAGGATCTGATCTTCATCTAGGTCTCGGTATTTTTCTAGCTCCTTTCTGTAAGACATCTTAGGGGAGTGTCGTGGATCGCACTTTTATGCTGTAACAGAACCTGGTATGAAAACAAGAAGCATTAACACTTAACACGTGAAGCATGATGCTACAGCCCTGGCTGGGGAACATTGAACACCCCAGTGCTGCAGATTTATGCTTAAAGCATGGCAGATTTCAAAAGGCTGCTCAGGGCCTCCCATTCATATCCTACAGGCACATAACCACCCACGGACGTGAGAGCGGCGCAGGTCTGGTAGCGCGTTGCCCCGCCACAGATTCACGGGGCAGGACTGGGGAACTTCTTTGTACAGGACCCTGGCTAGGGATGTCTTCCTGCAAGCAGTGATGAAGCATCCTAGGCATTTATTTCTCTGAAGGACAATAAACCGTAAGTCATGACCTATGCACCTCTCACGTCCTTACAAGCCCCCAGTGACACCGCCCTGCACATGGCATTCCAGATAACATTGTTACCAGATGGGAAAACAGCTTTGTAGCACCACTGAGTACCTCTGAGCCCTGAAAACCTCCGGGAGGCTACAGTGCATGGCACTTCTTCCCGTGTTTTAAAGCCACAAGGAGATCAGGAAGTATTATCCACTCAGGTTCAGGAGGCTGCCGGTTAAATGTGCTATTTAGTGACCCACCTTTCCCAAGACAACACGTTTGCAAAGCTGCCAGCTAAGCAGCTGACCTGCGTGCTCCTGCACGTTCTACACCAATCCTTCAAGAAGAGAAGTAAATGGTCCAGCTGGATAATCCCTGCTGACCCCAAGGTTTGGCCCATGTCTCCTAATATAATGTGCCACACACAATCATATGCATGTAACCAGACCTCTGCAAGCAAAAAGACTGCAGAGACAAAGGTTGATGTGTTTAAAATATGCAGGTGGGTTAAAAGTACACTCAGCATAACACACAAAAGCATATCCAACTCTACTCTTTTGCTGACAGTCTCCTTCTGCTCCACAGCACTGTCTGTACATTTATATTTTTTGGCTCTGTTTTTGCAGAGAATACTGAGTCCTAGATAATTTCAAGTGACTTTTCTTAAAGTGTTGCTATTCTTTTGAGTGACATTTACATTAAAAATAACAGCAAGGCCTGTGTATTTTTTAGGGAGCCAAACATCTTTTGAGTTTCTATAAATGGTCTCTTTTCAGCTCCTGTGGAACATCAGAGCCTGAATCACATCTTTCCAGCTTTACTTGTCCCCTCAGGACAGATCATGCTCTTATGATCGCTCTTTGTTAGTGGAGAAGTTTCTTTATACAAGTTACAACACAGCTGCTGTTCCAGATAGGAAAATTATCTTTAGCTTGGTCACAAAAGGGCACAGTAATGCACACATACTTGCTCAACAGCAAGCCCTTAAATTTAGAAACTGTCATCTTGTCAGACGTTTGGTTCCCCACTAGTGTGATGGCAATTCCTGCATCACTCACATTCCTGCCACTCGCCACTTAGGAGGTGAAGCATGAGGAGATGGTGCCTTCTCAATGGGAGAAACGGCCCCTGAAGCCCCCTCAGCTGGGAACTGAGAGGGTGAAAATCAACTTTCACTGGGCTGGTTTGCTCCAAGCAGCACCCACCAACCCGTGGGCACCGGAGCCAAGGGCAGCCAAGAGGGTGGAGAGGAAGCAGGAGCGATGGGGCTCAGTGGGTCTGGCTGAGTGAGGTGGAAGGAGCCCCACACTCCTGTGCTTCACCAGTGCCCTGCAGCCCTGAATGCAGGGCTCCTGAGCTGCGAGGCTTGCAGGCACCAGGCAGCCTAGGAGCCATGTCCAGCAGCTCAGCCCCTGCAAACCTGCCCTTCCTGCAGGCACAGAGAAGGGCAGAGCCTTCCCTGCAGTTACCCATGAACACCGAGGCGGGAGATCCTAGAAAAGCAGCCTGGACTTGGATCTGATATGTGCTGTGCTACTGTGGCTTTAGATTGCAGTGCATGAGCCACGACTAGCCTGGAATTCATAAGCCATATGCAGTTTTTACCATTCTGCTGTGGAAGGAACTGGAGCTAGGAGCAAGCAGAAAGGCAGAGAATAACCCACCCCAGGCTGCTAAATTCCCTATAAAATCTTAAAATACCCACACCTGCCACACACATGGCAATATCTGTCTTGCCTACATGAGGACAACTATTCCCAGAGGCAGCCACAGACCCTTCCCAGGAACGCAGGAAGACTGCAAGCAGGGGCCTGTCTGGGACCAGAGTGCAGCCCTGCAGGGTGACCTTGTTGCCTCCCTCCAGAAGGACAGAGATGTCAGCACCGAGAGGCAGGACAGACATGGGATGTCAGTGCACACAGGCAACGCTTCTGGAAAACGCCTCAGGTTTCAAAGCGTCTTGCAGAGACATGAAGCCGAGGCTGCATATAGCAAAGGCCCTGAGGATTGAAGACAGGTGCAGAGCCTGCTGAAACGCAGCTGAAATCCCCGTGGGGAGAATTTAATTTGCTACATACCCCAAAGAGAGGTGTCGGGGAGCACAGTGCCCCCCCAGACTTGCTGGTGCAGCCGGACAGCGCTGGCACCTCGCACATCTCCCGCAGGGAGCACACGGAGAGGACTGCTGCTCAGCAGCACCAGCCTGGCCCGTGGCTGCAAGACATTCTGTACTGCTCCCCTGCTGCAGAACCAGCCCTTCAGCACCGTGTCCTCCAGCACAGCCTTCAGCACCAGTATGTTCGCTGGCACTCCCTTATCTCCACATCCCAGGCCTCTTCTACCCTATCTTGCTAATGAGTGCTGAGTGAAAAAGCAAACCAGCCCATCTGCTGCAAATGGAAGAGAGCTTTGAACTGCCAATGATAAGAAAGCAGGTAAATTCTGCCTAAGTGTAATTGTTTTCCTTTATACAGAGTACTGAAACACCCACCATCACAAAGAGTTCTCCCTGACTTGTGCCAGAGTACAAGTATGGTTTAACACAGACCCCACCTTCACCTGAGCTCAATCTAAACAACAAGATCCTTCAGTTTTGAGTTCTCACTGTTTTCGTTAATCCTATCATTCTTCATTCAATCAACTAAGGAAGCATCACAAAAGAATACAAGTGCAATATAGAGATACTGCACAGAACTGACACTGTTGGAACTTCAAGTCCTCTAAACACTGAAATTCGTATAGATTACAAAGACAGCAAGATATTAGGTCTCTTTGTTCGAAGTACTTGTCAGACACACAGGAAGACAGCCCAAGCACTTGCACTTGATGAGCCTGAACAGCACACAGGTTGGAAAGCACAACGATCATTAAAACTGTTAAAGGAGAAAAATTTAATCACATGGGAGATAACAAAAGGTCAAGGGAAGACTGGGTATAGGGAAGACTGTTCTCACCATGAATATGGGGAAACAAAACCAAACAAAACCAAATGACATTTCTGATCATGAGGGGCATAGACCAGCTTCTTTCTGAAGGGTTCAAAAGTGCTGAGCAAAAAATTGTATGCTGAAAATAAGCGAAAATGAAAAGCATCCTGTTACGACGCTGGAAATAATCCTTCCACAGTGCTTTCCACTAGTACAGCCCCCTGCAGCACCATGACCTTTTTGGGGTGCTGAAACCTGAGAGCAGCGCTGATGTCTGCACAGGGAAGCGGTGGAAATCCATCCGGGGAAGTGGCCCACGTGGGCCCACTGTTTCATCCAGCCAAGGGCAGGCATCAAAAATTGGTTGTGCTCTTCAGGTGGACAAGCAAGGAGGGCGGGAGCAGGGCAGCAATGAGCTTAGGCTACAACAGGCTGCTCGGGGAGGCTGTGGAGCAGCACCCATACTGAGTCAAAGGCCTGCTGGATTATCCCCCCGTGATCTGACAGCCCCAGGAAAAAGAACAAACCAGGAGAGGAAGAACTGGGTAAAGTGACAGGAGCAGCAGCAAGTTTAATTTCAAGAAAATACAAGAATGTCACAGTGAAAGCCATGGGTGCTGTGCCAGGCACGCCGTGTGACACATCTGCCCAGCGCCTCCCTGCACAGCCTCCCACGTGCACCAGCATGCCAACACCAGGACAGCACAGGAAGCACCTCCTTCCATGAAAACACAGGGAGAAAGAGCAGCTAACCTCAGCAGAGGTGCAGGGCTGATAACCACCAAAGGCAGAGGACAGGAATTCTGTGTACTCCGCCACACAGTGAGAGCCATGCCTGAAAAAAACCAACACCCTTGCCCCAGACAACCATCGAATCTACCACAAAACCTTTTCTGTGCTCTGAAATGTGAGAGAAGACCATGGGGCTTGGGTTTTGGGATAAGGAGGTAGCCAAGCATGACCAGCATAGCTATTGATGATTCTTGAAAAAACTGCCAAGTTTGAAGACAGAAGTCTTTTCAGGATGAAAGCTGTATTAAAGGAGCAGTGAAGACAGGAACTCATATCATGAGGGATGGCTTGAAACTGTTCCTGTTTGACTCACATAGGGTTTTGATTTATGAGATTTTTTTTTAACAGCTTAAGTATAAATCTGAGTCAAAGTTCAGAGCTATTACTTTTGCAGTATAAAAATAACAAACCAATATCAACCATCCCCTCTATAGTCACTACAATCACCTTTTTTTTTTTTCTTTTAACTTTTCTTTGACATGCAACATAACTTAAAAGACAAATGGCAGGGCCTGGGGTTTTTTTTGGTGGAGGAGCTATACATACCTTAAGTGACCATTTCCTATAAGTTCAAGAGAAGATAGGTACTTAAATCTCAGTGAGTCACCCAGATCCAAGATGCAAGCTGCGCAGATGAGAGGAATAAATCACCTCCAGTTTGTTTGTAAGTGAAAACTGCAGTCAGGCCTCTAACAAACCTTAAAGCCAGTAGCTAACCTTAACGAAATCCCATGCAGGACTCAGACCCTAATTTCTTGGGAAGCTGCACATGTGTGCAAATGGTGTGTCAGCCCGGAGCTCTCCTGTGGCTGACAGGGAGTGAAGGAGAGCTGGGGCACTTGCGCAGTGGTCTAAGGCAAGGCGGGGGGTACCAGAGGCACTCGGAGAAGGGGCAACTGTTACACACTGGAGTAGTGCTGGAGCAGGCACCGTGGGGATGTAGAGATGAAAGAGATCAATCCACCACAAAGTGAGTCTCTGCTGATTCTCCCCTCCTGGGACAACTTTCAAACCCTGAGCTCGCATCCCAACATAACTGGGTGCCGGTGACTCCATGGTCAACCCTGCTTCTTGAGTCACTGGGCAACCAAACATAACCAGTTCCCTGCAGTTTCAAGAACTGACCAGCAAATTATGGCCAGATCCAGTAGCAACAAAGGGAAAGATGCACATCAGCTCCGACTGAGACCACATCTAAAAACGTGAATCTATGTGAATTGCACAAAACCCAGCAGGAAATCAGAGCAGAGGAGGAGTTGGATCCATCCCCAGAGTCACCACACATCCATACACCACTGAAGTCTTCACTGCTGGGTGCTTGTGGTCACAATTTACGCTGCTCATGAGGGGCAGCAGTGCAGCTGTGCTGGTACAG
This sequence comes from Dicaeum eximium, assembly GCA_013396995.1. NCBI lineage: Eukaryota > Metazoa > Chordata > Aves > Passeriformes > Dicaeidae > Dicaeum > Dicaeum eximium. The sequence continues at coordinate 31,835 of VWZP01004044.1, read as the reverse complement.
GTGTGTCCCTCCTGGCACACAGGTACAAACATCACACCTCAGCCCCACTGTCCCTTCCCTCACAGACACAACCAGAGCCCAGCAGTGCCTTTGCAAGCGACTACATGCCCTGCGCCTGAGGTACAGACATTCAAAAGGTTACTCCTTTTCAAACTAACGTTGTTCTCCTTAAAATGAAAGGAAGATAAATGCCTAAGACCAGTCCTTTAAGGTAATGGCCTTCTGCACATTTCTGTAGCTCCCTTTTCAAGCAGACCTAATTTCCTAGTCAGAGAGGAAAGCATCATTTCAACAAGCCATAAACACACACCCAGGCTGCAGCATCAAGTACTGTTGGCTCACCTGGGCTCTGCATCACCACCTTGATGTACAAGATGGTGAAAACTCTTGTTAAAGCTACAAAAGATAGAGTCTTTGGATAGACTCTGCTCTGGGCTTGGAGTCCAAGCTGCATTAGGAAGGGTCAGTCTCTTAGTCAGAGACCCACATGGGAGACCCAAAGGGGACCCTCTGCTTAGCACCACTGAGCATGCAGCTGGATGCTGCATGCAATTTGATGTCCTCTGAATGAAGACAGGTCTTTCCAAACTGAACAAGCAAAGGCAATTGGACTTATTCAGACTGGAGAGGGGAAGACTGCAGAGGAACCCACCTGCAGTCAGTCACGTGCTGCCTAAAGGGAAATGATTTTTAAAGAAGAAAAAGTACAAATTCATGAACTGGGTGAAGAGAGCGGACAAAGAAGAGACAGATGATGCTCCAGATGGTGAGAAGCCCTGTCATGTCAGATGTAGAAAGCAGAGCACACACTCTCACTGCTCCAGGCAAGTCAGCCTCAACAAGAAAGACTGAGGCACTCTCAGCCTCTCTGCAAGAGGCTCATGCTTAAGGAAATCCAACAGCCAATCTGCTGTCCCTTCAGAAAACTGAAACTTCTCCAAGGAATATCTAGGTTTCCTCCCAACTAGCAGCTGTTAATCTTAGACATCCTGAAATTCGTATTTGAAAGGAAACATCTGGAAGAAGGCATTTTGGGTCTATCAAAGCACATGACTTCTGACTCTTGAGGTGACATACCAGCCATGCAGAACACGTAACGCTATCTGGAGTTATCGTCACCACCCAAACCCCAGCAGCAGTGAGGTTCAACAGGCCACAGGCAAGACTTACTGATGATGCAGCTCCCTTTCCATGGACATCCTCATGTCAGAGCTGACATTCCCATCCCTGACAGCTCCACAGCAAACAGCTTGTTGTCCGAGGTCGTGCACACACTAGGGAAGGCTCCTTGCACACAAGCTAAGTAACCTCTCCCTTTATCCACTAGTGCTGAGGAAAGTCTCACACTGCTTGCACTCTCCTCAGTCTTCTCAGCTCCCCCAGTATCTTCTCAGCTAACCCAATATCCAGATACTGCCTGTATCTCCTGGCTCTCCTCTTGTCAATACTCCTACAGCCTGCAAGCCACACAACTCAACACTGGCTCTCACCAAGTGGTCTTTGTCACCACCAAATAGCCTGCATGTTTGGTGACCAGGCCAAGATCTGCCAAAGCCCAGACACAAAGCATCCCAGCTGTATCTCCCCCACTTTACATATTTTTAAGACACACACTTGTAAACACAGTTATGTGTTCTTCTATTTGGGATGAGGTTTTCTCATGCACCTGGCATGCACTCAGTTGCTTAATTACTAATCCCTGTGAAAAGCATGTGGGCACACTTGAGTCATTAGTGACACTCTGCACTCAGTTCCTGCTCTGTAACTTGAACCCTTCCACTTGGAAGCTTCACAGCCAGCACAATCTCATCTGGAAAGTGATCTTGGGTTTCTTGCCTGAGTTTCTCTTAGTCCTCAGATGGACAGCCCAGTTTCTGTGGCACACTCTGGTTTTGCAGAGAGCCTGATGGTGCATTGCCAACACAGGAGCAGAAAGGTTCCTGTCTTGCACTAATCAGTGGCTCAGACCCTTAGACAGGCAATGGCCATGTCCCATAAAAGAGCCCTGCCAGACTGCCAGAAGCCAAAGCACAGCGTGCTGTTAGCGCCACATGAATGCCTGCACTTCCCAATCCCACCCTACTGCTGGTGTGGCTGAAGCACAGGGAATGGCAGTGAAATGCCCCACCAAGGTGCAGCTGATAAGCCCCAGACAGGCTGATGCTCAATTAACACAGAGCAAAAGGAGCACTGCTCCAGCAGCAATGAGGATGCAGTGTACAGTGCACACCCAATCTGAACGAGGCACTTAACAGAGGCGAGACCCTCACACAACCACACAAGACCTGCAGAAACAAAGAAACCAGCTCCAGCTGGGAGAGCTACCCAACTGCACAGTGCCTAATGGGGGACAGCTCTGGGGAAGCATCACTGCAACCTTGCTTCCAAGCTTCTCCCCAGGCTGCTGCCAGCCAGAGTGTCCTGGGATGTACAGACTTTGGTCTGACCCAGGATAACCTCTGTTATGTGTTTATCTCGTTCACCATGAACAAGTAGGAAAAATACCCTTCCAGGAGGGTGATGCAGCTCTAAGGCAAGCCTTTAGGGAGGGGGGATCTCCGTCTTTGGGGATTTGCAGACACAGGCCACATGAAGCCAGAACCTCCCTATCTGATGGGAGGCCTGCTGTGAGCTGGGATGGGCTAGAGAACCACTGAGCCTCCCATCGTGCTGCATCCGTGTGCCCAAGAGCATGGGGACGTTCAGCGCCATGGAGTCATGGAACACGGCTTTACGTCCTGTTTCTTCCAAGAGCCTGGTAACTTTAGCAAGTGAAGACATTTTGTCCACAGGTCTCTGCCTGAGCAGAGAAGTGAACATACCTCTTCCTAGCTCATGATGTGCAAATGACTGTCAGCTATGGAGGAAAAAATTCAGAAGGCAGATCACGGTTTCCTTCCCCCTAGCTGTGCTTTCACAAAAACTCCACACACCTAAAAAACAGTGAAGCAGCACACAGAAAAGCATAAATGCATCTGCAAACACTACATGTAGTAGCACGTTGCTCTGGGGAATAGGAGCTAGACATCTGGCAACAGAGGACTGGTGCTTCTTACCAAAGGTTAATTCAGGATCTTTTGTAAAGATAAATCAAGTGGTCCTTTGGTGAATGAAAGTAAAACTTGGTCAAAGAGAATCAGTAATAAGATAGACCAGACTGTTTCCATATCTGTTTGACTTTCCCAAATACACTAAGGGAGGTTGGGGGAAGCAACATATTTCCAAAATTATGCAAAACTATAGTATCTGGAGAAAAGGCAGCAGACCATCACAGCTGAGAAGTGTGTGGAGAAGAACAAGATGAGTCAGGCTGGAAAACAATGCAATGCTGAAGAAGGGGTGGGAGAAGAGCTTGACAGGGGGAAAGCAGAGACTTTGAAATGAGAAGCAGTGACCCTGTGATGCAGTGTGCTTGCTGGAATACCCAGCTGTGTGAACATTAGGGCAGCAGGTACCGAGGCTGTCAAGAGACACCACTGCAAAAGGCTTTTGGTTTGGGAACTGCAGTGCAAAGCAAGATGGTGTTTGACTTTAATGTTGTAGCCCAGCTCCTCATTTCAGCAGGGCAAAAGAGCTCACTACTATAACCTGAAGTAGGGATTGCATGCCCAAAAAGCTTGTCCAGTATTTGCTCTATCAGACAGTCTGAGAAAAGGTACCACATCTCAGCACAAATCTTGCCTCCTTTGATGAGAAATGAGGAAGTCAGTCTTCACTCCTGCATGATTGGCAGGTCATACATAAGAAAGGGATTTTAAAAAAATAAATTAAAACACTTAAAAACAACCTCAGTCAGATGGCTGAGCACCCTTGTGGCTCACAGCCCAGCACCCAAGGAAAGATGTAAAGCAAGGAGAAAGGACCTCCACATAAGGGTAGAGCAGCTGGCTCTGAAGGGAGGCAGGGGGCAATGGATTCTGCCCAACAAACCATCCATGACCATTTAAAAAGCAGAGGGCAACAGACGAGCACACGAGTGGCGGCAGAAGCTGTGTCCATCTCAGTGAAGAAAGGCTATCTTTGGGATAGGCAATGCTTTTCAAGATAGTGACTTTCAAGCTGGAGAAAGTAGGGCCGAGGCAAATACAACGCACGGCCTCAAGGAACATTTCCCTCTGCTAATTTCCACTTTTCCTTTAAAAAAGCAGCACAGCTTTCTAGCGATCTGGAAAACCATCTCCTAGAACAGCTCCCTGGATCATAAACGCAAGCAAAAGCAGAAAAAAAGAACTCTTGGTGCTTTCTGCAACCCGCTCAGCGCCGTGCAGAGCCCTCTCCTCCGACCGTGCCAGCAGCCCCGANACGCCCGCAGCGCCCGCCGCCGGCTCGGCGCATCCCGGCGCAGCGCTCCCACCTCCGGGCACGGCTCCCGGCGGGCAGGCGAGTGTGCCGGCAGGCAGGCAGAGCCGCAGGCGGGCAGGGAGGGCGACCCAAGCAGTCCCCTTTCCTGCG
>VWZP01004044.1:0-27187 GCA_013396995.1 Dicaeum eximium | reverse complement strand
GCCGTCACTCAGCGGGGGCCGGCCCCGCCGCCCCTCCCGGCCGGGAACAGCTGCGCCCGGCTCGGCCCCCGCCCCGGGCCCCGGCTTGGTCGGTCCTTACCCTCCGCCCGCATTCGGGATGGCAAGCGCGCTCCGTCCATCCCCAGGGCGGCTGTGGGGCGCTGCGGAGGGTGAAAGCAAGAGTAGCATTTGTTGCCAGAGGGTCTTTCCTGCTTTTTAACGAATCAGACACGCTGGAGCTTGCCTTTTGTCCCGCGGCAATGTCCTTCAGAGTGCTCAGCTACATGCTTCGGCAAACTGCCTTTTTGGGAAACCCCATAAGATGTACACGCATCTTCTTGGGGATCCAGGACGCTGTAAAGCACCCTGAGACTGCTGCTGGAAAAACTCCTTCCCGGGAGAAGTGCTGCAGCACTGGGACAGGGGGAGCAGGGAGGCCTCAAGGCTCAGCCAGACCAAGTCATGGCCACCCAGGCCACTGGCTGGATGGCCCCACTGCCAGCACTGCTGGGGACCTGTAGCTGCAGTCACGGGCATTTTATAAAGGCTACTTCCCCACAAATGCCATCTGTATCAATGCACCTACTAATCCCGTGCCTTACTTTACTCCTGTCAGTTTGTCCCATACATCCAGTGACAGCCACTGGAGCTGCTCTGAGCCTGCAGTCAGCTCAGGAGAGCTGCCTTCCAGTCTTGTGGTATCAAGTTTTAACATCGCTGCCAAATTTCCTTTCCCCTATCTCACCTTTGAGTCACTTTAAAGCCCCACAGATTTGTCCTTTCATGATTTTTTACCAAATTTCCCACAAAGTGTCAGCCCCAAGCTCCTCCTTAGCTCTGCTATCTGGTCTCCACCAGCAGCCACAAGCCAAAAGTGGAGAGTTTACCAGAGGTGGCCAGTCCATGTGGATGCTTCTCCAACCCCATACTCCCCAGACCTAGTGGTGACCTTCATCCGAAAACGCCCCCAGTTGCTATGAGATAGTACTTGGGATTTTTTGCGTGACCTGCCCGCCACCGAAATTCCACGTCCTGTGGCATTTGGAGGAAGATCTGCACTTAGCTCTGAAAATACTGCTCCCAGCTAGGACAAATGAAGGCTATAAACGGGGGCTGTGCCAAGCTCTGGACTCAGTGCATGTCTCACTGAGGTGAGCAGGATTATGCCTCAAGTATGGCCTCATCCCCGCTGCTGGCAGTAGAGAAGAGGGTGCTTAGAACCACCCAATTCACCCAAATGTCTGTTTGTTCGGGCTGAAGAAGCCTTACAAGATCAGACAAACCTGGATGCCAGTTTCCTTGCCACCTGTTTACTAAATGCCTTTCTCCAGGGTGTGCAAGCCAGGAGAAGCTCAGGAAGTGATCCACTGGCACCACTGAGCTTCCCTACAAGCCCACATTGGTTTTGCACTCAGAGATACATTTGATCCACTTTTCTTTTTATCCCATCTGGCTGCTGTCCAATGTAGCTTTGTGGGCACCAGAACCTCATCCAAGGTGTCTTGGTCCCCTTAGAATGCACTCAGCCTGTCTCCATGAGGCAAGACATGGACCCAGCTCCTCAGCACATTTGTTTTCAGCACACCAGTGGTAGTTCTTTCTTGCACTGTAGCTCTTTTCACAAGACACCAAGTTTCACTAACCCCAACTGCACCACGTCTCTCAAGGAAGTGGCTCAGCATGCTTGAAGCATACCCACTCAGGCCACGAGCTCCTCTTGCCCTAGCCAGGCTCTAACTTCACAGAGCAGCACAATTCTCCTGTCTAAGAATTCCAGTCCAGTCTGAAAACATCAGCAAAGAATGTAAGAACACAAAATGGAGCTTTCAGGCTTTATGGTTTAAAATGATGGTTTTTTCATCGCATGATTTTTCTTCACTTTTTTGTTTAACAGTCAGCACACAGGAATCCAGGCTCTCAAAGGCTTGCCTGATGCACAACTGCGAAGAAAAATGATGAGTGTGGTGAAAACACAGAGACAAAAGATCTTTGCAACAAAAGTCTTCCCAAATGGGGAAAGAGGAGTCCAGGATTGGAAACCCTAGAGCTATGAAATCATTTTGAGATGGCAAAGAGGGTTCTTACGTTTCTCTGACAAAACAAGAGTTCCTCAAAATGTGCTGGAGTGAACACAGGTAAATTTTGTCAACTCAACAAAATACAGCTGAGACTGAATAAACAGAAAAGATGAGGTTTGCAAGTGCTTATTGTTCACAGCCTTGGGTAAGTAAGAGATCTGCTTTGTTTGTTTTAGTTATTACAGCATTGTCTCTTTTCTCTAGGTAATTAATGATAATTTCCCATTTTTTAAAAATTCACAATGATCCACAAAACATGTTTAACAAAGCTGCATTCCCTTTTTCTAGTTGGAAAGTTATCCTGGGTGGGGTCCCAAGAACTACACATTCCAAATCCACATTCCACGGGATGATCAGCTGGCCTTCTGCAGATACATCTTACATGGTTTTGACATTTATAGTGAAACTGGAGTTCCAGTGACTTCCTTGCCTATGCCCCTTTCTTTCTGAAACTAAAGCTTTTACATGCCTTATTTCATCTACATATAAAAGTAGCTTTCAGTGAAAACTTCTGAAAGTGTTCCCCTCCTTAGCCTTCTTCCATACAGACCAACTGCAAATCCTACTATTTAAACCAGACTTTCTAGACATTGTTGTTGCTTTCATCTGGACTCTCTGTAGTTAATCCATGTCTTTTCTGGAGGACAGTGCCCAGAACTGCATGCAGGGTTCCAGTAGAGCACTTTCTAATAGCTGTCAGAATGGAAAGTAACTCCACCACCTGCCTGATTCGGACACGAGCTGTGGGTGCAGCCCCAGTGAAGTGCCATGCATTCATAGAAGCAGAAAAACCATTCACAACCACCCTGCAACACTGGCTGCTGAAAAACTGACAAACCACGCAGAGTTCTGTGTGCATTAACAACTTCCACAGAACAGGCCTGTCTAGAACCTCCTGGGGACAGCAGACTAACTAATACTTGTGCTATTTCATGGCTTGGAAACTTCAGCAATCTCAAAGTGTTCAATACTGTGTATGCCCAGCATGCTCTGCACATTCTTCAAGGCAGAGCATGAAACGTGTCCAAGAGCACTGGCAGGTCAATTAGCAAATGTCTGATGGGATCTTACACGGGGTAAGAGAGCAACACTACAAGCAGGTGTAAAGTCATAGTTCTGCACAAGAAGACAACAGTACCTGTACTGTGAGGGACTAGCAGTAGGGCTGTTGAAGGCAGGGCTAGTACTGTATCCTGGGAATGAGGATGGAGAGACATTTCAGTGCAGCCCCTCTGGATACAGCATATGAACAGTAACTTTGGTTTGGGTGTACGCTCCATGCACGCATAGCGGTGCCCGTGGGTTTGCTGGTCAGTGAGGCTGCAGTCTGTTTCACCAACAAACAAAGCAGCCTCTGTCAACTCCAGTAGTGAGCTGCACAAATGTGTGGGACTGTAGGAATGTGTCCTTGCTTCTGACCTGGGCTTTTTAGCCACCGACAACCAAGGAGAGGGTGAGGCATATTTTGGAAGGGGCAGACAGGCTTGGAAACCATTTTGAGCCTCTTGAACATCTGCCAGGGTTTTTCCTCTGATACTACAAGTGAAGAGTCACAAGCTCTGCCTCATCAGTACAGAGGTAGAAATAAACTTCTGGCAAAGAGCAGATCCTCAAGCCTTAAAGGATGCAAACACAGCCCAGGTATTTCTCATCAAACTTTTAAAAATAGTTCCAGCAAAATGCTCTATTGCCATGAAAATGGCTTGTAACCATCAGCCTGTGCAATTGTGAAGGTGAGATATGGTCTTAGACACATAGGAAATCTCTCTTCAGGAGCTCAGGGGAGTGCTTGTTGTTCTACTGTCCTACATCATTGACATTTTCTGACTCAGAACCCATCCTACACAAGAGGGAGAGTTTGCATTGAAGTTCATCTTACAGTAGTTCATCACATGGCTTCCTTCACTTCCTTCGCTCTACTCATAAGGGTTCTGCTATACCCAGTGTACATCCAGACAAAGAGACATGCACCAGACTTCCAAGAGGACTCCTTGCTGCTTAGCCCAGACCTCCTCCAGACCACCACCAGAACTAGACTAAGAAAGTGTAAGTCCTACATGCTGAAACAGCTTGTTTGCCCAGACTATTTGTATGCAATTTCTCTCTCCCACCCTACTGTTACACATGCATGGCACCTTTCAGTCTTGTTTCCTTTTCTGTCCAGTCTCCTGTACTTCTGCAAACAGCATTATAGCAGAATTTCTTAGCTTGGCTTGTGGACTACTAGAAATACTACACAGCCGTGCACAGCAGAAGAAAATCCCATTGCTGGCATTCGTCATGTGAAGCTTTAATATTGTGTTTAACAATCTCGAGGCACTATGGCAAGCAAATTTAAACTGAGATAGCAGACTAGGAAATATAATCATGTCTACACCTCATCTAAAAATTTCTAAGACCAAAAATAAAGCAGGTTCTAAAGTAGGCTGAAAGTACTGTGTTCAGAGGACTTTAGGCACCCATCTGCATGCTAGTAGGACACTGCTTTCTCTTGTCTCCAGGGAGTAGAAGTCCTCTGAAGTTTCTCAGAAGCATACATGAAAACAAGCTATCAAAAAAGAGGGAAAGGAATGCTTTGAATTTAGCAGCTGGTCAGAGGGGTGGGGTGAGGAGGGGAGCAGAGAATTCAGGAAAGTGGAATCACTGATAAAGAACAGCAAACAGAGCAGTAAGTACACAAAGTGCACAGCCGTCAGTGAATGCTCCAGCCCACAAATGCAGTATGCCAAACAAGGCACTATTCAAACCTTACCTAGTTAAGGAAAAGGGAAAAACTCAACAATAATGCACGTCTCTGACAGTAAATTCAGAAAAAAAACCCACTTGTTAAAGGAAGGACTACCCTGTAATGACTCTGAGTAATAGCTATGAGATAAAAAGTCCTCCAAAATTAGGGAATGATCACAAGAACAAAATTGAACATTGTTTTATTGATAAATAACTTTTAAAATAATTTAACTCAAATATTCTAGCATTACAATGGTAAACAACATGAAAATTTTCAGAAAGTCAACTGAAGTCAACAGAATCCAAACTTGTTAAACAAACACAGATTTTTCGATTTTATCCCCATTATGTCTTCAAGGCCATGTAGTAGTTATATTTATCTTCAAAGCTTGTTACTTATTTTATTGCTAAGCTGCTACATTGTGGAAGTGATGATTAATCACCCTTTGAAAATTCCACAAGATTTTGAGACACAAAATCATGAATCCATGTATCAATATGTGGAAGAGATGTGTCCACAAGAAAAGTCACTATTTTTCGATCCCAAGAGTTAGTGCTGTCATTAACTGCCTCTATCTGTGCCACAAAAGGTTTCTTCTCTACAAGATTCCGAAACACTATTGATGCCTCTTCAGACCACTGCTGGTTTTTCACTCCTAGGACAAATGTAAAGCAAAACAGAAGGTCAATTATAGACTAGAACAATCTAAGTTTATAAAGAAGTGGTGTGAGTTTAAATACTTGAGAAAACAGATTTTAAAGTGCTAATGAATGCAACTTCAATCTAGAAGAGAAACACAATCTCACTCATCTCCCACACAAACAAGCTTAATTATTACACAGACTAGGACATTTATTTTTTCTTTAAGTCTAAAGATAATGATGTGTTTGCAGAAGTGAAAGGCAAATGCACTGACTCACTGAGCAATTCAGAGTATACTAGCTGCCTCGCATGACCAGGGCTTATCAGGAACCATGACAAAAAGGAAACTAAAGATCCTTTCAAAGCAAACTTTCTCTATCTTCATTTACTGATATGACTTGTCCCGTTGGCCTTGCTTTAGATTTTCTTCATCTCAAAGCAGCATCAATTACTAAAACACCCGCCAAACCTTCAAGTCCCAAACGAGACATACAGAGGCCAGAAACAAAGAGAAATTATGCCTAAATGCCTCACAACTGTACTTTTTCAGTTTTTTCTTTCTTACTTTTTCAGAGCAGAATCCCACAAAGTCAAGTCTGCTGGAACCTAAACGGGTTTTTGAATATGGCTGCAATCCACTTAGAAATAAATGGCTCCTGCAGACTTGGGATTAGGTTCCCCAGGCCACTGCTGGTGTACAGCATCTAGACACAGAGGCTCAAATATGCAGGAATACCCAGAAGCCACTTTATGGATAACAGAAGCAGAACAGCAAAATTACAATACTTTGCTTTTACTATTAGCAGCAGCTTGCCACTGACAGGACAACACAGGAACACAGCTGTCTGCAGAGTACAAAAGGAATTAAAAGTCAATAGTTTATCAACACTTAAGAAAGAGTAATTAATGCTAGGAGAGACTATTGTGGAAGCAAATGGGATTTTACAAGGAAACAGATCACAGACTAAGAGGCATGAGACACAAAAACAGAGTGAAAAAAGTGGAAGAATAGCAGGACAATAGTTACTGATCTTCCAGGCTCAGCTGGCCTGTTTTGACAATATGAAGCATCTCAGAGGCAATTTAACTAGCTGCTTGGGAGACTCAGTGAAGCAGGAGAAGTGGATGACTTGCAGACTTGCTGAACTGTATCCTCCAGAAGACAGACACAGCTAGAAGTCAGCCACATTAGAGCACTGCATGCCAAGGACCCGCCTGTCCGTAGCACATCCATCACACACCACTAGTTTAAAACAACCCCCAAGGTCACACTGAGGCTGTGCAGGAAAGCAAATCCACAGAAGGCACAGGGCACTAACTCTGTCACCTGTCACTTCCAACAAGCATATTCTGTGACTGAAATCTAGAGCAGTGCTGACTAAACAGCATCAGAAAGCAGCAGCTGACTAAGACGAGACATATACATCTGAACACAACACAGAAATGAAGGAACAATTGCGAAAGGAAAGACAGCAAGGAGAGATCAAGTTTTATTTGTGAAATTCTACCAGATGTATGCACACTCTCTATGTGCTATATTCTCAAGGAAATTATCTTATGTAAGCTTACTGAAAGCCCCAACCCCTCATGGAGTTCTTTCTTTGTTTGAGAAAACCAATATATTTCAGGCAACTCTGGATTCCAAATATGCACTGAAGAACTGTAAATTACAACGGGGTCAAGATATATTTTAAAAAAACCTCTAGAAATTCAGCATCTAGGTTCCTAACTTTCTGTAAACGATGATAATCAGAACATTAGGTTCTTATCAACAGTTACATCATAACTTTTACACTTGGTAATTGGTTATGTTAAAGGATCCAAAAAACATTAAGCTTTTATTTCCCTGTGTCTTTTGCATAGTAGATATCACACACATTAAATGATAAATTTTATGACCATGAAAAGTAGCTGCTGGGAAAGTTTACACAGTCTTCTTTCTCAAAGATGGTATCTTAAAGTGCTGCATTAAATTAAGCAAACAAAAATAATTAAACAGAATCACCACCTACACCAAGAATAAAAGCAGGACATAAACATGTAGAAAAAACCCAATTACATAACCTTTGACTTTTTCCATTTTACATTTCTGTTCACCTCACATGCCCACTGATGTAAGACTTCAACAAAAACAACTGCAAACACTTGATACCTACCTGCAAGCTGAGCTGTGATAGCTTGGAAAGGCAGTCTTCTGAACATATCCAGGAGTGGCTGTACTTTCTGTACGCTGACAAACTCATGTTTGCCATAGTCCAGCTCATACACTGACAAAAACCCATTTCTAAGAATCCCTTTTATTATGACCCTGTACCACCTAAAAGGAGGGACAACAATAACAGACCATTTGAATTCATATTCACACACTGTCAAAGCAGCAGAAAAATAATGCACAACCAAAAGATCCTAACCAACATGTCTCAGGCTTCCCTGAGATTTAGCTGAATAAAAGTCAACTATCCCAGCTACAATCTGGAAACATGAAGAGACTGCAATCCCATTTACTCCCTTAACCTCTCAGATATCATTGGACATCTGCTATGTTGTTAACAATGCGGACTAAGAAAAGCTAGGCTTGCCTAGCTTAGCAGAGTTAAGCTTGCTTTCAAAGATTTTAGGTAATTTAAGTATCCACTTACTCATCTCCAATTTTAGCTGCATACAGCTTGTTTTTTTCAATGGTCACAGGTTTCTCTTCTGCCCTGCTGTAGTACAAGATCATTTCTTCCATCAGGGCATACAGATTGTTTAGCTCATTCCAAGGCTGGACAATGAAATGACCGGGATGGCAGGCCACGGAGACGTAGATATCCATGAGATCACCAGGCTTTGGCAAGGGCAGAGGAGGTGGCATATCAGCGGTGGACACTGCACTGCCGGGTTCTCTGCCTGAATCAGGGAAACTCTTCTCCAGCTTCCCACTAGATAAGTGTAGAGCTGAAACAGCATCACCTATAGCTTTTGTGGAGGTAATCCCACTGGGTGTCACACTCAAGAAAACATCTTTCTGATGCTTCCACAAGTCTGCGTTTTTGATCTGTCTATTGATGCTACGATCCATGTCTGGGAAATTCTCTGGAGCAAACAGGTAAATGTGGGCAATTCCTTTTGAAGCATCCTGCTTAATCACCTTGGAACACAAAATACCATTTAACAACCAGTTAGTAACTATTAAAGGCACATCTGATTTTGTACAGAAGACTAAAGCAGCAAGAGTTCATTGCATTTATGCACAGAAACATTTTCAGTGTTCTTCCAAAGATATTAAGGAACTTGTGGGTAATAAGCCGTTCACAGCAGATAAAAAGCACCTGCAGCTATTCCACTAATTTAAAGCAAACACAAAACTTGAATTTTGTTCCATTCAACAGGTTCAATCTCAGTACTGTGTGTACAATTCTAGTTTTCAGAAGCACAGTAGCACTGTCCACACAGATCTAAACAACTTACTAAACAATAACACCTAATCCTTTAAACTATCTTCCTATCATTATGGGAAATGAGACCTGTTAAATTAGATGAAAAAAAAGATTTAAAAAGCTTCCAAGTTTCTTTCACGTGCAATTTTCAAGCACTGACATAAAAATATTTCCTATTTACCATCAGATATGCTAACATTATTAATAGTATAGCACTTGAATTTTAATTTGATAAAGTATGCAACATTCCAGTTGCAAAGTATGCAAAAGAAGCATCCTTTAATGATGCTTCTGTTGATGTTCCTAGCCAGGAATAAAAACTTCCTACAATTAAAGCATGCATCTGCTGTCCATTATTCAATACAGCAAAAATTAGCACCAAACTCAAACTCTCTTGGAAGAGGATGTGTGGAAAAGCTAGGTACAACAGGTATAAGTCTCAGAGTAGAGGTCTAGACTAAAGCAAGCAAGAAGGTTACAGAAAGCTATAAAGCACTTTTGCAAAGTGCCTGACAGTAGCTGGAATCAAAAGGTTACAAGGAAATGATCTTTGTTTAGTCTGTAGTTAGTAATAGATTTCCTTTAGAAGGGTATTTTCAGTTAGTTAAATTGGCTAGGATACATCCAAATGGAAATAATTTTATCTCAAAGATAAGAAAAATTCTAACTATATAAAGCATATACTAAAACAAAGTCGATTAGAAAAAGCAAACAAAAATTAAAACTGCTTTCAAAGACTAGAAGGAGAAAAAGCTTTGCTCACAAGAGGCATAAAAGTAATTCAATATTAACTCAGAAGTTGCATATTTTTATGTGCTGAAACATGACAACTGTGTTTCTTTCTTATCAGTGGCAAAATAACTAGCTGCATATTTGGACTTGGACAGCAAAATATGAACAGCTGCTGTGAAAGTTGCTAAATTCACAGCAGAGGGGAAAAGAGGAGATTCTAACAGGCTTAAGCAAGTAAGCTTTATGACAAATTTGCTAAGAAAATAACTTTGTGTAGAATTTATGTCCTTTAGCTGGTTACAAACTTCTACACTTCTGTTATAAAAACCAATTTGATGAGTTGTAAAGCTTTTAAAGTTGTTCTTCCAATGCTCTTTTCACACGCCTATATGATTTCAGGTCTCACAGGCATTTTGACTACTTACCTTCATGCTAAATTCAGGACAATTTATTACAGCATCTCTCAGCCACAGTACAGCATCTGGAGTCCACATGCCAGTGTTAGGAGGCAGATCTGCCAGACAGCATTTTAGAGCCTAAGAACAGAATTAAGTATACAAGGTATAATTTAGTAATACGAAAACTGGTCCCCAAGTTCCAATTCAGAGAATAATGCTGAATAAACAGAGTCAATCATGTATGACAAACAGAAAGAGAGAGAGCAAAATGCAAATCTGGTACTGTGAGACATACACAACAACATCCACCAACTCACAGGACTACATTGTGATTTATTTCAGGCGAAGATGCACAGTAAAATACACTGCAATGTTGAATGCTGTGAAACAAAACAGAATTTCAGTACGTAAGTACTGAAAGTAGCAGCACGACAAACACTGCCAAGAGATCCAATACAGGTTAACTTTAACATGTCTTTATACCTGAGGAGGTATTGCAATTACTTCTCTCAGGAATTGTGGTGGGATTTCTCTGAGCTCTGATACTTTTACAGTTGCAACTGTTCCACTATCCATAAACTGCACGTCAAGTGCCCTTCTAGTGTGAATAATTTTTATCTGAAAGAAGAAAGCAAGAGCATAATTTCGAGGTTAAAAACCCAACAGTAACACACACATTGTAAAATATTTAATGTAAACTAATTCAGATTGACTTGAACAAAAACAAGAGACATTTATATGTTGGCAAATTCTAGCTGCTTTTTGAATACTTCTTACCTCTACACGTGCCCATTTTCCTTTGGAAGGAAACAAGCAGATTTTGCCACAGAAAGGCAGCAATACATTGAACTCAGATGTCTGCTGCAAATATAAAAACAGAAGTCAAAAAGCACAGAGCTATTACTATCTGGCACTTAACTAACCATTACAAAAGCAACACATGGCTTAAACAGTACTGAGAAGCAAAAGCTCAGTTTCAAATAGAAAGTATCTTTCCAGCTTTAGAAACACTTCTTACCACATTGCTTTCAGCTTCCTCAGTTGGCAAATATTTTAATTCCAAGCTCTGCATCTTGCAAGGAAATTGGGAGAACATGAAGTGCCAGGGGTAAAAAAACCACATTTGGAAAGAAACTAGGAAATCACCAACAATTACTTGACTACTATGAGCTATGACAGACAAGTGAAGAAGCTTCTAGCTTATATTCTAGAATACACAATTTCTTGAGATACAACACACCAAATTTACTGCTAACCCAAATGGAAGTCTCATAGGGGTGACAGTCACCATGATAATCCTAAATAACATAACAAGACAACAGCTACACTATAAGAAGTATGGGGAAACTTCATCTGAAGAACAATCAACACCTTACTAGGCCTGAATTCTCGGGCAAAATGAATTAAAACCCTCCAGATAAGCTGCAAAGCCTGATACTAAAAGAATCTGAAGAACAATCTCTTTCTTTGATAGGAGCAAGAAAATTACAAGGACTCTCTCCAAAGAATATAAACTCTTGAATCACCTAAATGGCTGCCCCCCTTAGTGTCTTTGTGTTGCTAAGTATTTTAGAGTTTATACACTTTCTTTCAGAGTTTAGCTTGCTTGAAACTGAATCCTGATAAATAAAACAGATTCAGTAAAAAGTATTTCCAGATGGTCGCACAAGAGGTCTAAAGCTCAACTTCTACACCTAAAACACTTTGACAATGTAGTTTCACAAGCAGCAGTTCTAACAGGACCTCCAAGGATCTGCATTGCATGATTTTATTTTGTCAGGCTCAGGTGAACTACAAAATTGATTCTCTTAATTCTTACAAATTAAATGATCTTAAGATTTCTTCTCTTTGTCTTAAACTCTCTTGAGTCTAATAAGGATTGTTGCATGTATCTGTAAATGGCTGGCGGAACGTCAGACCTCTCTGCCACATGCCTATTTTAAAGCAACTTAAGACTTTTCAAAATGTCTCGTTTACATCACTTTGATGTTGATACTAGACACAACATTCAAAAGCTAAGGATGCAAGGACAAGATATGCAGAATCAGATATATCAGATCAAAGCCACTGAATCTCCGAAAGAAACCATGTTAAGAAAACCAGACCTTGATTATGCTGCTTTTACTGCCACTTTGTACAGACCTAGCTGTTTATGCACCTCAACTTCATAATGTAAAATTTCCAGGAAAAAAAAAGGCAGTATCTCCACAGGCTTTACACTGATCTCATGCAGTTTCCATGGGAAGCTTCCCATTAAGAGCCACCCTGTTACTTTTCTAACTCTTCAAGGAACGTTGCAAGTAGTTACTGAAGCCTTAAGAGAGTGCCCGTGAAAAAGGAAGCATCAAAAGACACTTTTCACACTGAAAGGTGTACCCCAAAAAACCCCAAACTAGAAAGAGAATTTTTAGCCTTTTTGAATACTCTATGGCTACCACAGAAACTTGAATTTATGTGCAAGGAAAATTATTGGTACTCTCTGGAGAAATGCCGCATGACTTCACCACTTCCATCACCATGAAACTTACCTTGTAAAGAAAGTAGTCTTCTAGTTTCTGCAATATTTCAGAAAGTCTAGACAAGCCTTTGGATGGCACTTGACAATATAGGCTCCCATCAGAGGAAACACTGGTTACTCTGACATTGGTATATAGTGCATCTACCTGCAACAATAAGAGTTTGACAAGAAAGGGGAAAAAACCCTCCCACAAAATCTAGCAAATTTCTGACTACTGTTTTTCGTTCATCTAAGACCTCAACAGTCAATGATTTTTAATAATTAAGGAGGAAACAGGACAATGGTACCTGTAGGTGCAGTTCAAGGGACTTGTCATACAATGCCTTCAGACAAGTAGCATTGATGTTGATATCATCTTCTCCGGAAGTATCATAGAGAACAAGAAGAGGAGTATCAGTCTTTTCCAGTATTTCCACAGCAAACATCTTGAAGCATGTCAGTGACTCCACAGCCTTTACTAGAACAGGATCATCACAGAAGGCTTCCAGTCCTGTAAGACACACCGTACCTTTTTGTGTACAGAAGTTGTACTGCACCCCTACTACTTAGTTTCTACCTTTTTCCTCAAAGATTGACATCTTTGAGGGGGGCCACGGCAGAATAGAAAAGAAAAAGACCCTCTTCAGAAAGAATTGAGGCAAATGTGTAGGAAAAAATGGAGTACATCCAAGTATTAAAAAAAAAAACCAGTCAACAAAAAGCCAAGCTCATTTACAGCAATTTCACACATTTAAAATTTAATATTTTTCAAAAGTTAGAAAGGCCTACTAGTTTTAGAAAGGTAAATAAATTCCAGCAGAGTCTAGGAAGTCTGCAAGTATGCAAGCACTGAAAAGGGGAAGGATTACTTCAGAATAATTAAATAGGCTCATATTTTAAAAAATTGCCTAATGTGGCCACAACAGAAGTACCTCATTTATGGAAAAAAGATGTTGTGCTAGCGTTCATTGCTTCATACAACACGTTTTCCTTTACTTTAAATGTCTCCTTTTATTTCTTTAGGCTCACAAATATTAAAGGGACAAAGATATCCATGTTAGGTGCAGAAACAATAAATCCCCATTACAGAGGTACAATATAAAATCATCATCTAAACCACGGATTCTCTGTAAAGCTCTTCTTCACATCCTTTCTTCCTTCCTTTCCTTCTTTCCATGCATACTTGTGTCTGCTCAGACTAGCTGAGCTGAACGAAATCTATCAAACACACACAGAACTATTACAAAAAAGGATCAGAAGTCCCAGACCCAGAGAGGCTTCAATCCATAAGCTGTGCCAACATAAGCATAGCAGTAAGCATGTGTGCAGCCAGCACTGGCTTTTTCTTACCTGCCAGTTTACATTTTGCAGCTTGAAAAGGAAGCAATCTGAACTGTTTCTGTAGTCTGCACACACTGTTGCTTTCAACAACGTCAGTGAAGCCATGATCAACATAGTATACCTGACAATGGAAAAGGGAATTAAAAGCATGAGATCATGAACATGATTGTATGTTTTCTTGAGTCTAGGGAGAAAGTATTTGGTTACCACATTCTCTATACACCCACAGACAAACTAGTTTTTGCCAGTTTAGTACCATTAATTTCGTGTTTCCAGGGAAAGCCTCCTTCTCAAGATCTCTGTAAAACCATCCTCTCCAACTATTCTACAGGATCTCATCTTTAAACAGGAACTGTGCTACAAGAATTCAGCATATATTATTTCAAACTATATGAAGAAAAGTAATAAAGTCACAATTTTTATTTAGAAAATTTTGGAAGTGTTTACGTCAAATACCATTTAAGTACCATTATAAGTTTTGCCTATTGTTTTCACAGCATTAAGAGACTACTTTTGATTTAACTTGTCTTTACTTTGATATAAATACCACAGTCAATGCAGGAAACTAGAATGGAAACTACTACTGGCAGCAAATAACTGGAGCTAAAGCTACAGAAAGAATGCTTTAATGGGACTTCCTACAACTTTTTTTTCTTAATTATATCCTGCAAAATTTATGCATAGCAAATATAAAAAAGCAGGTCTGAACACTGTACCAGAGGACAATCAGCAAAAGCTGCAATAAAGCAGCAGCCTTCTTTGGGCTGATAGCTCTGACTAGGGAGATATTAGAGGCAAACGTGCCACTAATTTTCTTGCCACTTCTCTAAACCCAACCATCTTTCACAAAACCAAGTTCTGACACCCAAATCCAACTTACAGCAGAAGGGTATCATACTAACTTTCAGATTCTAATACATGTGCTATTTCAGTATTTATAAAATGGTTCAACTTTAAAAGTAAGTTAAGCAGGGCTGGATGACCTAACTGGGGAAAGAAACAAAAATGTTAAGGATGTATCATTAATATTGATGAGACAAGAAATAACTGAGAAGTTTTAGATTTTTTTTACACTTTTAATATATGTTCTAATTTCACTGCAGATGGCAAGAAGAGTCTGTTTGGCACAGGAAAATTTTAACAGAGGAGTTAAATAATGTCAATGGGGTTTAACTAAAATGCATACGACATAACACCCAAAACACCAGACCTGCCTGCCTGGAAGGGGAAAGGTTTTGGGTTTCTGTTTGGTTGGTTGGTTTTGTTTGGGTTNTTTTTTTTTTTTTTTTTTTTTGCTATGTTAGACAGAGTTGTTAGAGATAGTTGTTAGAGATACTTCAGTACAAGACTTCAGACAAGGTCTAAGAACAAACGAATGTTGTTCTTCCCTTTCTCTTCCTGTGTCCCCCTCAAACCATTCCTCCTATCAAAGGTACATTTTCAGTAACAAAGTGCTCCTTTTGAAACCCAAACCAAAACTCCCAAACTCAAACTATTTATGGAGAAAAAGCTGAACGACCATTTAATTTTGTCAATCATATAACTTCTACAAGGTCTTAACTTCTCATATACCTGAAAACAGAAGCACTTCAGGGCAAGACAAGAAAGAATACTAGTGCAGCATATTTAAGAACTGATTGTGTATCTAAAAAACAAGCTTGTCTCAATTCTTTCTCCAAGTGCCAGAAGAGGTAATTGCTTGCCTTTACTCTGCTGTCTTCTAGAGAAATTATCCGTGCACGCAACCAGGCATCTTCTTCAGCATGTACTGCAACAAGTTGCCCAACACTCAGAGGCTGAGCTGGTGACACTGTACTGTAGTATGCTTTCATTTCATCTTCCATTTGCTCCTGGGCAGAAGAATAATCTTTGCCCACATACCTACAATATGTTACCAAAAAACCACAACATGAGTTGGGATGCAACTTCGAAAAAGCTGAATAAAAATATAAGAACATTCACATGCATATATGAACAAATGATATATTTTCTAAGACATTCATGTCCAAACTCTTCTCTGTTTAGAAAAAAAAGTTACTCAGTCACTAACAAACACCATCTTAATCTGGTTTTCACTAAGGTTCATCCAAAACAAAGCATCTAAAATATCTTTAAAAATTAGCTGTTAAACCAAGTGCTGTTTTCTCTCATACAACAGTTTTACCTTGATATTTGGCTGCTGACCTAAAGGTTCATATTAATGCTGTTTGTGTTACACAGGTCTTCTTAAATCAAGTATATAAACTTTCTGGAAAATCCAAAAGGGAAGTTCTGAATGCTTCAGCAACAAGTCAAACCAGAGCAGACAAAAGGAAACCTTACTCACAAATTTGTATTAGTAGCTACTGTTTCAGCTTGTTCATTGAGAGCATGACACTATTCAATTTTACCACATAGTTTAGATTATATGCCCAGAAGAGTGCAGATATTGTAATATACTACGATATCATAACTCTATTATAAAGATTATGTTAAATCTGAAATTTCAGGAACTGTGATTTTCCTAGAAACAGCCTTTTTGTTTCTCTGCAAGCATTCATCTACTTTGTAATGGAGATAAAGGGGGGTGACAGTCACATATATGTTACCTAACAGTTTCTTTAACATTTGTTTCATAAAGATACCTAATAGACAGTTGGAGTAACTCAACAGAAAGCAGAAGAATCTTTCAGAATTTCCTGCCTCACTCACTATTTTATTCATTATTTCTTGTAAGAATTCAATGGCAGTACCTAGTGCATCATCTCTGCCTTCAAACACTGTCGTGAATGCCTAACAAATATCTAGGAGTGTTTCTATCACTTCACTTTTATTCTGACTACATTAGAATCTTTGAGAATTGATCCAAGTCTCAAAACAGAAACAGCACCAAAACCAGCACCTTTCAGCTTTGCCTTCATTTGTACTGCAGGTGAAAGGCTTCAGACAAAAAACTTAGCCACATAGCAAGAAAACAAAGAGATACTGCTCCATCTCTGAGATTGAAATAGGAATCTTGATTTTATTGATCCTGCGAAAATCAACATCAACCAACCGCTACTACATAGTTCTTTTGTAGGTCAGGAGAAAGAGGCTGGTAGGAGATGTAAGAAAAGAAGAGCCCATGCACTGTTTCCTCCCTATACATCTACATGAACATTTTCTTGTCATGGCAAAAAACCCTAATCCCTTCAGGGCTAGTTTCAGCATATCAGGATAAATTACCTTGCCCATGAAGTACATGGATAACCCTGAGAAGTAATTTTTTGTAACTAGGACCAAGAAACCACTAATTGTAATCATATCTACACAGAGCTGACAAACTGAGAAACTTCAGTATTGTCCAAGAAACACGGTTCAAAATGTGGGAACTGCTGCTTTGTACAGAAATTTTTACATAACCACCCTCAGCTCAACAGTGTCACACCTTATTTTAATCCATGCTACTCAAAGCATTCATCCCAAGTGCTTAGTGGAAACATCCACAAAATAACAGACTAGAAAGCTAGGAACCATTACTCCACATGTACAGTAAGTTATAAATGATGCCAGAACTACAAGGTGTACAGGAAAGTTTTGCAGCATTAAGTCACCTGCATAGCAGGCTGGAAGTAACAGATGTAATGTAACAATGCACTTCTTACACTGTCCCCTTAGACTAGGCTGATGAGGAACCAAATCAATAAATACTAGTGCTTTTTTGCTGGATGAAAGCTCATCTTTCCATAAGTGGAATCTGAGTGCACTCAAGTCATGCTTAGTTAGTGTAAGTTACAGAAGTAAGAAGTATTTTAATAAGCACAATAGTAATATCTGAATACTATTTTGTGTTGTAGTGGGATTATTTTATAAAGTCTTCCAACGGCAAGTCAAATCTGCCTTGATTCTCAGATAAGCTAAAGCTAATGATATAAGTGATTGGTTCAGGAGAGAAAAAGTTTCAGAAAATTTCCATTCAAACACAGAAACAAAAGGATTTTTCATTGTCACTAGCAAAGTAAGTAAATAACACTAATTTTTTCTGGCAGACCTGCACAATATGAACATGTGGATTTATAAATAAAGCTAAAAAGGTAGATTCCAAAATACAGACTTGCCTAATAAGGACCTCATTAGTGTTTTTCAATTCTAACACCATGATGGACACAGATCCTTCCGACGGGATTATTAGAGAAGGAACAGTTATGTTTTCTAGATACTGGTCCTTGGATTCTTCATACTGCTGTTCAGCTGTGGCCTTCACACCATCATGCCTCTTCACTTTCTCAGTGACATTCAGATTTTCATCAATGCAACTTTCGGATTTACCATAGAGGATCGCCTTTCTGGGGACTTCAGATACATAGTCCACAGTACACACATCCGACAGCAGCTCTAGATTATTTAGAATGTCTTCTGGAAATTTTACTTGGTAAGCGTCTTGGTACACTTTGGGAAGTGCATGAGCCCAAAGACCATTGGAATACTTCTGCAAGATGCTAACAACTTTTGCCTTTAAGTCGCTACTGAGCAATGCAGGTGTGGTCTCCGTATTTGGTTTTAACAAAGGGTCTGCTTTTGGTGAAGTAACATTCTGAGATGCCTTTTCTTGCTCAGTATCGCTTTTTGCTACTGGTGGTATCTTCTTAGCAGGATAAAGAAATCCATCCATCGGATCACCTCTGTGTATTTTCTCCACCTTGGAAAGCAAAAAAGGTAGCCAATAATCAGTTGCACCTCTAACACTAGATTGTTTTGCCAATTACACTTTTAAAACATGCATTTTACACAGACTTTGAAGAGAACATCCACAGGGAGCTAAGCTTGAGGCAGTTACTACAGGTTAGCATTTCCTGTAATGCTTCCTCCTCTGTTTTGAAAGGTTCCAAACACATATGAGTACATCAGTAATAGGCAAATATCTAATCTATGCAATACAACTGGGACTTGCTACCAAAGAAGTACAGTCTCTCTTTCCTCCTAGGAGGAAACACCTCCTAGGATGGTGACATCCTTCACAAATTTACATCTTTTGCACATTAACCTCCCCAGTCTCCCCCACAGGCAAGCAGATCATCAACAAAAGTTTCTCTCAGTTTACTGAGGGAAAGGAGATTTGATTCTATACTTCAGAAACAAGAGGACACTTGCCAGGCAGTGCTGTCAGGCAGGCTATCTGCTGTCATGCTCAGGGAATTATTTTTCATTACAAAAGTTCTGAAATCAAGGAAGAAATTTCTGGTTCGTAATAAATTTAACAATAAAACTGATTAGGCCCTTTTAAATCATGCCCCCAGCCTCCTTCAGAACCAGATGTTTTACCCTTTGCTAAGTTCAAGAATAAGCATATCACATAGTCTGAAGTCACAACACTGAAAGTACTGTTTGAGCTTTGTAGCCACAAACTCACAATGAAATTCTGCTTCATAAAGCGTTGCAGTTTCAACCTAGATTGATCTAACCATAGCTTAGCAGGAATCTATGTAAAATCATGATAACAAAATGTCTTACTGTTTTCACATTGGTCCCAAAGCAAGAAAAATAATGAAAGTTACTAAGACTTATGTTGCTCCAGTTTGAAGTTCCTTTGTGAGAGGAAACAACTCTAATCGAAGTAATTTTCAAAAGCAGATCAATGAATAAACATGGAGCAGCTAAATTACTTGCTACTACTCAAGGATAGCACTCACCTCCACCCTACTAATGTCCACACCCATCAGAACTTTATAAACCTTGCCCAAGTAATACTTTGCAACTCTGCCCTAGCAAGATACAACCAAACTATAATGAACAACACTTCAGGTATTATGAAGAAATACAGAAAATGAGTAACACATATCACTCATTATCAAGGTAACATTAACAAGAAACAAATACTGAGTTACAATATACTGAAAAAAAAAAAATCAAATGGCCTTTGCTGTATCTAGAACCATATATTTTGTCCTTTGGGTGTATATCTCACCCAACAGCCCAAATTGCCACATGATGATCTCAGTTAGGAGTCAGGAAATGAACTACATAAGTGCATTTCCATACACTCGCTCTGCATGACATTGTATAGGCTGGTGCCAAAACAATCTGTGAAAAGGTTATTGGGAATACGTCTTGGTCAACTTCCACAAACACTAGCATGACACAAAGGCAATAGTTTTCATAGATCTAAAGAAATATTAACCATGTTAGAGAACCCTCACACATTCCTGGTAGCATGCCTAAATTATTCTCTATCAGTGGAAAACCAAAACAGAAATACTTTCTGCAAGAATAAGACATAAGAAAACAAAGTTCTTGGGCATCTCTGCTAGTCAGCTTGATATAAGAGACAATAAACATGTCTGGCAGTAAAACCTAGAAGGACCAAGATGCCTTCAATTATTCCTGACAGAGAACACCTATATTTGTAACCCTCTGATATGAGTAATCTTACAAGCCTTTGTACCACAGGAGAAGAAAGGAGTTCAGTTTAAAATAGAACCAAACAAAGAAACTTATCAAAGCCTTGCAAAGGCTTTGATATGTGGTCAGGTGATCTAAGTATATCAAGTCACACAGACAAAAAAATCTGAGCATGCCATTTTGGCAGATAATGACATCCTACATAGAGAGGAATTTATAAGGATGTCCCATGTGTCATGCACAAGACTGAGGAATTCATTTACATGACCAGCCAAGGAAACATTTAGCTCCAGAAAATACTTAACATTATCAAGACAACAATTTGTTTGAGAATGCTGTGTTGGAACGTATGGCAGTTCATCCTGGAAGAAGATGGATGCAGAGGTCTACCTTTATGTATCCCTTCTCTTGGCTAGTGCTCTTCAAATAGAGCTGCAACAGAGCTGAATAAATTTTTGCTGACAGGACTATAAACCCTTACACACTGAAGACCAGCAGCAGACTGAGGAGAGAAGATCCTCAGAGATCTTTAAGCCTCTTAACTCCAATAATAGCTCTGGGGTTTTCTAGGCACTGAAGTTCAGTTTTGAAGAGGCTGTATATGCTGACTGTGCAAACCATTTAGAGACTGAAAAATGCTATCAGTAAATTGTTTCAGATTACTTCAGTATAAATAAGCACAGGTTGACAACATTAGAATAATGGAATCATAGAATATCCTGAGTTAGAAGAAACCCACAAGAATCACTGAGCCCAAATCCTGGCCCTGCACAGGACATCTCCAGGAATCACACCACCTTCAAGACCACAGAAACTTTTAATAACAAGCAAATGGCTTCACTTGTGAGCAGCACTTCAATACAGCTACCCTTTCTAAAGCACTGATGTCTCAACCAAGTTTCCTGTTGAGCTTATAGATTTGCCTTCAAGGTACTTCCCATTAGTATGGCTGACAGCTCAGCTCTGCAAGCACATTATTATTCTTAGAGGTACTGAAAAACACCTGAAAAACAACACAGTCATTTGTCACAGACAGCACAGGTTTGTGAGGATAAAGTTCTGCTTGTCAAACCTAATTTCTTTTTATGACAAGATAACACACCTAACTGATCCAGTGGATATAATCCTTTTGGGTTTCAGTAAAGCTTTCCATACTGGCTTGCACAGTGTCCTTCTGGACAAAACTTCCAGCACACACCTGGATAAACACATCATGGGATGGGTGAGCAACTGGCTCATAGGGCAGGTGCAAAGTGTTACAGTGAATGGGTGACATCAGACTGGTGACCTGTCACTGGTGGGGTTCCACAGGGCTCCACCCTCAGCCCTGTGCTCTTCAACACTTTCATAAATTACCTGGATGCTTAGTAACCTTTGGAAGGAGTACTAAGCAAGTTCACATTAAGATACAAAATTGGGAGGAGATGTTGACTCCCTCACAGGCAGGGAGGCCTTGCTGACTGACCTTGATCAATTAGAGGGCTGGGAAGTATGAAGTTTAACCAGGGGAAGCGCTGGGGAACAAGAGACTGGAGAGCAGCTCCATGGAATGGGACCTGGGGGTCCTGGTCAGTGGCAAGTTGAACCTGAGTCATAAGTGCCCTGGCCCCAGTAGGGCCACCCATGTCCTNCAGGAGGGCCACCCATGTCCTGGGGTGCATCAGGCACAGCATCACAGCCGGGCAAGGGAGGGGACTGTCCCACTCTGCTCTGAGCTGGGGCAGCCTCACCTCAGGTCCTGGGGCAATGCAGGGTGACACAATATAAGAAAGACACTGAGCTGTTGGAGACCATCCATAGGAGGACAATGAAGGTAGAAAAGGGCCTTAGGTGAAGGCCGTATGAGGAGTGGCTGAGGTCATCTGGTCTGTTCACCCTGAAGGAGAGGACACTGAGCTGCAGCTACAACTTCCTTGTGAGGGGAAGAGGAGCGACAGGCACTGATCTCTTCTCTCGGGTGACCAATGACAGGACCAGAGGGAATGGTCTGAAGTTCTGTCAGGGGAGGGTTAGGATGGATATCAGGAAAAATCTTTTTCACCTGGAGAGCGGTTTGAGCACTGGAACAGGCTCCCCAGGGAAGTGCTCACAGCACCAACCCTGACAGAGCTCAAAAGGCACTTGGACAACACTTAGGCACATGGTGTGATTCTTGGGGATGTCTTGCGCAAAGCTAAGACTTGTATTCAATGATCCTTGTGGGTCCCTTATAACTCAGAATACTCTGTCTTTCTATGATCTTGCCACTTGTCACCTCTCCATTACAGAGTGCAAAGCAGAGGCAACAGCTGGCACAATGAATTATTAGGGCAAAAGAGAGTGAAGCCTTTCTACATAGGAGAATAATATTTTTGTCCTGGCCTTGAATAACAGAGGCAGCTCTTAAAAATTGAGAAAACTTCAAATAAAAAAATACTCCCAAGATAAATACTGACACTGCAACTGAGTGAAATGTAAAAGAGCAAATCCCCTTGTCTTGATATATACATACAGTGAGGACAAAGGCAGACATGCTCCTGTATGTGTTGGTAAAGCTTCGCACATATACGCTAGACAATGTTAAAAAAACCCACTGAACTAACATATATAAACTAAAGAAAGTATCCACTTTCCAATGCCAGCCTTGCTTAATTGTGTGTACAGTGATAATCATATACTGCTAACATCCCGGAGCATCAACAGTTAGGGAAAACACCTCCTTGAAATGGGAGTTTTAGTCAGAGTAAATGTCCTTCAATGTTACAACCGACCTAGCATATGCAGTTATTTTCTGCCACTCTTCTGCAAGGTAAGGAAAGAAAAACTGCAAAAGAAGTGAGTATTTAATGTCAGTGACAGAGTCTCATCTTATGTAGCAAACAAGAAGTCTGGCTCCATAGTTCTTCATATCCAACAGGTTCTCAAAGACGGTTCTAAAACACAAATCGGAACTATTACTCTGATTCTCTGAGAAGAATTTGTCAGAAGTGTCATGCAGGAGCTCTTTCAGACCTGATTTAAATATGCAACATGGAATACCACAGACTGTACACAGAAATATTTTAGTGACAGGCACCTCAGACAAACACTTCTGTGTGAAGGCAGCTCTCACATCTACCTGACTTTCCTCAACAGTACACGAAATTCCACTCCTAGCAAGATGGAGCTCAAAGCAGTAAGGAAGGTATTTCTGGCCTTGATCAACACTACCTTGCATCCAAACACTGGCTGACAGCACCTCTTCTCTGTCACCAGCAGTCACCACAACTTCAGGTCCCACTGGTTTTTGCCCATCCCTCTGCAGTACAGGTCTCCCCAGGCAATGGTGAGATGCTGCTTCAACATTAACATTCAACTCCTCCCTGTTCTTCCATGTAGCTGCTTCTGAAAGCAATAGAGTTTAAGCTACTGAACTGCTAAGTATGTGTCCAAAAAAACCAGACTTGCCAGTGTTCTTGAAAGGCTGAAGATCCCCACTGCAATATGGTGGCATCCCTCAGTAAGGAGCTTTTCCTTACAAGGATGTGGAAGCTTCTTACATCATCCAGTTACAGCTAATCCTTGGAATCCACTCCAGCTTTTACAGCTTCTAGTCTGATATGCAATTAATTATTTTGCTTGGGAAGCCATGATACCTATCTCCTTATCCTAAACAACAAAAGAACACATCAAAACACTTGTTTTTAGCCAAGCCTCGTGTCAATTGGGAAGTTGAAACAGAACTGGAATATGTTGGCCAGAAAAGCTGTAGCATGTCCTTTGTTAAAAACATGATTGGATACAGACCTGGATAGACTGCAGGTGACCCTGAATGAGCATGGGGGCTGCATTAGGTAATCAAAAGAGGTCCCTTCCAACCTCAGTGATTCTGCCTCTAGTAGTAATTTCTTCTGTACTTACCTGAAATATTGGAATGCAAGCTGTACTGGGTTTATTTTTGTATTTTCTTTTGTTGTTAAACTAAAGAATCCATATTGTCAAGATATCCTCTTGTTCAGGTTCAGCTCGTGCTTGAGGCTGGGATGGTAAGCTCTACAAAGTTCAAGAGTGTCTTTAGATTGCCCCCTTCTGTCCATCCTCTTTGCCCTCCCACTTCATTACCCTGCACATCACAGTGCAGATACTTGTTCTCCAGTTTCTTGTGCTTACAAGACTCTGGCTTCTGAAAATACACAATTACAAAGGAAATTGTGATGCAATAAGACAGCTGAGTCAATCTAACAACTCCATACTGTTGAGGGTTGCTCCTATTCCTCACATCTTTATGCCACCACTGAGGATTAGCGGACAACTTCGTCAGCAGTTCTGTTTGGCTGTAAAACCTTTACCTCATAATGGATTGAAGTTCTCCTACAAGGTCAGAAAAGTACAAGATTTAACACACAGGAGATGCACAGGTTGCAGGAATAAGGAAAGATGCTGTCAAATGGAGTCTGACTTCATTTGGTGGGTCATCATGTTGCCTAACCACTCATCACCAGGACTGAGTTTCAGGTATATCAATTTACAACCTGTTCTAGCACTGTGTTTGGGACAGCAAAGTCATTCTGGACCTTCTGTCCTCAATTAGCTCATTTCCACACATGCTATGACACCATCTTCCCAGTGAGGCTGACACCATCTGTAGTCTGCTCTGTGCTGAAGTATGTACAGCATATCTAATTACATTTCAGGTAGAATATCTCTTGTGTTCTCTGAACTGTGTTCTAAATGCCTAGCGGCTCTGTGTCTGAACACCGATTTCTTCAATGAGTGTGGCAAAAGAAAGTTGTAATTCAAGAGCTCATCTACTGGAAACAGCTTTTAAGATTTGTGTAAAACTGTGAGCTTTTATTCATACATACTACCAGATGTGATAGCCTGTTCCATTGCCTCCTCTGTGTGCAAAGTACATTAGAGTTGTACTTTTTTATTATTTCAAGTCTGTTTCTCTGTTTAGAAGGATGACTTTTGCTTCACACAGCTTAGCTGTGGTATAGAAATTCCTTCTCTGAGACTAAAGACCTGACAAAACCAAAATTTCTCAAGGAATACAACTCCCTGCTGTGGCAATCCTTCTCTTTTCTGAGCATATCTGTTTAATTCACTCTGAATGTTACAGTAAAAACTCAGCTGCCTGACGCATTAGTATGTAGTACCTGTTTTGTTAAGACATGGTGTACTGCCCAGGACCAGACTGAGAAAACAACAGTCTCAGTCCTATTTCTGTCAATTTTTTTACCTTCTAATCCTGGCATTCTCTCAACCCTTTAATTTCACTTTCTGCAGAAAGTCCCAACATGTATAAATGTAAAATATGAGTAATAATCTGAGAACTAAATACAGCTAAAAAAAGATAAAATGAACAAAACATCCTACCAGTCAATTAAGGCAACATCTCATTGTTGTCTCATGCAGGTCTCATTCTTATCTAAAAAATTTTCTACCTTTCTGTAGTGATAAACTTCAACTTGTAGTAACTATTACCAAAAAAAAAAAAAAAGACCAAACCAAAATCCAAACAACAAACAAATCAAACATCCCCAAATCAGTGAACAAAAATATGCTGATTTCCCCTTTAATTCCTCCAATTTTTTCCAGTTATGTATTTTCAAGACTAACAGACTGTGGGACCTGTCCAACACCTTACCAGACACCCAAGAGATTAAGTGAAGAAAACTAGGCCTTCCTTTACCTTGTAAAGCCTCCTCCTCACAGTAAACAGCCAGCAAATGGCTTCCAGTCTGAGGAGTCTTTTCACACAGCATCAGCCAATACAGTGTTTAAGGTCACTAAAGAATATGCTCATGTGTTACATACTGTTTAGCTTTATGTTCATTAAAAAGCAGTAAGAAACCTGATGGAGGAATGATAGATTAAAGAGAAAAAACAGTCCTCTGATAAGAACAGATTAATAGTTAATCTGGTATGTAGCCAGAGCCAGTAGAGTATTTCACAGAAAGGAACATCTTTGTTCTAGAACTGCTGAAAAGCAAATGTATCTCTTCCAGCACAAGTGGAATTTCAAAATTCAGAATGGTAGTGTTATTCTTCTACCAGCTCCTTCAGAAAACAAACAGAAAGACTAAGGCAGTCATTACCACAAGGTAACTCTAGAATCAATTAAATGTGCATAAATCCCTTCATTCTGTCAATTAAAATGTGTCTGCTTGTTATTTATTCTACAAAAATACTGGCTCTAGGATTGGTGTTTTCACCAAAACTTTGGATTTTATAAACATGGAAGAACTTCTGAGGCACAAGGTATGACAGGATCTGACAGGAACCATCCATCCCGATGGATGAAATGCATTTTTGGCTGTTAAGTGACACGCTGTGCACTCTGACACTCACAAGTTTATGGAACAGGATGGGATTTACCTGAGAGTACTAAGGGACCTGGAAGAAGCACTTGCCAAGCTGCTCTCCATCATTTACCATCAGTACTGGATAACCAGAGAGGTCTGATGACTGGAGGTTGGCTAATGTGCTGCCCACAAGAAGGGTTAGAAGGAAGATCTGGAGAATTACAGGCCTGCCAGCCTGACCTTGGTGCTGGCAAAGACTATGGAACAAATAATCTTGAGTGTGATCACACAGCACATGCCAGACAACCAAGGGATCAGGTCCAGCCAGCATGGGGCTGGGGAAAGGCAGGTCTCACCTGACCAACCTAATCTCCTTTTATGACCAGGTGACCTCCCCAGAGGATGAGGGAAAGGCTGTGGATGTTGTCTACCTAGACCTGAGCAAAGCCTCTGACACCATCTCCCACAGCATTTTCCTGGAAAAGCTGGCAGCCCATGACTTGGACAGGAGCACTCCTTGCTGGGTTGGAAACTGGCTGCACAGCCACGCCCAGAGAGTGGAGGTGAATGGTGTCACATCCAGCTGGGGCTGGTCACCAGTGGTGTTCCTCAGGAATTCATATTTGGCCCAATTCTATTTAAAATCTTTACTGATGATCTGTATGAGACCGACTGTATTCTCAGCATAATTCACTGATGGCAGCAAACTGTGTGGGAGTGTTGGTCTGC
>VWZP01004042.1:9003-44877 GCA_013396995.1 Dicaeum eximium | reverse complement strand
ATTCCTTGCTTGCTTCAGTGTGTGCAGAGATTAATTGATAAAGCTATTAAATACGTGTTTTTAGTAGATAGAGAAGGGGGATATTGTGATGCAAAAGACTGATAGTACCTTGGACCTTATTAGCATAAAAGACTTGATAAATAAAATGCCTTGGCAAAAGCAAACGGAACTCTGAGATTGAGTCAAGATTGCAAGAAGATCCAATCAGACAGCTTTCTGGGAAACTTCATTAACTCTGCAAGCAAGGAATGTTGTGATATGCATAAGTTTGTGTATTTGATTTTACCTAATCTTTGTAGTAAACATTGCTAGCCTCCTGAAACAGTATATAAGTCTTGTAAGTTCCAAATAAAATCGGATTCTGATGGGGATTCAGATTTTGAAGACCATTCAGTCTCCCCATCTCCCTCTCCATCACTGATAAAACAAGAGCCTGAAAACCTATTTTCCATGACAAACAGTGTGAGATGTTCAAATTGTAGATGTGCATGCTTATGTCAAGGTTTACAATAATTGTTGAACATTTGAGCATGCATTAAAGTACAAAACAGAGAATGTGTAGAAAGAGCAAGCCCTGGAAAACAACTAGCTGGCACTTAAATGTTTGTGCTTTTTTAGTCAGCTGGCTCAAAAAAAAAGGAAGAGAAAAAAATCCTATCCACTAATCATGTGAGAGAAACAAGAAAACAGGAGGTAGAAAGTCAAAGCAAGGACTTGGTAAAAGTCTGCCTACCTTGCCAGCCTTACCACCTCAGAGGCTGACTCAGAGCTGCATATCTCGAGTCCCTCCAATGCTGCAAGAATTTAGACGTATTTCTCAAATTTTAAATTTTGTCTCTTTTCTAAAACGACCAAAAAACAACTTAATGTACTTTAAATAACATTAACATTGTAACAAAAATTAAAACAGCTAAAGAAATGCAAAATTATGATAATTATAGATGACCTTGACACTAACTGCCCTTTAATCACCATCTGGCCTCCTCCATCTATCAAAGCCAGGAGTTAGGATTAGAGTCACCCTCCACTTTGAGAGTCTAGTTTTTACATGTCCTTCTGTTTCTACCATATCTTCATGTCTCTGGAACACCTTGGGGCAAATATACCAGAATGTGCCCCAAAAGCAAAGGGTCCTTGGCATACAGACCACACTCTCAGTGACTGTGACACCCCAGTCCAATGGTATGTGCAGGTATACCAGTAAGTGTGTGCATCCACACCAGCAGGTGTGTGCACTTCCTTTTATTTCTGCAGGAACAGTATCAGCCCTGAGGTTTCAACTAGATCAACTGACCTATAGGATCAGTACTCAGAAATCTCTCTGTACCTCTGGCAGATCATACTTTACACTTAATTACACATGCATGCACAAGCATTCATGCAAGTGTCATAAAACCCACTATGTTTAAAATACTGAATGATCACTAAAAAAGGTACTGGAACAATTTAGGCACCTTATGAACATTGAATTCAATCCTCTGGCAGATATATATATATATATATATATTTATATATGGAACTATAGTGATATGGAACTGACTTAATGTCACAGCCACTTTTTTTCACGTGACTTCCACCTCACTAAATCAGAGGAAGGATGCTTATCTAATGATGAGCTTTTGTTTTCCCCTTAATCTATATGTGTCTTTATGCCTCCTTCACTTCTCACAATTCAGAATTGTGCCTTCTGCAGTGCATACTTTCTAGCTGTGCTACCAGTGAAACTGAGCTCCTACACGTAGCAGTTTCCTGAAATTTGCTGTAGTGGTGCAGACTCTATCCCAGACTTACTCCTCCATCTCCAAGCTATTGCAGTCCAGTGCCTTCCCACTCTCCTTTCCCAAATGCTTTTATTTCATTACCTAGTCAGTCACAATTTCCACTGCGGAAGCCCAACCACTCTTCTTCTCACCACCATCTGGTCATGCACTAAAGCAAAAGCTTCTAAAATTCCACTCCATAAACCTCGTTATACTCATTACTTATGGGAAATGTGAGCAGAAATCCTCATTATCTATCCTCACAGATCTTCATAACATGCTAATCCTACCAAGTCTGCTTTTAGACATAGAGCTAGAACCCTAAAGGAAACACCTTGTGGCCTTGTCCTATGGGACAACCTTACAGCACTTTCCCCAGCTCTGTAGATGGGGTATGTTCTCAAGTGTTGAGGTAGAGTGCCAGTTGTATTGACATCAGTCCAGGTAATAATAACAGAACTGTCCATACAGGTAAAGCTTGCAGTGCCCAAGTGAGGTTAAAGAAACATACCCTTATACTCATGCAAAACACTAACATTTGTGTCTGAAAAAAACCCCATTTATCTTTTTCAGTACAGTGGGATTTTTGTCAGACTCACAACCAGGCCTTTTGGCACTCTGTTGTTGGATATTCCCCAAACATATGCAATAAAAACAAAGTCAGTTTAATACAATTATCAGTTTTTTCTCTGTGTTGTCCGTGTTGAGTCTGTGTTTGTCTAATGTCCATGTAGATATTTTCTGCTTATTAAAGTCAATAAATCTGCTACTTTGAAGATCAAGGTACACTTCTTGTGACACTACTGTACGTTGCTCCTTAATGCTACATGGTGTGCACTGTGTGCAACAGCAAAGATCAAATGAAATTGATGGCATATCTTCATTAAACCATTTCAAAATATTACGGCCAGCGGTTTCTGGGTCTCTCTGACCCAGGGCCGCCGTAGGTATCCCAGATAGAGGGGTCACTTGTCCAGGTTCCTCAGGCAGTCTCCCAGCCACAGGCTACCTTAACAAGCAGTTCAGCTCTATAGAGATATCAGCTCTTGGGTGATTGCAGCTCTTTGCTTGCTAAGTGCCTCGGCAGATGCAAGAAGGACAGAGAAGAGATGTGTGATGTTCTGCAGATATGCCTTTATTGCAAAGGGGTCTCTGCGGAGGGGTCAGTGACAGCTCTTCTGCTGTACTGGGCAGAAGTAGGGGTTTATTGAGGGTGTGAGGGTTTTGGGAAACAGTCCAATGATAAGGGTCAAGGCAAATGTGATCTATGGTCTTACAGAAAGATAACGGCGGTCCAAAGGCAGAAGAGAGGTTTCTTTGGTCCAGTAATCATGACTAGGCATTTCTTTATCTTAGGCAACTGACCACCAGGGAGGCCTCACAGGCCTTGTGGCTGCTACATCAAAAGACATATTCTGAGGAAACATCCAGGGGAGCTATGTGTCCTCCTATTTTCTACCACTATAAAGCATGTATCTAGGAACATTATTGTATTATCTTCTTAGGTATAAATAGTCTCCTTACAAGCAGCATCAGAAGTACTTGCATATTCCTGGCTTTGCAGCACATTAATTTACACTTTAGTCTTCTTAGGTAGAGCATTTTCTCTTGTAATTTTGTGTTAGTTACTTAAAATTGTCAGTTCACTGTTTATCTTTGGATCTGACAATGTCTTCATCTTTATTATTTGTTTCACCTGTAAATATTTAAGTGTCACTGTCTTGTATGTTTTATTTTACTCGCTGTGACAAATTGTTGTTTTACTTTGAGCACAGAGTCACTAATCCAACAACAGTCACTTTTCTTGGAACATACCTCCTCACTCTTATGGGTGTCTGTGGTCCAACTAGGTTTCTTTCTCTTTGTATCCATGCTGTGAGAACTAAGACATGCTAAAATTTGCTTCAGGATACAAGCCCTATGGTATCAATAATGTAATGGAAGTGACACAAATGGCCGCTTTGC
This sequence comes from Dicaeum eximium, assembly GCA_013396995.1. Taxonomy (NCBI): domain Eukaryota; kingdom Metazoa; phylum Chordata; class Aves; order Passeriformes; family Dicaeidae; genus Dicaeum; species Dicaeum eximium. The sequence continues at coordinate 41,152 of VWZP01004042.1, read as the reverse complement.
TTTCAAGTTTACTAAGATAAACACATTATATCATGTTCTGTGCATTCTAGCCCAGTCCTCATTTTTAACTACAGAAGTACTTAGACATGTTGAAATACAGGGAGACCAGCTTTTTAACTTTGGAGAGAATTATCCTGCTTCCTATTCAACAGGCTCTCAGTTAACATACTGTACTTCTTTCTTCTCTCTGACTTTATTTTTGCCCTCTCTTCCCCTCTGGCTTTCAGCTTGTCCTTTTCCTTCCTTTGATTTTGTGCTCAAATATTTCTCCTTTCTCTTCCTTGTGAATGCAGACCCAGCCTTTCCCCTCTTTTTAGCTTAAGGCTTAGTCTTTTCTTCCCTTTGGCACTTGGTATAACCTTCTGTTTCTCTCTCTTTTTTAAAAAATATTTTACTTTCTCTCCCTGACTTCCCACATCTAATTCAGTTTTTTCCTGGAGGGGGTTAGGGATGGGGGTGTTCAAATACATGCCTTTCTTGAAGAGAAGGGTCATCATCTCCTGCATCACCCTGTCTATCAGATAGTCTCTGCAGCTCTGCTAACAGACCTTGATAGCCAGGCTTTCTCACTGGCCTGTCTTGCATCTTTATAAGCAGCTATAGAGTCTTGACTGTAGCATCTCCTTGGATAGCACAAAGAGGATGAAGTCTTTCCCCAGATGCTGATCCTCCCTCACACAGGTTATCCTGTATGTGTTGGTCAAGCTTGGTAAGCAGCATCCACTTTCTCAGTGTATTGTTAAAACCCTCCTGATCTGTTAAGTCATCTCTATTTCACAGCCTGCAAAATATACCTCAGGGTATTTACTCAAAACCTCTTCCTCCTACTAACAAACACAATGGCTGCACACATGAAAAATAACTATTTATCATTTATAAGGAAAGCTATAGCATTTCAGAGTGATTGTTGAATATACTAAAGCCACTGCCCTTGGAAAATAGCATGTTCCTTCACAAGTTTTTTTTCAAAAAACATATTCCTATTATCTCCATGACTTTAGAGCAGGTTTCTCACTTTCCTTCTCCTGTTGAGGAGGTGGCTTTCTCTTCGACACCTGATTGACATCCTTACCTCCTCAATGCATCTGCGTTGCTGACCTTAAGTCTTGCCAGCATGACATCTCCATTTGGCACTGGTTGCTTCCATTTCAGAAGTCTCTTTTCCCTAACTATCCAGCCCATGCCCATCCTCTACAAAAAGAGCACCCTGACAGTTCTGTTCAGAGATTGGGTCTCTCTTTAATCTATTTTCATTTAATTCTTGGTGGTGTAGCATAGCCAGCTATGGGTCTTCTCCAGTGATTTTTAGGAGGGGAAATAACTCACTACTGGGCTGTACAGAAAGTTTCACTTGGTCTTTTCTCACTTCTACCCCTTCTCTTCTGTCTCCCCTGGAATAGATTCACTCAGCTCTCCAACTGTGTCTCATTCAAAGGATGTTGACCTGAAGCTGAGGGGGATATTTATTAAGGACAATGCAATCCTCAATATAGTATGATGTACATGATAAAGGAAGTAGAAATAACATAGAAAATCCAGATTTTGTCAAGGGCTCTGATTCTGAGATCTGACTCAATAGAAATTGTGAATACTGATGTCCATTAGAGAGCAATGGTCAGACATGGAGCCATGGCTGTGTTGAAGAGAAGTTGCAGTGAAAAAGAAGAAAAAAAAGGGAAAAAAAAGTCTGTCTGGAAATACAATGTACAAAGGAATGGAAAAACACTTACTAGTCTGTGAGAACTAATGCTATGCAAATTAATTCAATTCAGCATTAACTTCATGCAGATCCATCTGCATAGCATGTTGCAGGATCTTCAGAGGTACTGTAGCTGTTCCAGATTGCTCAACAAGACCCTACCACTTTAGAAATGTTGACCAAGGTCAGGATTTCAAAACTCTGGTGTTGCTGGTCTTGATGATGTCCTTGTGCTGCTCCTATTCCTTCAATTGTGAAAGTTGCAGTGTGCTGCAAAGGTCCAATTAGCATGTGTTTTCACTGAGCTTTTTCTGCATCTCTTCTGTGGATAGTTAACTCAATTTCTTGAGTTAAGTGTGTCTATAAACTTTTCTTTTACAAATACAAACTTCTTCCATGTGATTTTTCAAGATCTGTGCCAAAATAGATTGTCAATGCAAACCTCGGTCTACTTCTCCCCTCAGTATATAAATTTTGACATGCAAATAAAACTGCTTGTGTTCATTTGAAAATATACTTTATAATTATTTTTATTTTATTTCCCCTCCCCAAAATAGAAAGCAATCAAAGTGAAAACAGCCAATCAGGAAAATGTTTAATTGAGGGTAATAGCAATTCTTACCAGCTTCAGAATAGAGTCTGCACAAAAAACTTCTGAAACACCATCACTTTTACTAGATAGAATGACAATTGTCTCAATCTTCATTCACCTTATGTGCATGGCTGTCAGTATCTGAGAAGTATCAGTTTAGTGCTGTAGGAAGCAAGCAGGGAATCAATGCCAGAATTTTCAAGCTTAGGGAAAAATATGAGAAATAATAACACTTTGCATAAATGCCATTCACTCTGCTGTGCTGCCTAAATTCAGTATCTAAATAAGAAAGTAAAAAAAGCCCCGATGGTTCATGAGACACAGATGAGCTCCCTTTCACAAAGGAGCCAGGCAGGGAAGGTCAATGTTAAGATTGCTGCCTACACAGTGAGGCTACCCAAAGTTATGCTTGCCAAAACAAGTTGTGATTTCTTGCACCTGATGGCATGAAAGCAATGGGAAAAAAGAGCCCTGCTGAGCTTGAAGGAGAGTTGTAAAATTTGCTTTTTCTGTTGAATAAAAACTAAACTATACTATACTTGACTTTGGCATATGGTGATTTTTTTAACCTTAATTTGGATAGAGGCCTTTCTCTAATAATTTTAATAACTGGATCTTAAAACTTATAAAATTGAAAATTATTCTTATTTTACATTTTGGGATGCTCTAAATCTTGGGACACCTTTATTTCTGAGTTACAACGAAGTCTGACAGAGATCAATTCTTTATGTTAAATTTAATACAACTCATTCCTAATTGGAGGTGTAATAGGACAAGTGCTGGAAGGACAAATGTGTAACTATAGAACAAATACTGAGTTTTCTCCTCTACTTCTAAGTGAAATCTTTCCAAAATGTGTGTCTTCTCTGCACTATATCTCATCTGGTCAGCTGCAGTTCACGGAGACTTTCTCAGAGGTATTGGTAACCCAGAGATGGTTCCAGTTTATGTCCACTGAAAGGGTGGAATGATTTATATTCCAGGTATCATCAAATTAACAGTGAGAAAGAGAGAAAATGCTGTATTCATTGCAGCTGGTATCCTTTTTATTAGGTACTCCATCTAAATAAATATGGTGTTGAGCTGTCAAGCCTGAGGTCATGGCTGTTCCCGAACCAAAGTGGTTCAGAGTATTTTAGCCTACATTGATTAGAAGGTACGGTCCTCAGTTAAGAAACATTCTTGTGGCACCAGCGTGTGATTATGGCAAGACGGACTGACCACTGGGAAACTGCTGAGCTAACAGGGAGAGGAGCTGGGCTGAGCGGAGCCAGAGCCAAGTTTGCAGACAGCCATCAGACCAGCACACCTTGTCAAGGTTGATCTGCAGCACTCTGTCCTGGGATGCTGCTCAAAGGGATGGTGTGCTTTCCTAAGGAAAAGAGATCCCGTGTTTTCAGGGGCTATTTATGAATCCTCTGCTATCCTATTTTTTAAATATTTGGTGTGCCTTTGTGAGTTGTCTGTGTATGTAAATTGTCCTTTCTATCTTTCCACATCTCTTTGGGTTATTTCTTTTTCTTTCCCTCTCTCTGTATTTTTTTTAACTCTTCAGTAAAAGTTAAAAGCCTAACCACAATGTAAAGCAAATAAAAATAGCATGAAAAATCAGGCTCATATTTAGTGGTCAACCAACTGCCAAAATGCTTTTTGGAGTGACCATTATGTGAGGCAGGTAGAAGCCAGACACCTTAAAAATAGTGACATTTTGGTCACAGCACACAGTTTATTTGTCTGTGGAGGGTTTTTTGTGCATCAAAAATGTTTTTCAGCCCTTTGTGAACAATATTCTCTGCTCACAAATGCTCACTTCCTTCTCCCACAGCACTTTCAAGCAGCCTGTATATTAAGGTTGAAAAAGGGAAGTACAAGAGTTGTTAAATAGGAAAAGCATTTAGAGAGCATGTCAGATGATAACCATGACAACATGGGGAGCAATAGTGAAGAAAGAAGTCCAGCCCCTGGCAACCTAAGGTTCATCTCTCAAACCTGAAAAAAAAATATATAAACTGAAGTGGAGAGTGCTCTTCTGCAGGCACTTGGCCATGAAACATTTATAGAGACATAGAGACCTGTGTTAACAGCAAAGTTTTACAGTAGCAAAGAGTAGGTTGACTACAGGAAGCTTTGACAGAGATACAGAAGAGATACAAAGATTTCCCTGAAACCTGGAGCAAAATTCTTCTAATTTGCTGCTCACAGAGTAGCTAAGGTAAATATTTTATACACAATGCAGATGTGCAAAATGGAGTAAACTATGGCACATTTATTTACAAATTGTTTCTTCAAATNAAAGGTTGGGCTGCAGTAAGAGCCACATTTAATCTGACCACAAACTTCTTGACCCCATCCTTCTAGGGTGCTGCTTTCCTCAGTCCAATTATATTTTTCAAACACTTTCCTATAAACTTCCTTCATGGTATTAAACCAGAGTCTCCCTTGATTAGGTGACTCTCTTGAGCATACCATTACCTCATTTTGAACTGATGTTCTCTGAGCATAGTTAAAGCAGCTACTAACCAAAGTATGTAAAAGAGAATGAAAATGCTAAGGATAAGACTATTATAAAAGCCTAATTCTGCATATCTTTAAGAAATCTGGCAAAATAATCTGTCTGACCAAGACAGCGCAGTAACAGGGACTGCTTACTGATTCATCCCAGGATGTGTTGTCTCTAATAAGACCATTATCTTATTTGGGGCTTGGTTTTGCATATGTAAATAAAAACACACTACCTGATACACATTTTTGAGGCCCATATTGGTCTCACACTGGAATTGATAGGGTCCCTAATGTGCCACTGTGATCTGGAAGATCTGGGGGAAGTCACGGTCAAAAATATATAACTTTATGTCCCCATTTGAAATCTATGAAGGGAAGCTGACCTCACAGAACTTCATTCATAAAGCTTGGACAACAACATAAGGCTGTTAACAAAAGCAAGCTATAAAAACTCAGACTATTGAATTAGGGTCGTGTAAAATTTACACTAGATTTGATACATGCAAATTTATTCTTTGTTTTCAGTACACTAAGGGCTAAACACCCCTCAAATGCAATTGAAACATCCTCATGTCACCTACTGTCACCCACGTCTTCAGTCTTCTTAGCATCCTCTGCAGATATTTCCTCTGTCAAGAGAAGGTCCTCTGTCCTCCCCCAAAAAGTCCCTCTTTTTATCCTCTTTTCCCCCTGTGCTCTCCATCTATTAAAGAATTTCTTCTGTTACCCAGTTAAAGGCTTTACAATCAGAAGATTTTCAGATTTTCCCAAAAGGTTGCTGAGGCACAGATTTTGAAAAGCCTTTAGTTGTTTTACTTTTCTCCAAATTAAGCAACTTTAAAGGGTACTTTAATATGTGTTTCATACTTAAGGGATCCAGGTTTTGGTGCATAGTTCCTAAATGGTATTAACAGGAGCTTAACACCTAATTCTTAATTTTCCATTGCAGGTGTACATAGAGGTAACCCTAATGGACTACAAACAGTCCTCCAATTCGTAACAATTCCCATTTTATTCTGAAATTTTCTAAGTTAGATTTTTTTTATGCTGCTGCCATGATGACTATTCTGGGCTTTATTTTAAATAAGAAGATTTTTCTTTTTAATAGTGGAATTCTCAGTTATTTAAATTGGAAGTACAATCTTTATTTTTCACAACAGATGCTCTGTGAATTGTATGAACTTGTGAATTTCAAAGCTTCTCTGAAGAATTCAAAAGCACAGTTAAAACTTGTAATGTTTACTGGGATAAAAGTGAAAATATCCCTAGGTCCTGACATCTATTTTCTCTAAACTTTACTCATGTAAAAAATGGCAGGCATTTCTTTTTCCAAGCATTTTAAAAGCTATGAGGTTTTGTTAGTAGGGCAAACATAAGCCAATTATGTTATATAAAGAATGTAACCTAAAGATGGCATCTTTAAAGCCTTGCACAAAATATAAAGTTCAACAGAAATTATAACTATCTGCACAAGGACATTGCCATTGATACCTGTCCATTAGGAACAAGAATTTATATACAAGGATCCCAGTAATTGCTGCTGGGAACAGGTAAAGTCTGATTTTTTTTGTCTACAGCCACTTCCTCTCCTAACTTGTTCCGTGCACTGAAAATCATCCCCTGCCTGACCACAAGTCAGTTGGCTTGAAAGTGTTTTCTTAATGAAACAACTGCATGTAGTTTTGCATTCACTCTGAATCATTTGTGTAGTATGTTGCTTCTGTGACTTTTTCTGCTCCTAACACTGTAGTCTACTTCTCTAAGGAAGAGATCTGAAGTCTTTGCTTTGCCTTCAGCCCCAGAAAGGACAAAAGCCAGTTTTCCTTGCAGGGTGTCAGAGTGAGATGGAAAGTGGGTGTAGGAACAGCCATAGTGAGGTCGAAATGGAGTGTAGGAGGCGTGTGCGACTGCTGTTTTCCTAAAACCTCCCAGAAGTGATAAACGGCGCTCTTCAATATTTCTTTTCAAGTGTTGTGTAGTTAGGTTTAACACCCATGTTGCTCCAAGAACCCCTGCTGGACCCCTTTATTTATAAGTTATTTATATAATTTTTTTTTTTTGCAGTGGGCTTTGCTCCCCTCTCTTTGCTGTCTGAATTCCCCTGTCTGCGGGATCACTTTCTACTTGCTGCAGTAAATAAAGGAGCAAATAACTGCAGAGCTGCTGCCACTGCCATGCACACAGCTGACACAGTGACAAATACCAGGAGGACCACATCTCCTGTTACGCCAAGCCATACAAGGGATGTACTCAAACAAATACTTTGATTGTCAGATTCTCATGTGTCACATATTTCTTCAGAGTTTGGGGTTGTTACAACAGATGTTTGTAAACATCGTGAATCTAGCATTAGGACTGGAGAAAGAAAATATTTTTTTTTTACTTCTAGCTTTCTGAACTATGCTTTAAAATGTTGCAAATACACTGGCATTTATATTGTTGATCAAAATAGCAACCAGTATTGGTTTTCAGCTGCGCGGGCCAGTGGTAGGCTTGGGCTCTGTCTCAGAGTCCTCTCATGTCTGGTGACTCATCAGCAAGTCTGAGAATGTGCATCAGGCTGTGGCTCCAGCAGGAAAACACAGCTAGCAGCTAGAAAAGCACTTGTGAGCTGGAGGGTATTTGATCATATCCAGTCTGATGCTAAAAAAAAATTAAAAAGCATATTGCTAAAATTGGTGAGCAGCATTCCATTGGGGTATGCCAGGCAACGAAAGACAAGCCTCCTCTGAATCACAGAGGATCATTTGGTAAAGCGTAAGCATGTAAACAAGGCTCAAATTATATAATTTAAAAATTGCATTGTCAGTAGCTTTGTAGGGGTATATATATTAACTCACAGGCCTGTGCTAGGTGTTCTGCAGGCTGCAGGCTTCTCCCTTGCTTTCCCAGGCAACGAAAACTATGCAAAAGTGGAAAACAAAATTTGTCTCATGAGATTGCCTGGAAAATGCTTTTCTCCTGCTCAGTAAATGCGAGTGTGCAGGCAGGAGCCAAAAATGCCACCTTTTTATTGTTCCACATACATTTTGACTCATGTAAAATTTTGTTGATGTTTAACTCATACCAAAGAGCTAAAATCACCTTAAAAGACAGTCTTCTCTCTGGGTTTGTCCTTGAAAGAAAACTCACCAATCCTACCCCTTTTGTGTTACAATGTTTAGTAGGATTTTCCTCAGAGGTATCTTAAGGATAAGGTTAAAATTCCTGTCCAATGTGACCAGATAAAAATCTGAGGCCATAAGCAGGAAGGCCAGCTTCCTTCATAACATTATTTTGTCCCAATGTAGTAAGAAGACCTCAGCTTAATATTGTAAATTGAAAAATTTCCTTTGTTAGTATTTTCCTGAACCAACTGCTGATACAGAAAAACTACTTCTACATCCCCAGCTACAAGGTAATGTATTTCAGTGTGGGAAATCTGAAAATAAGCATTAAAATATACTATTTCATAGGCACCTAAATAAATAGTTTTTAGGGAAAAAGAAGAAATGTAGGGGCTGACATTTTCAAAATATATCATCATAACAGAGATAGTAGTTTCTGCCAAATACATTGCATCAGAGCTTATAAAATTTCCTCAAGTGTTCTACATAAGTTCACAGAGAACTAGACCAACGACAAAAACAGGGACAGAATCTGAGAGCCTTAGCTCACAGGACTGACTTTAGAACATCTTTTGTTTACAAAGGAAGTGTTGTTAACAGTTGTCTGCAGCAAATAACTAGAAATTTAAAGAAAATTATGATTGGTTAGTGAACATGGTTCCATTTGGTTTGCCATGACATCTTTTGGGATTGAGTAAACCTGAAGGAGTTTTGAGCTCTTTGGCAAATACTCCTTGAATATATAGTTTTCTCTTTGGCAAATTTAGAGATGTTACGGATTCTAATTCCAAAGCTTGTGGAAAATAAGGCACACAGATTTCATCAGAATAATCACCAGAAGGAAAAAAGGTCTGTACTTAAAAGCAAGGCATTTTATGCTTGCCAGTATTCTGATTATCTCCAGTATGTCGCACTTTAACAGAATCCACTGAGAAAGGACGCACTGACCTACAAAGAAGTAGAATTATTACCTGCATAGCATCCAACCACCCCTTCTTCACCAATGTGTAAGGCAGATACTTGTCACAGAGCATATCAGTCAAAATTTCCCCAATTTCTTCCTGTGTTAATTCTCTTGTCAGGGCCCTAAAAATCAACTAGTTATTCCCATGCTTGTCCATAAAGTAAAACATCTTGGCAAAAATGGAAGAATGAATTGAAGACCACATGTATATGGTTTGGTGGACATTTAAAAATTTACGATTGGTTCTGAGGAACTACTTTCAAAACTAGTAATTTAATTTTTATAACAAAGTTTGGTGTATATGCACACACACCCACACCCACACCCACCCACACCCACACCCACACCCACACCCAAACACACACACACACACACACACATACAAATTTATATGGGAAGTTACTTCAAATATTTGCATTCCCATTTCTGGTGTTAGGATTTCCCAGCAGGTTGGAGATCTATTTTATGTATATTGTTTGTTAAAAAGCTCAAATTCAACCAAATTACTTACGACCATCAGAAGATTTTTAAAAATGCAGAGTTGATCTTTTATGTTTAGTGAATCTTAGATTTTTCTGAATTGCCTAGTCATCTTGCAAAACTTCATCTGATGGTGCACTTAGCTGTAAATTTAAAAACTGGTCTCTAAGCATATCCCAAAATTACATTAACACTTTATCAGTTGAAAAAATTTGTTAATTCTATCCTTTCATCCCACTGCTATTTTTCTTCATTGATCTTTGAGTTGTAAATCTCAATTTTTTTCTGATTTTCTTAATTTTTAACTTCTTTTGAATGACAATAAATTTCTCTACTGAAGAGTAAACTTTCTTTTTTTACTATATTATGAGAGGATTGAATTTAAGCTGATTATGAACATATTTCATAAACCCATGATAATTTGATATTTTTTTTCCTTTTAAAGTTGACAGTAGTTTAGTTTTGATGGTTCCAGGTGGTAATCCAACGTGACTAAGATTTCCTATAGCAATAACATTTGTCAGATACACTTCCTGATGAGAGGGAACTATTTCTTTTTTTAGCCACATTTTTTGATAGAACCATTAATATAGAAAGCCTTTCTGCTTAAATTCATAACAGGTATTACAGAATATAATGAACCCCATTTTCTATGTTTACTAAATTTTGTTGTAGTGAAGTGGAACAGAAAGAGAGGAATGAAAAAATACCAAGAACATAAATATTCTGCATGTAACACTTACTTGAGGCTTGAAGTGAACATGATATTCTGCTGTATACCCGACTCTTCATTAATTTAGAATGGACCCTTTGATCTCTTTTAGAAAACATTAACTTGTGTCTGAAACTTGCTTCACAGATGTCACTGCAAGATCACTTGCAGTCACAGATGTCAAATCAGTCCTTCCTGGAATTTCACTAGCATTACTCAAGTTCCCCTAGACCTGAATAAAGCTCTCTACCCCAGCCCAGCCTATGCATGATCCCTCCATGTGCTGGAATCAGGGCAGCCTTAGCTGTTCTCATAGCACACCAGAAATATATATCAACAGCCTTATTGCTGCTGGATTAAAAAAAAAAAACAAACCAAAGAAAAAATTCTAGTGCACAATACAGAGAGAAGGGAAATCAGTGAGCTAAAGTGAGAATGAGATAAATGTTAACTCTTATGGAAGATATCATTGGATTATTTAATTTATGGGGTTTTTTCCTGTGTGTCCTACAAAGTGACAAATCCTACTTCCTCTTGTAAGCAGAAGGGAGCTTGAGGATTGCAGTGATTCCAAACCAAAGCTGAGCTGACAGAGCCTTTGTCATGGATAGTACTAATTTCATACTGAGGTACCTAAAGAGAAGTGTGGCCAGCAGGTTGATTGCAGAGTACTCTGTCTGGTTTTGTGTCCCAAGTTCAAGAAGACTGTGGAGAAACCATAGTGCTCCAGTGCAAGCACTCCAAAGGCGTCATTGTGCATGAGGAAAAGCTAGGGAGTCTGAGTTTGGCTGGTCTGGGAAAGAAGAGGCAAATGGACAGTATAACAACTGCACATGAATATGTGAAGAGCCGTAACAAGGACCCCATGACCAAATTCTTCTAGGTACTGCAAGGCAATATAAGAGAGTGCAATGGCCACAGGTGGTGAGTCAGAGGCTTCATATTGGACATCAGGAAAACTTCTTCACCAGGAGGTAAGTGCAGGTTAGCAGTGACCCAGACAGGCTGAGGAATCCTTATCTTCAGAGGTTTTCAAAACTCAGCTAGGCAAATCCATCACTGTCCTGATCTTGTTAGCAATATTCCCCTTTCAGATGGGAGGCTTGGTGACCTTGAGAAGGTTCATGCAACTAACATTTCTAAGACTCTCTTTGTCTAAGAAAGAAATAAAAAACCCCAACAATCGTATCATAGCCCAGACTAATTTAATGTACCATCGCAGAACATAGAAGAGTCCCTTGGATTTATTCCTGAGTGCTAGTTAAGATGTAAACAAACCAGTATGATCTGAAGCTGTAGTTTGTGATCTCTATTCATCAGAAGAAATGATGTTTTGGATTTACCACACTTTCCACTGAAAATGTTTTGTTATTAATTGTTTTGCTAGTTTTCAGATGCCTTGTAAAAATATTGGGAAGAAGAAATTACTTATTTTCTATGTGATCCTAAGCATGGAGTACAGTACAATACGCCATGTTTTGCTTCAGATAGTCACTCAGTGAGAGCCATGCAAGTGCAGTAAGCAAAAAAGTACAGTAGGACATGCTATCTCCCAGCATGTCCTTCCTGAGCAGGATGGTTATTCAGGTCTATTTCTTGAGACAACTTCTTTTCACATCTAATTCCTTCTTTCACAACTATTTCATACCCATTCAGAAATGGATTTCATAAAGAGCCTTTGACTTTAGAAAGAAGTTAGGAAATTTTTTGATTTGGTACAGAAATAAATAGTGAAAGTCACAGACTAGGGTCACAAACATCCTATTTCATCTTTCATACAGCTGTTCTGCCTCCATTAAGAGCAGAGACCTATTGGGAGAAAACCCCCAGAGATGATAATTAAGGGTAAAATAGACATTTTTGTATTTGTCACAATAAGACATGCAATAGTACCCAGAACTGCACTACATGAAAATACTTTGGGAATCAAAGAGAGCTGTGTGGTTTAACAGAGTCTGGTTTTCAGTTGGGGGGGTGGTTCATCAGGGGGAAGCTGGTAGAGCCAATCAGCTGCCTAGGTTTGAAGATTGACACCCATTTAAATTAGTGTGGTGCGTTCAGTGCCAGCCAGTCACCAATGCACTCACTGGAATGTACTCAGTCACCTTCTGCTGTGAGATGGGATTAGGAGAGGGCAAAGCTTTAAAAGAGTATAAAGAAAAAATTATTAACAGTAACTAAAAGATAGAGTAATACGAATCAGAACAAAACCTTCAGGACACTTCTCCTCCCCCTACAACCTTTTCTTCCTACTATATAAAAATAAATATAAAGAGACAAAACCTAAAATTTCCAGCCAGTTTACCACGTCTAGAATAGTCCTTCTTCAGTTCACTTAGGGAGAGAAGTCCCTCTTGTTAATGTTATGGAGACTAAACAAGAAAACAGTTCTCTTGTGGCTCTCAATATGCATGGGGAAATCTGCAGTCATGAAATCCCTCCCATTTCCACAAGCTTTGCCCACAGCTGTGCTTATGGCCCATGTTAAATTATGGGGTACTGTTTTAAAGATGAGCTGTTCAGAAGCAAAAGTTTTCTTTATCTATTTCTAAAATCATCTTAAGCTCTGGGAACAGAGGTCTTTTTCTTCTCTCCCTGGGGGCACAGTGTCTTCATCACTCTTCTCTCTTTCTCTGTTCAGCTTCTCATAGGATCACAACTACTTCAACAGTTGTTTACTTAAGCATGGAGGCCTTTGTCAAACAAGTCACCTCCCCATACTTGCCAATCTGTTATAGGGGAAAAAAGTCTGAATGTACCAATTACATTTGTTTCCATAGCTTTACAAGAGGATTTCAGCCCTAAAATCAAGGCATCTCCTCATTCCTCCTATCTGGGACTTGACTCTTTCTTAACTGACCTCGATGTCTTCATGTTGCTCCTCTACATGTCTGCAGTCTGTCTTTTCTCTCACTGGAGGCAGGATTGAAGCACTGAAAGAGTTAATATCTGCAGTTGCTCACCTGGCCGTGGCCGGGCTCGGTACCTTGCGGCCGGAGCTGTGGCTGGGCTGGGAGGGCGGCTGGGATCGGAGCAGCCCGGCCAGAGCTCAGCGGCAGCACACCGGGGGCCGATGGCTTCTCCTCCCCCTGCCCGGTGGTTGTGGGCAAATCTCAGCATGGCAGAATTTTGGCCGAGCTGGCCCTGGCCCGGAGCTTCTCCTGGCACCTCTTGCCTGCAGAGAAGCTTGGAAAATGGCCTTCTCCTTTTCTTTTTCAAAACCTTTTTTTTGTTATTATGGAGAATGGCATGTCAATTTTGCTGCCCTTAACTGCATTTATAGCATTTGACGGAAGTGCTGGAAGGCTAGTTCTTTGTTCTTTTTAAATGTTGACTCCAATTTTTTACGTGCTTTTTTGCCAGTTTACAAACATGGGAAAGTAGCGAACAATCAAATGAAAAACCTTGAAAACCTTTAAAGGAGTCAAAATATTATTAAACTGAAATACATATGAATTATAATGAAACTATCGTATTTGTGCAAGAGAAACAAGTCATATAAATACATTAATCTCAGTTCTTTTATTAAGAACCTAAGTGTTTTGGTGTTTGAATCTAGTCTTTTGTTAGTGCTGTTGTAAAACTGCTTCAAGATACATCCACGCAGGTAAGGATAATCTGCAAAGTGCTTTTCCATCTTTACCTTTGTGTTTTAGATCCCTTGAAGTTATACCTACTGTTTTTTTGTGTTAACCTCCATGTTGTATAATATACATGTACCTGATCATCAGTGTTTGTCCAAAACAGAAATGACTGTTAATGAAAATTTCTTCTTGTCTTTCAAGATCTGATGGTTTTTTCCTGACATTTTAATGATTCTGACATCATTAAAACCACTGACTTACTAGTTATTGTGTCTTAATGCTTTTTGTTGCACTGGAATTTTTCTTAATCTTTTTTCCTGTTTTACTAAGAAATTTTAGTGGCAGTGTCCTTTCCCAGTGAAAATACATGCTTCTGTATCATCTTCCAGGTGACATTTCAAAATTCCTGCCCACACTTAAAGCTCTATCTGTGCCTTTTTAAAAGAGATTTCTTTACACTGAAAAGTCCAAGACAAAATCATCATTAAGGCTGTCCTGGAGCAATCAGAGTAACCACAGCTCCAACACAGGCAGAAAGAGACAGTGAAGATAGTCAAGGTGGATTGTACTTGGAAGAGCTGCATTCATTTCACACCTCCATCATAGCCAGCTTCCATAACCTTGGGCAAGAAACAACTTGTAAAATTAAGTTGGTCTAGATGAAAGTAGAAAACTACCACAGTCAATCAGATGCTTTTGGTAGGACAGGNCCGGAGGGACTGATAACAGAGCAAACACCCACAGGAGAGGCTTTCTGAATTTGTCATCTCTTCAGAGAGGAGTTTTGTCATCGGGTATTGTTCATTTTGTTTTTGTGCTGGGGAGTGCTTTGAGTGTTAAATAAACAGGTTTTATCCACTTCTCTCTGAGGAAATCTTTTCCCGAACCAGCTGGGGCGAGGGGACATGTGGATTTGCTTTCTGAGGGGGGCCCTTTTGGAGGTTTTCTCCCAAATTTGCCCTAAACCAGGACAGGTACCTAGGAACAAGTTCTACCAAAATGAGCATGTCAAGTAGAGAAACTTCGGAAGGATGGACTAGTTCTTTTTGGAATATGAGTAGGGGGTGGTCTTTCATTAACATTTTGGTTTTGATCCTTCTCTTAAAAAAAATGTGGTAGATGCAGACCTTCCTTGAAAAATATGTTGAGAGAAGTAACAATTCTATAATTTTTTAAAATTTTCCATTATTTTTATCCCTAGTTCATGTAGGTGAATATTCTTACCACTAACATATTGAGAAAATGAGATTGTTTGTCTACCTTTTAATTGGATGGGGCCATGAAAGAGACAAATACCAAACAGATTTCTTGTTGAGGCATGAGTTGGATCTTCAGTTGCTGAATAATATTATGAATTGGGCAGTTGTGAATATACCCAGATTTTACTAGCAGAAAGATTACATTCCATGTGAGTTGCCTGAAGATGAGTGGGAGGTTTGTGAATCTAAGTTGTGATGTTAAGAACGGGTTGACAAGATCATTTTTACTGCCTTTTGTACATTTGCTTCTTTTAGGTACTCAGTGCTTCAGGAGTCATAAAATCACAGAATCATTTAGGTTGGAAAAGACCGCTAAGATAATTGAGTCCAAGCTTTGTCCAGAATTCCTTGTCTACAAAACCAGCACACAGGAAATTTCCACACTATAGTGAATCATAAGGAAAATGGTCTTTGGGTGCTATAGTCTTGAGTTGCAGAAGGTCCTGTAACAAGGAGTTCTGGTAACACAATGCAGAGGTGTATCACATCAGATGATTTTAGAGTTAGCAACTGTAGTGAATTCATAACTACTGCTGTTAGAAAAATACAACCTACTTTTCCTCACTACTTCCCTCTGTGCTGCTGGCTGTATCAATCTTCAAAATAATTTCTTCTTAAATCTAGCCCTCTATATATAATATCCCCCATTTCTTCAATCCCTGGTCTGCTTATTGCAGATACAATAATTATCTGCAATTACAGCTTAACTCAAGCAATCAGTAGTAAACACCCATGATACTCTGGACAAGAATGCATCAGTAAAATAACAGCTATATAATTTTTTAAAAATTAAGTACAAAAATATCAGCTTGCCTACATATTTTTCTTTTATTTTCTTTGATTTTCTTTTCTTTGGCTATAGCTTTGCAAGCTGAAACAGAGCAACAGGTGCAATAAATTCTGGGTCTCATTTTTTGAAAGGATGGACACACCATTTTTCTTCCTAAATTGAAGACCACTTAAAACTCCAGAGGGAAATGTGACAATATGAGCCAGTGCCACATCAGGCCTACTGATCTTTGCTCAAACACCTTTTCTTGGAACACCCTTGGTGACCCATAGTCAACTTAACGTCAGGCTGAGGGAGGTGGGAGAAAATCAGCACTTGTGCCAACTGCCTTTTTTTTACTATGACTTGCTGGTCACAGGAACAAGGATCATCTGGAGGGGGGCTAAGCAGCTACATAGAAGCAGAAGAAAAAAACACAACTCTAAAAATAGGAGAGGCAATCAATAACTTAACATAACCCCAATACATCTCAATGTAAAATAAGTAAATGAAAGCTCTTTTGATTTTACCACTTGCTGCTACTAGTGGGTGTCATCTCCCACCATACCTCTATCTTCACAAATGAGTTTAGCACCTAGAAATGATGCAGTTATGTGGGAGTGACAAATATCAAGCAGTCAATATGCCTGAATAGCCTGGGTTCAGACAAGTCGGCTTATCTGGGGACATTATTATGTGAAGGAAAGTGTACACAGAGAGATTTATTACAGCTGTGTGCATATATGTCCCTGCAGAGTGTGAAGAAATTGAGAGTTCTAAGCAGGATCCGACTTACCTGATTGACACTTCTGTCACCCTTTGGATTCTTGGTATGTGATCCTGCCAGCACGGTGTATCTCTTGGCAGCATTTTTCAGTGCAACCAAGAGCTCCAGTATCCAGCTACCTCTGGACTCTCTTTCAATGTAAGGAAACCTAAAATTTCTCCCTGATTATGTAAAGACATTGCACAACTAATGGCATTTGCAACATCATTCAATTAACTATTTTAGGGAGGAAGGAAACTGACAACTTGTTCAAATAAATCCGTTTTCAGGCAAGCAATGTTTCCTGTTTAAAATGCTATTGGAAAAACATTAAAAATGTCACCTTAAAAGATTCAGAGGCTATTTTTTAAAACAAGTATTACTTTCTTAGTAATTAGAGCTTTTTTTTAAGAAATACAAGTTATTATGGAAAAATAATATACAAAATAAGTTCAAGATAAATTACTTCATTATTCACTTTTCCCCTCCTTCCCCTGATTCTATACTTGCCAGAGTTTTCTACTCTTTAATATAATTAATTATGATGCAAGGAGTTTTCAAAATGTCAGTGATATTTGTAGAATTGGGACTTTTACATTTAGCTGAGAAAACTATGTTTGTGCTTTGAAAGTAGGTGACAGGCGAAAATGAGGCATCTTGCTTTTGACACAATGACTGTAAAAATCTATTGAAACAGTGTGGCTAAAGAAAAGGGTTGTATTAGAGAACTGACACAAAATTTTACCACAAGAAGATGTATGTCCAATCCCTTATATTAAAGGAGAAAAGTATTAAAGTTTTTGGAGAGGTGTTCCACAATCTTCTTTAACTAAATCACACTGCAAAATGTTATTAAATCTGCAGAAAAGACAAATGCCCAGTGTATTAGCAATGAAGCCTTCTTAATTACTATGCTGCAAATGCTCTGCTTCAGTAGGAACAACACAAATTGGTTTCTCCTGATTACAATTATGTGATGAATACATCTGAGGAAAAAGTCAATCAGTGTAGATGCTTCTCAGCCTGCTAAAAACTCACAGTTTCACCAGGGGAGAAACTGTAGTGCAACTAAAAATGAGACCCTGTGTCTCAGAAGCTCAGATGCTGTATTGCACTGGTCATGAGAATCATGGGTATCTGAGTATCACCACGCTGTGGTCTTTTATTCAAGGTGGATTTATAGACACTTTTTACATTATTATAAAGATAATTTGAAGAAAATGGTCTTGAATTTTGTACCTATGCTTGTTTGCCATGTTGGTTGTAATAGATTTTGAATAAATATCCAGAATACAAAAGCTGAGTTACATGATAATTTAATTTTAGAAATATGATATTTTCCAGTGACTTACTGAGCTATTTTTTGTCCCACAAATATAGTAATTTCAAAGCTTTTAATGAGGATGGCAAAAATACAGAAAAGGGTCAGTATGCAAAATCAGTAAGAGTGTGAAAAATATGACAATTATTTTTCCCCTGGCGTATTAGTTTAGCTTCATTATTTGAATAATATAAAGCTTGTTTTATTCAGGCATAAGCAATATGATGCCAAGGCTGTCTGAATGACAGTGTAATGTTACTGATTGTAAGAAAGGGCAAATTAGCTAACATTTTCCAATATGAGGTTTTCAGTATATGTTTCCTATGTTTGACCAGTGAATGCAATTCTCCTGCAGGAATTTTTAAAGGAGTTCAGATTATCCTTACTCAAAAACCTGAGAGACATGAACTGAGGAATGTAGGCATTTGAGTCTCACTGAAGTCATAGGATTAAACATATATGTATGTTTAATTAGTGGCACTATATAGTCTAGGCAGACAAGGCAAATATACTGACATGATGCAACTAATAAAAACAATATTATTTTGGCAGAATATGTTGTTTAACTTGTTGATACAGGACTAATAGGAGTATTTAAGTTAGAAATGGTAGTAGGAATTAGAACGAAAGGTGCTTGGAATAAAAATACTAGTAGGCCAAAGCAAGCAGAGAAAAAGAGTAGAAGTTAGTTACAGGATGAGTTTGAAGTGAAGATAGCCTTGGGATAAAAATACTGGAATGTTAATTCAGTGCATTATTTGAATAGTATAATTATGCAAGTTACAAAGGTATGACATTGTTTTGTTTCAAAGTTCACATTATGTAATATTATATAGCATCATGCAGTGGTATATGGAAGTACTGGTGTGGTATTGAAGTACAAGCAATTTTTTATTTCACAGAATGAAAGAGAAAAACCAGAATTTAGGAACACCTGCATATTTTCAAAATTACATCTATCAGGTTTTTGCTTTGAACTTCCAGAAAAAGTAACTAAATGACACTTTAAGTGACTTTAAATTTAAAAACATGATGCAGGCTGTTGATCAAATGATGTGTTTTCTGCAACCAAAACAAAATATTTTCTTCTATCTTTTTATTTAATTTGATGCAGAAAACTGAACTGAAATGAAATAATGCCAAAATTAAAACATTCCCAGAAATTTCCCTTTCCTAAACCTCAAAAGCCAAATATTTGTGCAGTCCTCCTCTGATTCTCCAACACTCTATTCCTGACTGCTTCTGCAGCTGATACTACCAAATGAAGTCGCATTACATTGTGCTGATGGGTGTTTCATTCACAAACAGAAAGAAGATCTAGCCTTGTAAGGGCAAAATACACAAGTTTTGTTCACTGGGTAAAATGAACCAATGGACAAGGGATTTGACTTTTTTTCCCCCTGTGAAGCAGCAGGAAGGGGCTGCTGACAAGATATTTTGGAAAAACTTGCTATTAGGAAGGAAGTATGAGTGAGTGTAGATGAGAAGTAACTCACATTCATATGACACACATATTGCTTGTAAGTTGAAGGCCTGTTCTAAAACAAAGGGTGGGACTGTCAGTTTAGTGATATAAAACAGAGGGAGCTGTTTATTCACTTCACTTTCCTGTAGTCAAAGATTTCAGGCGTTTGCCATCTGGGCAGACAGAGCACAATTTTATGGAGAAACCATGGTCTTTGCTAAATGCCCAGTAGTTCACTTGAGAGTCATCACTCTTCTAACAAGCCAGGTGTCTCTCTATGAATCTTTTATAAGATTTAGGAAGTTTTATAATATAGAATATTAAGAAAATCAGGGACACTCTCAGATAAGGGAGACTTTGATTGAAGAGGTGATTAGGAACATCTAGCCAGATCTCACTGTTGATAATACTTTAGATCTTTAATCAAAGTAGATCAAGAAACTGTCAAGAAGTGTAGGAGCTCATAAGGAAATCCAACAGAACCTCAGCTAACTACCATAGGCATTTAATGTTTTAACC
Organism: Dicaeum eximium; assembly: GCA_013396995.1. Classification (NCBI taxonomy): domain Eukaryota; kingdom Metazoa; phylum Chordata; class Aves; order Passeriformes; family Dicaeidae; genus Dicaeum; species Dicaeum eximium. Next base: position 21,413 of record VWZP01004042.1, on the reverse strand, counting down.
AAACTTTGAAGTCAAGAAATTTCAGTTCAATGTGAGAATTTTATGATGTCTTAGTATATTTGCAGGGCAATATCTAGAGTGTCTTTTCAAAATCCAAACCTCAGTAAAAATCCATAGATATTATTAAAAGAGGAAATAATATTTTATATTCTAGATGTTAAGAATAAACAATTATCTTGGTTTTTATGCGACTGGATGAGATCTATGATTGTGGCAATTTGCTCAATTTAAGTTATGAGGAGAAAAATGAGAATCAGCTCAAACTTAAGATGCACTTTCATGAAATAAATCAAGAGAGTAAGAGGTAACTAGTCAAGTTGCCATATCAGGTACATTAGAAATAATCAAAATCACCATTGCTTTGCTCAAAGAAGGTATGGTTAGCATACCTTGCTTACATTGTAGGAAACTTGAGGCTTAAGAAAGTCAGTTAGAGACACACTAGATAGATGAGAAATAGATAAATAGGTGACAGATAGGTAGTAGATACAGATAAACTTATATTTCAGTAAATAGTTATAATGCTGAGTTATTCAACATTTTTCGTGGTTTTGTTTTTGGTTTTTTGGTTGGTTTTTATTTGTTTGTCTGTTTGGGTTGTTTTGTTTTGTTTTTTAATGAAAAATACGCTTTAAAATTACTATGGCTCCCTCCTGGCTTTAATCAACCAGCACATTATACAATTAAAAAGAACTCCTCCCTTCCTTCTCTTACACACACCCACACATTTTCTATTAGAGGAATTTTCAAATGGAGAGTTCCTGCAGTCAAGTCTGCAAATATCCAGGAAGTCAATCCAAATGCCTGCACATGTGTAGCAAAATTTAAAACTTTCATAAATTTTTTTATAAAATGGAGTTAGACAAAAACAGATATATAAATATATAGAAAAGTGAGAGAAATTGAGAAATATTGCTTCCTTTTCACAGAGGAAGCAATTTTGCCAGATTTGAAAGTGATGCATTTAGGTTTAGGGATAGCATAAATTAAACTTTTGAAAGTAGAAAATATTCAAAGAGTGTCCATTATTTTTCACTGAGAACCTTTTAAACAAAGGGAGAGTTCGACTGCTGTTGCAAAATATACGTTATGTAAACTAATGAATTATTCCTACAGGGAAAGATAGTCTTCCCTTAATCCTAACTAAATCTAGACTTTAAAAAGAAAATAGAAGGATAAAAAGAACAGCCAGGAGAGGCGATCTTCTCCTTTTTTCTTCTCTTCATTCTTATTTGTCTTTTCTGTGGTAATGAAGTAAAAAATGCAAATTATCTCTCCACAGACATTTCATATTGTTTTCAAACCTGTCATAAAAATAATATATAAATACAGTACACTCTCATGTATATAGATCTCTCTATCCATTCCTCAAAAAAATATTTGTATCTTTTAGAAACAGACAGAATTCTCCTGGGTCTTTGGCAGCAGGCACCCTTAATATCCATCACAATGACATGAGGAGTATCCAGATACAGTTTGGGTGGATCTTTCAAGTATTTATTATTTTAAATTTTGAAACTCACAAACTCAGTCATGTGATTAAACGTGAGCAGCTTATATGGTTTAAACACTCATTGACAGCTAAATTAGATTCCATCCTAACTGGTTTACAGCTCACTAGAAAGGCTGAATTTCATCAGATCCCATAGGTCTTGAGGTCCAGACTACTCAGGTAATGAAACATTCCTCTCACTCACTGATGAACACTAGGTTCAGAGGTTAGAATGTTTGCTGCAACTGTTTTCTCCAATGTGAGCTCTGAAACTCCATTCTTTGAAAGTGATTTCTTTATATCTGGAACATGTTTTGTCACTTTCATTTACTTGTTATCTTTTCATATCTTTAAAAGCTTTTCCAGAAACATCTCCACTTACAGGTAACTATTTTTTCTCCTTTGAAAGAATCATACACACATGGAACAATTTCAAATGTTCTGTTAAACACAGGAAAAAATCAGTCTGTAACCCTCCCAAATGACAGTCTCTTATAGTGGCTTCAGCAAGAACACAACACAAAGGAACTGCCATTGAAATATCTGTAAATATCAAAACATAAAGTCCATGAGGATACCATTTTATCTTCCTCCATGTATTTAAGTGCTGCTGCCACTTTCTTTCAACATATAGTAGTAGGAGAAAGTAGAGTGGGAAGACCCCCTTGACCTTGAAGGCCAGAATCAGGTCATGAAGGATCTCATCTGCTGTTTCCTTAAGGACAAGCATGATCATCATGTCACACTCTTTTCAAGGTGAGTTTTTCACTTTTTGGAAAGACATGTTGCACTACTTGTCATTTTGATGTGCCGTTGAGCCACCACTGCCTGATGTAGTTTTTCATCTACTAAACAGGATTGTAACATTGGAGATCTCAATCCTGAGCTGCATGCTTTTTTTTCTCTAGTTGCATATTATAGGGGTTATCAGGCTTCTTTTTACCTCATTTTCAAGACCAAACACAAATATTTGCCAATGTCTCATCTGCAGAATTTCTGTTCACTAAAAATCCAGGCAGAAGACACAATAGCAATGGCATACCCTTACACAGAAGTGAAAGCAGGTTGATGTAGTAGGAGTAAATAAGAGAGGATGAATAAATAGAATCCTGGGGTTTGTGCTTTAGAAACTACAGGGACCCACATTTCTTTTTACAACTAACTTTATTCTGTGCATCTACAGATCTTTGTTTTCACAAAAACTGCTTTGATTTCCTTTTCTGGCCATATGTTCATTATTCACTTAAAAAAATAATAACTCTGCTAGCTTAAGGTTATGAGTGCTTATATTTTCTATAATACACTATAAAACAAAAATGACACAATAAGAATATTTTGTTGGGATTCTATGTTGCCTTTTACCTATGGGCCTCAAACAATTTTCTAGTCATTTACTACTCAGAGATGTAGGATGACTAGTATTTTGTTCCTTCTTAAATATGGAAAGCATGGAATTGCAAAGGCAAAACTTATTCATGTTTCCATTAAGTTTCTGCAGTCCTGTGTGTCCCAACTAAACTACTATCTCCTTTTCAAGGAATTATATCCTCCTTTATTTCCTGATAAGTTTAGTGAAAAGCATATTTCAGTTGAGTGAATTATCTGCTGATAATTGTGCTCTTTGGAAAAAATACAGCTCTGAAGTGGTTATGGTGATGGATTCAAAAGATAACAGCCCCATCATATGCCACACATAAAGATTTTGATTGAGTAGGTTCAGATCAGCCATTGCAAAACAGTGCATGAGAACTGCTGTATATTTCCAGACACAAACCAACAATGAGCAGAATGTCCAGAGACAAAGTCTCAACCCATGACCTTCATCCTAAGATGATTGACTTAAACTCTACCTGACATTGTTAAAAGCCTGATGTTTCATTGCACAGACTGAATCCAGCTACAAGGATGGATATTTTGTGGCTTGGATGGAGTTGCATGTGTGGTGTATATAAGGACTGTATAGGAGGTTTGAGCTTCCTTTTCCTCATTTATATTGAAATCCATATTTTAAATACACTCTTCAGCTATCGTATTGGAGATAAGAAAAAAAAATACTACCAACTATATGTCTTTGCAAAAGCTTATACACTACGTCAGCTGCATAGAAAATATACACAGAAAGGTATTTACAAAATCCTACCCTGATTCTGAACACACTGCATAGGTACATATGAAAATAAGGCTCTTGAATGTTGCAGTAAGACTCTTGTTTTGCAGTTACGTATTTTAGGGAAAGGGAAAAGGGAAAGGACTGATGCCAGTGGAGAGAGGCCCTATAAATTATATAATACACATTTTTCCCTTCTGTATTCCCTTGATGGCTATTGAGATACGGTGTAGGATTCATTCTCAAATAGCAGAAAGTAACTTTTTCCTCCATTGCTTAAGGTATCAATAACAAGCTTATGAAGTAAAGACCAATGAGTATCTGCTTTCTCTCTCCACCTCACTCCAATCAATACTGACATGATGGAGAGAGCATAAAATAACTATGTTGTATTCTGATAGTCAGAGCAGAGGCTGTCTTTCCTGCTGTAAGGTTTCTGTAAATAGCTTAAGTGAAATAATGACTAAATGAAGAAACCTAAGGAAATCTGGATCTTGCCTGGAGTGATACCTGACAACCAGAAGAATTATGTCCTAGTCTTGTCACACCAAAATGCACTGCCTGAAATGGAGCCAGTAGGAGGTCTGGCTGCCTTCAAACATAGAATTTTTTTTTAAAAAGAGCTTTGAAAATCAAAATCTTGTTTAAATACCTAAATGTATGCAATTCAGGCTTCCTGTACTTTGCCTGTTGCTCCCAATTTAGGTCAGGATATTGCACTTGAGTATCAAATCTCAAATTTATCATAGCCATGACATAGCCACACACATCAGGCTGAACATCTGGTATTTGAAAGAGGCCTTCAGCATATCTATTCAGTACCTTTTGCTTAGGGTAGATTTTCTTCTTTTTTCCACTGCAATAATTTTCACAGTGACATTTTTAAACACTGGACAAAGAATGATAGCTTACTCTCACTTATTAGCAACAAATATGATACTATTCTTCTGGGAGAGCTGCATTTAAGGTTTGAAAATTAGAAACTTCTTGGCAGAGGAAAAAAAAAAGATGTTTTTGTTTCCTTCCTCCAAGGACAGAAAGGGAAAGCCATGATCTTTGCCTGAAGGTGATTTGGTTGAACTATGATAGCAGAGCATCAAGAATGTCTTGAGTACCAACTGTTGGACTAAAGAGATGTCTGGTACACATTTAGTTTAACTAACTAGTCTGGATGCCATAATAATTTGCCTGTGGGAGAAAAGACAGCAGAATATTCTGACAGAAGGTTACTCTATTAAGTTCACCAAAGCAGTGAACAAGAGGGGTTTATTACCGTGGTTGAAATAATGAAAATCATGTAAAATGCGCTAAACCACACCTATCACAACTTGAGGTCATTAAATCTTGTCCTGTCCCCTGTTACTTGGCAGAACAGACCAACCCTCCCCTGCCTACACCATCCTTTTAAGCAGTTGGAGAGAGTGAGGTTGTCACCACTGAACCTTTTTTTGTCCGGGCTAAATCACTCTAATTCCTTCAGTTGCTCCTCACCAGACTTGTGTTCCAGACCCTTCCCCAGTTCCATTTTCCTTCTCTGGACTCTCTACAGGACCTCAATGTCCTTCTTGCAGTGAGAAGCCCAAAACGGAACCTAGAACTTGAGATGTGACCTCAGCAGTGCCCAGTAAAGGGGGACTGCCCTGGTCCTGCTGGCCACACTATTGCTGACCCAAGTCAGGATGCCATTTGGCCTTCTTGGTCCCCTGGGCCCACACTGGCTAATATTCAACCACTGTTGACCCTAGGTCCCTTCTGCTGAGCAGCCTTCCAGCCACTGCCACAGCACTGCAGGGGTTGTTGTGAACCAAGGGCAGAAACCATCACTTGGCCTTGCAGAATCTCATACCACTGGCTTCTCTGGATCCCTCAGCAAAGCCTTCCCACCCTCCAGCAGATCAACACACCCACCCACATAGAACTCATCTACAAATTGACTGAGGATGCCCTTGATCTCTTCATACCAATCATTAATAACTGCCCCCCCAACTGGCCCAAACACTGAGCCCTGGGAACAGCACTTGTGATCCTCTGACAACCAGATTGGGATCTATTCACCACCTGGCCCTCAGTATCTTAGGGAGCATTCCATCTGGCCTCGTGGACTTCTGTTCATCTCAGTGGCGTATCTCTATTTCTCTTCCTGTTCCTGTGTTTTTGCTCAGAAAGCTGGGTACCTCCAGAACAACTGGGCTTCTCAGCAAAGACTGAGGCAAAGCCTTTAAGTACTCAGCCTTTTCCTCATCCTTTGTCACTATGTTTTCCTCACATCCAATAAAAACTGGAGATTCTATTTAGCCATCCTTTTGCTGCTAATGTATATATATAAATATTTTTATTGTGTTTTGTAGCAGTACCCAGATTAATTTCTAGTTGGGATTAGACCTTTCAAATTCTCTCCTTCATAACCTCACATCATCTTTGTTGTTCTGCTGAGCTGTTCCTTCTTCCAAACATCAAAAACTCTCCCTTTCTCCCTAAGTTCCAGCCAAAATTCTCTGTTCAGATAGGTTAGTTTTCTTCCCTACTGGCTTATCATTTGGCACATGGGGACAACCTACTCCTTCAGCTGTTCCTTCTTAACACACACTGGGCCTTCCTGGACTCTTTGACCCTTCAGGACTGCCTCCTGAGGTACTCTGTCTGCCCTCCAGAAGTTTAAGGCTGCAGTTCTGCTGACCTCTCTCCCTACTTATCTGAGACTGAAAACAATCCAATTTTATTACATTGCTGTGCCCAAGATGGCCTTGGACCACCACATAACCCACAAGCTCTTCTCTGTCCACAATCACCTACTAGTACCTTCCCTACTTAGGTCACTCACCAGTTATGTCAAGGGTTTATCTTCCACATATTATAGGAACCTCCTGGACTGTTTCGTCTCCGCAGTACTGTATTGCTAGCAGACATCTGGTAAGTTAGAATCTCCTGTAAGAACAAGAGCTAGTGGTTGTACCAAATACCATGGGAAAACATTGTATTTTCAAAACAGCTACTTCCAAATCCATCTTGGATGGGTTTCTGGTAAACAGCTGTTGCACGGCTAAATTTCTGATAGAGTATATCCTATAATATACTTTTTTTGAAGATAGGCTTGTACAGCATGCTGTTTAAGGAAAACATGTATCATTTCAAACAGGTTTTTTTGACAGATGTCAGTCTGCCCTCAAAGTAAGTAATTAATTATATCTCCTAAATAGAATTGTGACTGTTTCTTTCTATATGAAAGTGTAGACTTGACTATGTGGGGCCAGAAAAGATTCCATTGCATGTACTGAAGTTATCCAACCTGCTTAAATTCTAAGTTGATTAATATAGCATACTCATCTAGTATACCTTATGATTTCAGTTGAATAACATATTTTCATGTTCTGTCACCATTTACAAAAACGAAACAATATGACTGATTTCCCTTATTCATTTAGAGGTAGTTGAAGTCAGTGGTGAGTACAGAAAACTAGAGTAAATTAGAAGTTTTACCTAGGCTAGAACACTTGTATTAATTGTTTGCACTTACAGAAATGGAGGAGACAGGGAAAAGGAGATTAAAATTTTGTTACTGTGATTCTGGGCAGCAGTATCTGTCAGAGAGATCATTCACACGGTTTAATTTAAAGCATCATGTGGCACCAAGGAGATACCAAAGAGGAAAAAGCATTCTACACAGGGTTGACTAGCCTATGAATCACCAGAACAGACTGCTGTCTAAAAAATAAATTCCTTATCTCAGAAGATACAAAAATGAACAAGGGCTAAATATGTCACAAAGAAATAACTTTTTACAATCTACTAATGTGCCTCTGTATTCCACAATGCACATTGATATTTGCCATTGAAGAAACAGGTAACGATCTTTGCAACCATGCTCCCCTTTTTCATAATATGGTGAAACACAATACACTGCAAGTTTAATTGGAAGCAGAGACTTTTGGACATTCCTACCCACTACGGATTCACATGGTGAAAGTAAATCAAGCCCTATATAAACAAAACAGATGGAAGTGATGCTAATAGTACAATGTTAGCAGTATCCACAGATTGACAGAGCTAGTTAAGCTGCCAGATGCACAGAATGTTGCACTACTTGTTCCTTATAAACTAGACTTGATGGAGTATGTCAATGTCAAACTCCTTGCTGATTTACACACGAACATACAAAGACATGCACACTTACAGATACTCATGTTCCTGTGATCTATACTAACCATACCATCTGCTTTCTGCTTTGCATGTGGTAGCTAACGAACTATCCTACTGTGCATGGGTATCTCTGAGTACATGCTGTGGAGGCAAACAACAGGTTTTTTTCCTTCTTCTACCCTATTTAGCGTTAGAAAATAGGCTCGTTTACTTTTGCCACCTAGGCACATATATTCCACATGTACTTTTGAATTTTATTTCTATTTGTATTTATTCCTTTGGGTAGTGGATATTTCAAAGAAATTCAATCTCTTTGTTAAAGCTGCGCAGCTTTAAGCATATGTTGTAGCCTTCATTTATACCTTGAAAAATGCACAAACCAGTGAGTTTTATACAGATAGCCGTATTTAAAATTAAGATAACATTTCAGTAATTTTTGTAACCAATACATTCAGCAGAGAGGCTATTGAAATATCTTCATTAGTCAGCATCTGTAACTGAGAGTGCAAAATGTCAGGAGGAGCAGTGCTACTTGGAGAGACAGAAAGATGACCTAGCTACAGGCAGTACCTAAAGTCTCTTTCTGACCCATTTTATTGTCTGGCACCTGTCATTATAACAATCTTTCCAAACGATCTACGGAAATTACACTTACCCTCTGGTAACTAGGTAACATAATCTCCTGGAGGCTGGTTAATTGCAGCCTATCATAACCTCACATACAGCAATTGGTATATTTTTCATTTCTTTGAAATTATTATGGATCAGTTGAGATGGTATTGATTTCATTCATTAACTGATTCCCAGTCTGTTCCAAGGTTAATGATTACATGTATCTCAATTATATCCTTAACAGGTTATACTGTATGATTTGTTTCAGCTGCTATGTACATTGTGTGCCTTCCACAGCTGAAAGAATTCTTAATACTTGATGATTTAATAAGGCCCTTTTTTTTCATTATGCTGAACATGCCTACAAGGCACAAGTACATTTGGGACAGTGGCAAAAATAAAATTTTCCCAGATTCTTTAAAGGATATATGCAAGTTACACTCCAAAAAACAGTCTCAGAGGGCCACAGAGATAACCCAAGTGCCTTTCAAGTTTAAGATATGGGAAGACAATTCAGAAGATACTGGAAGTGATGATTGATTCTCTCTGGTTTTATTACTTCATCAGCACTGAATGTTCATATTACCTGTCAATTAACTTTTAAGTTTCTTTGGGTTACTTGGCAGAAAATGACTTTACAAATCTTGGATGAATCTTTGCAATTCTCAGTTCTCTCTCAAAATGAAGAGAGATTTTTTACTAGCAACACAGTGATTTCATTCTTAGATGTTTTACAGGATCCTTTCATCTTACAAGAGCTCTCCAAATTTTTATACAGAGATTACTGTTAATGCAACTGTAGAAAATGTTTTTTATCACATTTTAACCCTCGTACTTCTTATTTTTTATACTTCTTTTTATACTTCTTTATTCGATCTTATATGAGATTGCTGTTTTGTTTAGAACTGAAACCCATGGTGCCAAGCTCTGTACAAATTCCCAAAGACAGTCTCCTAGGAAATCCTCATAGGAAGAAACAGGTGTGAAAAAGCTACACAATGAGGAAGTGACAGAATTTCAAGAGTAATTTAAGTCTCCTGTACCTATGGTTAAGTGTCTAGAGAACAGTAATACAATGCTTTCTTTACCCATTCTTTTACTTCTGCATGTTTCTTTAATTGTGTGATAGAGTTGGCATATTCAGACAGATGCTAGCTGATGAGAGAACTATTCCTATATAACACAGAAATTTAATGGAGGAATAGTTCACTTCTCTTTTACTTGACACCACTCTCAAAGTATAAATACTCACACTCACTACTTGTCTTTGCATTGGGTGTGTCATGTTTCTGATGGAACTGAGGAGAGTGCACCTGTTGGAGGGGGTTCCCCTGTGAGTTTTCAGGACTGAAAAACGAGCTAGACTCTTGATTTCTTGGTCCTCGTTCTATTGTTTATTTTACTCTTATCAGTAGTTCACCACGCTGTCTGCACACCAGACTTAGTGTACAAGAAGCAAGGCATGAAATGGAGCCCAAACACCCAAATTCAAGGTCTTTTAAAGCTATCTAGTCCAACTACCTTCTAAAACATACTTTGTTTCTCCATTTCTACCAATAACTCTTATTAATCAATTCACATAACACCTATGCTACTGCTTTCTCTAACCAATGGCTTTGTGCCACCAACACTACAGAAAATGGAGCAGAAGAAGAACAAGAAGGAGATGAGGTAATGCCCAAAATCCTCCATCTTGTTTCCTATATACTCCTGTATTAAAATCCTAAAACCCTGAATTTCTCACCCTGTGTGAAATTCACTACATACTGCTATCAAGTTCACATACCTGTGGACTCCAACTCATCCCAAAGCCTTGGCAATTTTCTCCAGGGTCGCAGGTTAAAAGTTGTGTTCTGCTGAGGATCAGGGCTTCCCAAAGCAGGCAGGTAAGTATTCTCTGTGCCTCCAACTCTGAACTCCAACATCTCCCCCATTCTCTTCGAACCAAGAGCACTCTTCTAACTGCTTTGTCCATCGCTCGTTGGATACAGTGAAGTAGATATGGTACAAATATTAAAAGAGTCACAATGCCAATCAGAACATATATACCTATCTTTACAATCCATGTTGGTGCAAGGTCAAACCAACTGAACACATCAACACGTTTTGTTCCCCAGGTTTGTTCATACCATCCTCCAATTGTTGTATACTTTCGTGAAGGGATTTCGAATGGTCCGACAAGTTCATACAGCACATTCCTTCAAATTCCTCACATCCATGTCCATGCACTAACAAAAGATAACCAACTGCTGCTCTGTTTTGCAGAGTCGTCTGTCTCACACTTTGAACATCAGTGAACAAATTGCTCAGTGCAAGGTAGCATGGGAGTGCTCACTTAACCAGCAGCGCAGTTGAGCTAATTGTTTCAAGGCTGCCCCCACAGCTACCTGTGGAAAAAGGAAAGCTGTTACGAATCTTTGACTTCTCCTCCACGCAGCAAAGCTGTCATCACAATCAGGATTATACTGATCAGCGTATCTTTTCCCTTGACGCCTTTGCTCTCTTATCATTGTCATGTTAGGTGTCAACAAAGAAAGCCTCCCAATGCTGCATGGCCCACCTCTGGCACTGGATGGGATGGCAGGCCAAATTCGGTCTCCACAAATAAGAAAAATCCACTGTGTCAATTGCAATGGAACTTGGTTGGATGGCATGACCCTCACACTGGTGAAATTCCACCCAGATGTCGCATTTTTATATATAATGTGATTTGGGGTAATGTCTATAATTTTGTTCTTATTTTGTTTTGACCCAGGAAGACCAAATATTATACAAAATTCCATCTTCCGAGCCAAGAATTTCCAATTCTTGAGGTTCATAGGCAGCCTTAGGAAGGAATTTGGTCCAAACATTCCAACCACTGGATTCAAAACGAATCGTGAAAGTTTTAGAGGGCTACTTTTTGGAATTGTCCATTTGTCTAACAGTAAACCAACTAAACATGTTGAGAATGGCTTTTTTGGCCTTGAGTGAGTGAGACAAATGGTGTCCAGGCCTGATGCATTGGCCAGAGTTTCCCAGACATTTTCTCTTGGTTGACTCACGGGCAAAACCGTGTTGCTTAAGGCAATCAGTAAGAAGATAAGGCACAAGTATAACATCTGGTTGAGCTTCATGCTCAACGACCTTATATCTCGTGGGAATCTCTGAACTGCAACACAACCTGTACCACACCCTCCCCCTTTGCAAATATTGTTTAAACCCCTTTTCAGGCTGGGAAATTGAGAGCTGGAAAGGCTGAGTTTAATAACCAAAGGCTGAGTTTAATAACAGAGAGAGTCAGTGTCAGAAATGGAAATACTGCAGAAAATTCTTGACTCTCAGTCACTTTTCTTATTCCTGAGCCACATTATTTCCAGCAGTTTGCAATCTGTGCGTATAAAGACCCTTTCATTGCTCCTTTTCAATCCTTTGCTTTGGAACTCCAAGATACTGTAGTTTACTTTGGAAACATGGAAGCCAAATGAGTTTAGTCATGAGGAAAGACTTCAGTTATACAATCCATTAAAGAAAACAATAGAGCTTGCAGCTGAGCTATTAAAAAGCGTAGAGCAATTTTTGTTTCAATGGCTACATTTTATTTCCTCTTCTGAGTGACTGCTAACAAAGGGCTGCTGAAAGGACTGGATAAAAAGTAGACGTCAGATGCAAGATCCATGAGTTAAACAACATTATTAGATACAATTTCATAAAATCTAGTTGCTTTTCTGCTACTAGAAATCATGTCCTTTTGTCAACTTGTGGTCACATCAGCACTTCTGTTGATATAATTTGCTCCAGCTGCAGAGCATAGCTGGCCTACAAATCAAGAACTAGAATAGGGACAGTCAGGAATAACTCAATGGCTTTGATAATGTGCAAATCACCACACATCTTGCTATTAGTATAATTTATTTTCTCTCAGAATATTTGGAACGTGAAAAATTTATCTTTAGCAAAACAGCCTATCTGACACTCTACTGAGAACAGAACTCAGGCTGGCTAGCATATTGTAACACCCTCCTTCCCTCACAGATCACACACACATACACACACCCCCCCCCCCCCTAACCATTTAAGTTC